>CM038216.1:59244059-59586559 GCA_021442155.1 Cymbidium sinense
AGAGAACATTTATTGATGCCAACAGGTTCATCATTGTTGATGCTGAGGAGCGGTATCAGTACACCCTTATCCATGAGCACTTGATCTCAGAGAAGAGCTTCCATGATCCCATCGGTAGTGTTGAAGGGGTGATAGTGAGTCAAGGCTGGGCCAAGCTAGCATAGAAAAACTGCTCATGCATTATCCCAGTGGCACCTGAGTTCTTCGCCAACGCATGAGATAGTCATGACAATAAAGCATATTTTTGAGAAAATCTAGTAAGTTACGATAGTAGTGCCATAAATGCATATTACAATCTCCAAGGTATTGATTATGATTAATATCTTGCTTATTATAACTATCATCCTAATTTTGATGAAATCTTTCATTTTATTTGTGGTGGAAATGCAGATGTGCAATGGACATGACAGGAGGAAAGGATCATCAACTTTCTTATTGTCGGTCTCACTATTGAATCTCAAACTTGACACTATTTTATTTCCACCAAGCTTATGCTCACTAGTAACATTAGTGAAACTACCCAAGATAGGCCTGTTTAAAATTTTTCTATATAGAGAGGGTTTACAATTGATTTCTGGAAAGTCATTTATAATTGTATTTGTAATATGCTAAAGGGAAGTGCTACTATCATGTATGATCACCCTTCTTTGATTTACAATTTATGCACCACGGTGGGTGATAATGAAGAATGATTCATTCATAAGGCTCAGACTCCTCTAATAAAGAAGATAATTGAGGGATTTGGGTCGAGGTTTAAAGTGGGGAAGAGTTCGCATGCTCCATAGCCTCAACCCCAATCTTTTAAGTCCCTGGCTGAGAAAGTCCAAGAAATTTACTGTCAGCTCATAGACTTAAGAAAAAGGGTGGACAAAAGTAGTCACACGTAAGAGGCTTTAGTGCGTTAGTTTGATTATCATATGGATCAACAACATATGTAATTATTACATGGCTTAGTTCAACACTACATTGTTCAACATGTTATATAGTTTTAATCTCTCATATCTGAATCAGGTCTTCTTCCTTATGATGCCTCAGTATCAACCTTATATAACTACTCTACAAACATCAAGCGTGAAGGAGGAAGAAGAGGAAAAAAAGAGAGGATGATGAGTATGATTATTAGTTTCCCTCCATCTTTTGTACTTCCCCCCCCCTTTTTCATAATTTTTTTTATATTTTTTAAATTTAAAAATAAAATTTCACTTTTATTATTTTGTGTTGTTGCTTTCATATGTTGATTTATCACTCCATGATTTAAATAAAAATGTTTGAGCACATATATAAAAATAAGATATGAGTGATAGCACCTTAGCGCTGTTAAAGGGGTTGAAAAATCTAAGAGCTTAGCACTATGACGGTAACCTTATGGCATTGCATTGCTGAGGGATATTATGTCTCTTTGCCTTAAATATATTGTAAGTCATATTTCTAGTACTAAGTAAGCATGACACGATAGCACGGATGCCATGGCACTAAGGTTAGTTCATTAAAGGGCTATAGTGTTGGTTCTTAGCATCATGACACTATCTTTATAACATGAAAACCTAAGAGCATAGTGCTACGACACTGATATCCATCACTGAGGTACTATGAGTTAGAAATTAAATTTAATGTGAGCATTTTAGAATATTTTTTGAAAAATTCAATAGTATTTCAACTTAGCAGTACTAGATTCTATAAATTATAGTGGAAAGCACTCTTCTCCCTTGTTCTGAATATAAGATCAATGGACGGGAGGGGCTTTCATGTCACTCCAGAATGAAGTTCAATAGTGGAGGTATTCAAATATCCAATATTCTAATTTTTCTTCCTCTATTTTTCACTGGATTCATAATCAACAGTGGGATTATAATTTAAACCCACTTTTTTAAAGATAAAATGGCATAGATCTTTTACCTGAAGTGAATGGAGGTTCTTGGAGCAAAGGAAGATCGTCAGGAGTGCGAGTGTTGTCCGAGGATGCAGTAGAAGTAGGAGTGGACAAAGAGAAAAGAAGAATAACCTAAAAAGAGGACTGAATATAATAGTGTTTCTTGTAACTATTCTCTCTTATTAGTCAGTGTAGTGCCTCAATGCCAAGATCACTATACTGCAGTGCAGTACCATAGTTTTGATAGCTAGCCCTGAGTAGTTATCCATATAGAAGGCTAGGGCAGTACCTCGGTGCCTTGAACATAGTGCTATGGTTATGTAACAGGAAAAACAAAATTACTATTATTATTATTATTATTATTATTATTATTATTATTATTATTATTATTATTATTATTATTATTATTATTATTATTATTATTAATATGTTTAGGTGAAGAAATAGTCTAATTCATAAGAAAGGGGTCTTAATGACTTAATCCTCTTTTATGAATAGTGGGATTGGTGTTATGAAAAGATCACTCCAAACCTAAGAAATTTATAAGAAGGGTGTCTTAGATGGACTTACTCCCAACTTATAAAAAAAAGGAGTGATGTCATAAAGGGCTTACTCCAAACTCAAGAAATTTATAGGAAGGGTGCTACAAATGGGCTCTCTCATATCTTATAAGAATGTAGAAATTGTGCATTCAAAGAGTTTAATAAAATTTGCAAAAATTTAAAAGTCATTACACAGAATTTAAAAAATAACAATGGTCCTATCTAAATAATTTTCAAGAGATACATAGATTTTATTGTTGATCATTTTTAAAACTATAGTATAATTTATTCATATAATTTTTTTAAGTAATGTCCATTTATAGGTGGCATTGGATGTTCACCATTACAAGTAATCAATTGAGAAGAGCCTCCTTCATAGATTTTCTTCACTATGAACAGTCCTTCCCAGGTTGGCTCGAATTTGCTATCTACCCTGTGATGAGCTAAAATTGGTTGTTTAAGAACTAAGACAAAGTCTTCTACTTGATAAGTTCTAGGATGGACCAACTTATCATGTGCTTGAACCATATGGGATTGATATAGTTCAAGATCTTATTGAGCTTTCATACCCTTTCCTTCAAGTCTTTCAAGTTCTCCAATCAGAGTTTATGATTTTGATATGTTGTAATATTGTTATTAACTACTATCCTCAATGAAGGCAGTTGTACTTTTAATGGAATAATAGTATTAGTTCCATAAATCAAAGCATATAGTGTAGACTGAGTTGGTGTCCTATATGTGGTCCAATAGGCCCATAAGGCTTCAACCAACTTTTCATGCCATTGATGCTTATTTTTATCAAGTGTCTTTTTCAAAATCATCACAAGAGTTTTATTAAATGCTTTAGCCAATATATTTGCCCTAGGGTAATAGATGATCAAATATCTCCATTCAATTTTATGCTTAGCCACATGATGATTCAATTTAGTGGATTTAAATGAAAGGCCATTATTAAATATGATTCGGCGAGGAATGCCAAATTGATATATGATATTTTTTTGAAAAAACTTATGCGCATGTTATACATTCACATTTTTTAGTGGAACTGCTTCCGCCCACTTAGAAAAATAATTAGTTGCAGCTAATATAAAGCGACCCCTTTGATGAAGGAGGATCAATAGACCCTATGATGTCAATAACCGACCTCTCAAAGGGCCAAGAGGCAATAGTTCGATGTAGTACATTAGGGGGTTGATGTAAGAAAACACTATGTATTTGGCATTGATGACAATGATGTGTAGTTTTCATGCATTCATTTTACATCGAAGGCTAATAATAGTCTTTTAATTTTTAATTTCATTTTAGGTCTCAATTGGTGAGCATCAAACAATCCAAAATGTATCTTAGTCACAATCGTATGGGCTTCTTATTTATACAAACATCATAGTCACATTTGATTAAATGACCTACGATATATAATACTTTATTGATTAATGCATAAGGCAAGGCATATTTCTTAATTTGATATGCTAATGACTTGTCTTCGGGGAGCCTCCTCTCACTTAAATAGTTTAAATGATAATCCTTATAGTCAAAGGTTAACACACAAAAAATTTAACCAAATGAAATCATTCTAAATAGTTTAAATGATAATATATTATTGTTTAAACATAAATTTAAAAGAATATAAATCCAATGAGGCCTTAATTAGGCTTAATAGGTCATTTGACCTAAATGGGCTTAAATGGACCCTATTAGATTCAAATTCGAATAAAACCAAAATTAACCCAAATTAACTACATAAAATCACTTAGGATTGATTAATAAACATAAATAAACTAATCATTAGGCTTAATTTGCCTAATATAGATATTTTACCTAAATGAACCCAAACCTAACCCATTAAGCCTAAATGGACCAAAATGGGTTTTAAAGCCCATGTAAATGGAATTGAATGATCCAATCCCATATTAAATGCTTGGATCATCCTAATTGAAAGCAAATGCATTATAATTGAGCCAAGCACACCATTTGAATTAATTCAATTCAACCCAACCAACTTAATCCAATAATAGGTTAAACATGAGGTAAACAAATCATAAACTTTAAATCCAATTAAAAATCTTTGATTAACAACACATTAAATGTTTAAATTGACTTAATTTAAGTATCAATTTAATATTAATAAACCAAATGGACCAAACCAACTCAACCTACACATAAGAATTTTCAAATGACACCTTTTGAACCTAAGCTTGAACTAAATTCCATAGAACACATCTAAACCCATCCTAAGATGGGTTAATGGTAATTGATAAATAATCTTAAGCTACCTAATTAAGTCCAAGTAAATCCAAAATAAAGGAATTTTCCATGGAAAGAAGTAGATGCATGAAGACAATGATTCAACCCCTAATCCATTCCTTCCCTTTATTCTTCCATCTCAGCACCTCTATATAGGTGTAATGTAGTTGATTTCCCTTGGAGTTAGCCTTGAAGGGTGGCAATCATCCTTGATGACCATGAGAGAAAGGAAAGGCATAAAGAGGCTCTTGACCTCTAATGGTAAAAGAAGAGAGAGTTCATCTTATGCTAAATTGAGCATTCCATCACCTTCCATTTGTGAAACGAAGTTGAGCACAACCTTTCCTCGACCCCCATGCTGCAGACAAGCTAAAAAATAACCAAGCACACTAGAATTCATCCGTGCTTTGGTCCATAGGTTGATCTAAGGGAAGGTGACTCAATTGCTTCTACCCAGAGGCTCATCACACCATTCTAAAGCTAACCAAGTCAACCCCACCGTCAACAAGGTACGCACCAAACTCAACCTCCTTTACTTTTGATTTTAGTCCTTTATGAAGAAAACTTGATCTCAAGGGAGATCAAGCTATATAGATGTGATCCACGTGAGGCCTTGATGGTTTTGGAAGTATAATCAAGAGATTTTAATATTTTGATCTCCAAAAATCATATTAAATTGATGGAAGGCCCTCGACTTTTGCTGTCTCCGAGGGAGGTGAAATCTCCACCGTATGCTCCTTTCATTAGGAATGGATAACCCAAATTTAGTCAAACCATATGATTAAATTCCTATAAAGGATCACAGATTGATCAGAGCTATTTGATTGAAAATATACCACGTTCCCCCACCATTTAAACTCGGGACTGATGTGTATCTCTCATGGACGAATGGTGCGGTGCCACATGGCGACGATGTGGCTAAATACAAAATTTGGGAATTTTTGAATTTTAAAATTATAGAAAAATAGTAAAAACTTAAAAATACTAATAAATCAAATATTAAGCCAAAAAATCTAAATAATGGCTCTATGGATTCCTCTTAGTGAGAGAAATCCATTAAACCCAAAATCCCTAAATTTTATTGGGTAATTTTGGATTGATTTGGCTTTAAATGTGAAATGTTATACCTAAATTAAAACCTCATCCACTAATCCTAATGATTTGAAACTTTGGGGAAATTAAATTAAGGCTAAAATATAATTCAAAGATATTTTTAATGATTTATTTCAAAATAAATTTAAAGATAAGAAATTTTCAATTTTAATACTTAATTTTAATGCAATAAATAAATATTAATTCAAGGAAATTATTAAAAAACATGGGAATAACCTAAATCATCATAATAAACCCTAATGAACTTAAACACACTATTGAAACTCTCTGAAAAATAATAAAACACAAAATCACCTAATTTTAATATTAATTGAATTAATTAATTCAAATAATAAACTTAAACTTAAGAAAATTATAATAAATTACTAAATTTGTAAATTTTTTAAATAAACCCTCAATGAAAAAATTTTCTAGAGAGGAATCTAAGAAAAATAACTCCCCAAGTGATTCTCTTTAAATTAAGGTTAATTTAAGTTTTAATGAAATAATTAAAGCCTTCATTAAACCCAAATTATATGTCTGATCAAGTTGAAATTTAGGAAAATTAAATTTGCAAAGAACCCCATTTTCCATAAACATTTCGAGGCTAATTGACCTATAGAGTGAAAGTTATTGAATTTATAAATCATTAGGTCAATTTACATGAAATGTGAAATTAGAAAATTGTAAAATTTTAAAAACTTTGAAATATCAGCTTAGAACATTTCAATTAATTTTAGACCACCCAGAAGAACTTATCTAACCCTTTGATGTTAATAAAATAAATTGATTATATATTTAAATAAAGTTAATGAAGTGATTAAAATAATAAAATTTAATTAAATAATCACTTTTAACTAGTTAGGTTTAAAGTTAGCTAATAAATTTTCAGATCTAAATATGAACTTCATCGATATATAAATCCTCTTAGCTTATTTAACTTGAGTGAACAACATAATCCTAAGATATTAACACATAAATTAAGTTAATTATATTATATAGTTTGAAACTTAAGAAATGAAATTCTTAACATACAATGAACTAACCTAAACCAATAAATGGAATCATAAGTTGAAGCCAATGAAATTAATGCAAACTTTGTAATGCTAATGAAATGATTATATGAATGTAATTAAAATCAAATAAATCATTAATTGAAAACATATAAGTAAATGCGTTATGTAAAATGTGATGAATTATTTAAGTAGTGAAATTAAATGAAAATGTAAAACATTAATCTAAGTTACTAAACCTAACATAAACATAAAAAAAATATACAATGAACTTGGATTAAACAAAACATAAATATAAAAGAAACATATAATAAACATTACATAAATAATAACTAACAAATAAAATTAACCTAAAACTAGAAATAAATGAATAAGGAATTGAGTTAGAATAAAAATATAAAACAAAGCCATAATAAGAACAACAGAATAAATCTAAATAAACTAAACATACTATGCAAGGAAATCAAAATGAAATTTAAATGAAAGTAAATTACAATAACATAAACAATAATGTAATAAATAAGTTTGATAAATCTAAGTTAAATGAATAATAAAAATTGAATAAATGAAATGAATCCAATCAAAAGAATTAAACAAAAGCCAATTACAAAACTCAAACTATAATAAATGAATTAGACTTAAAGTGAAAACCAATTCAAATCAAATTATGATAAAGAAACTATAATTGACCTTGATTGAAGAAATATACCTTAAAGAAATAAACTAATTCAAGATATGATAAATCAAACATTAAATAAAAGGAATAAATGAAAAGAAGAATTAAAAAAAATTTAAAACATTCATTGAACTAAACTCAAACCAAATCCAGAAGAGATATTTAAAATGCCTAAATCCTAGATAAACCCCTTAGAATGAATCCTCACTTTAGGGTGAAGATTTCATTCTATTAGGACTTAGAATGTTGATTAGAGTGGGTTCCACCCAAAAATGAAACTTATCATATTCTTCATTCTTGAAAACTTAATTTCATCTTAACATAAAATGCACTTAAAATGAAAATAAAATTACAAATCATTAAATCACTTAAATTGAAATCACCTATGATAAATTAAATTGATTTTAAAAATAAAAGAAGTTAAAAGAATAAAAATAATTTTTTTCATAATTAGCAACATATGGTATATAGTCTGGATACCCGAGGTTGTAGGGCTATTGGTCTGAAGGAGGTCTTAATACCTCAAATCTCTAGTATAACAATGACACATATCTATGAAGTGAAATTATATTAATTAAAAAAAATCTTAAAATCAAATTAAATTAAATATTGGAAACCAAAATTTAAATTTGAACTTAAAAAGGTTTAGTACAATTTTACCACATAAGCCCATTTCTTCACACACTAGAATGTTAGGTCATTGACCCGAGATTTAGGTTAGGTCGATCTGTGATGTTCTGTGATGTATTTTTCTTATTTTGTGATATTTTATTTTAGACTGGATGGTTAAAATTATTTATTGTTAGATTGGATGGTAGGATGTTCTTTCTAGAACTAATGTTATCTTTTCCAAAGGGCTATGCTAAATGGGATAGCCATAATAAATTATATATAAATATTATTTTCTTGCAGGTATGCTTAAATCCCTAAGCATTGCCTAATAGGATAGGTGAGCTTTGCGAGCAACTAATGCTAAGCTTGTATGTTTGCAAATATAACTACTAGTGTGTTGTAACTCCTAGTGTGCTATTTACATTTCCGGATGTTTGTTTTGAAGGGCATAGAATTTATTTCTTAAATTTTAAATATAATTTGAGCCTAGAATTAGGTTAGGATCTATGGGGTCTAGGAATAGTAGGAATTTCCTTATCAACAGATGGGTACAAAGGTCCTTTATGAAGCCCAATTGAAGTCCCTGAAGAAGGAGATGATCATGGAAAGAAGATCCCCATAGATCTAGACTTATAGTTCCAGGTTCAGTGTTATAAGGAAAGAGCTCGGCTACCCATTTTCTTATTCTCCCATGATGTATAATGGTACATAGCTGCAATGGCCTATTCACTAATTTAAATTTGGCTTGATTTACTTTGGGTGCACAAAAATTAGCCTACTTTTTAAGTTTTTTTTGCGCTTTCTGTGATGAATGTCTAGTGGACCCATCAAATAGTCAGATCGGTGAATGTTAGTATCTTAGAAAAGCTAAAATTTATACCCAGTGTAAATCTAAATAAGTTAAAAAAAAAAGTCAAAACTTCACATAAATTAAAATCAATTAGAAATACTTAATTTTTCTGAATCATGCTAGCATATTATTCTAACACCGTGAATTGGGCATTTCAACAATTACACATAAGGGCCATCTAACCTTTGAGGATGACCACCTTCCTAGGGAAGTCTACCTTCTCTTCTTAATTTAGCCCATGACTACTTCTAATTACATATAATTTAGCCATAAAATGCATACCTCGAGGCCTTAAATGAATTGTGAGTCAAAAATATTTAAAACCTAAAATTTGTTACATTAGTTAGGATTATTTCATAGCTAAACATGATCTTAGGGATTAGAGATTGAGTGTAGGTTCTTAGATTATTTTCTAAAATGCAACAACCCAACTATCTTGCATTCATGAGACTTGATGCCATGGATTTAAATTAACTAAAGTGGTGTTAGTTGTCAACCCATCTAGGTGGGTTATAAGTCCATAAGAGTCAAATATAGTTTTCCTTTCTCAAGTGTGAGAAAGAGCCAATAATTCTAAAAAAGTGAAATAAGGTTGAGCCTCTAATTTATATCAAATGCACATATAGACATAGATTCAAAAGCATCTTCCTTGAAGTAAGTCATCATCCTTAAGCATTTATGCAGTCTTGTACTGCTAGAATCTTCATATTAGATTTATAATAAAATATCAACTCAAATTTCTATTAAATTCTAAAATTTAAAGCCCAATGGTAGGATAGTTGAAATTCCTATAAGGCACCCCAATATCTATATGCATTTCCTACTTAATCCCTATTGATTTTCGAAAGAACTCTTTCCACTTTGGATCATTCCCTTTTGAAATTTCAAATTATCATTTGCCTTTGAAAACCAGCTTTAAAATATATAAAAATAATAACCTATTTCTTTAATCAAGAGTATTCTGATAAAGAGATTCTCCATTCCTAAGATGTAATTAACTATAAGGGCTTACCCTTATAGAAATTGATAAACCTAGTTTAAAATAAATCTTGTTCTACTTTTCATGTAATTCAAGGGAAAGCTCTCTGGTACACTAAAGACCCATTAGCCTTAAGATATTTTTATTAAATGATCAAATCCATTATAGGATAACATCTTTATCTTCCAAGATAATATGTGTAATTATTAAAGACACATTTGATCATTAAAATAAGAAATTCATAAATTCTATTCTATGTGGTGTCACAAATTTTCCCCATAGTTGTATTTATAAAACAAACTAACAACCTAACTCACTCCATAGACCTAAGATCATGTTAAGTATGATATGCACCTAAATAATGCAACAAGTTTTATTTTTAATGTTTTAACTCACAATTCATTTAAGGCCATATGTATGCAATTTATGCCTACAATAATATGCAGTTAGAAGCAGTTGTAGGTCAAATTAGAAAGAGAAGGCACACTTTACGAAGAAAGATGGTCATCTTTAAAGGTCAGATATTCCATTATGTGCAATGAGTGAAGTGTCCATTTCAAGGAGTATGAATATTATGCTATCATGTTTCACAAAAGCTAATTTTTTTGAGTTATTTTTAAGTTGCGCCTAGAGTTTTAATTAATGTGAGGTTATGAGTTTATTAATTTTTTTTATTTAAGTTGTTTAGATTTAGATTGGGTAGAAAAATTAGTTTTCCTAGGAGCCTAATGTTCCAGACATTTCATTATAGAAACATAACATAGAAATAAACCTAAAAAAAGAAAGTTGTTTCTAATGCCCACCAAAATAAATCAGACTAATTTAATTAAAATAGGCTAATGTGGCTAAGTACCACTATACACCCTATAAAAAAAAAATAAAAAATGGATAGTCAAGCTCTGCCTTTATATAACCCAGCTTAGAAGTAAAAGTTTGATCTATGGGGAGTTCCCGGCTACGTCGCCTTCTTTAAGGGCCTCCACGGGCTTCTTAGGGAACCACTGAGTCCATGCACTAGTAGGGTCAGCTCTTGCTATGTTTAGACCCTATAGATACTAACCTAATTCTAGGCTCAAATTACACTTAAATTTATAAAAGTAAATTCTGAAACTTTGCAAAATAGATGTTAAAAAATACAAATAGCAATCCAACAGTTATATTTGCAAACATATGGGCATAGTATTAGTTGTTTGACAAGCCACCTATCATATTGGGCTATGCTTAGGGACTTAAGCATAATTACAAGCAAATAACATTTATATAATTTTTTATTATAGTAGTACCTTTTAACACAACCCCTTTTAGAAAATAGTATTTGGCTATAAAAAATGTCCTACCATCTAAACTAGTAGGAAAACAATCCTAACCATTCAATCTAAAATATTACACCACAACAAAAATAAATTTCACATTGCATCATAGAATATCATAATTTATCGACTTAACTTAAGTTTAAGGCTAATTACCTAATAATCTAGTGGTGAAGAAAAATAGACTTGTGTGGTATGACTTTACTAGATAATTTAGGTTCAAGTTTTGATTTGGTTTTCAAACTTTAATTTGATTTGAGGTTTTCACTTTTCATAACTTTGCTTCATAGGTACGCGTCATTATTAAACTAGAAGTTTGAGGTATCAAGGCCTCTTTCAAATCAATAGCCCTGTGACCTCAGGTGTTTAGACTATATACCATATACTTGCTGATTATGAACAATTTTATTTTTATTCTTTTGATTGCTTTTATTATTTAAAATTAGTTAATTTTCCATTGGCTGGTTCCAATTTAAGTAATTTATTTGATTTATAATTTCATTTCCATTTTTAATTTCATTTTATGTTAAAGTGGAATTTAAGTTTTCAAGAATGAAGAATAAAATAATTTTTGCTTTAGGTGGAACCTACTCTTTTCAACATCCTAAATCCTAACAAAATGAGATTTTCATCCTAAGATGAAGATTCATTCTGAGGGTCAAACTAATATATTAAGTATCTTACTTAACCTCTTTTAGATTCATTTGAATGATTCATTTTAATTTGAATTTAATTTATGTTTCACCTTTTTTTCCCCTAAAGTTAGAGTTTTAAGTTAATGATATTAAGATTAAAACCTTTGGTTAAGATTTAAAGTGTTTCCTTCATTCTTAATTAAGGGAGTTCACATTAAAAAATAATAGGATTCCAAGGCGCTAAGGCATTATGGCCACATCACCACCATACTTTGATCTTAGCACTAAGGCATTATGGAAATCCTTCCATAAGGGTAACTGCTAATCCAGTTGGCTAGTTGATGGCATGGCACCACAATGCTGCTATGATGATAAAGAAAAAAAAACCATCATTCCCATCCCATGAGCACCATAAGTGAAGGAACTTCTATAAAAAGGGGGGAAAAACTGCTACCCCTTTTTCCTCTCTCCTCTCCAATTCTACTTTCCTCACTCTCTTGGTTTTTGGTGCATTCTTGCTTCCAGAAACCAGTGCTTTTTGTAGGCTCAGGGTGGAAAACCACACCATAAGTGAAGGAACCTCTATAAAAATGGGGGAAAAATTTCTATCCCTTCGTCATCTCTCTTCTCCACTTCTACTTCCCTCACTCTCTAGGTTTTTGGTGTGTTCTTGCTTGAAGAAACCCATGCTTTTTATAGGCTCAGCTCTCACCATCAAAAAAGCAATCTCCTATCAACTCCAAGTAAAATCAAGTTATGGAATAATGCTTCTTTTTCAATATTTTTCTCTCAAAATTTGGTTTTTGATCAAATTTTTACCATTGATCTTGGATCTTGTGGGAAATAGAAGCGATGTATCTCTGTCGATCTTAGATCCAAAGTAAAAGAATGCCAACTCATGTCTAAAATCTCATAGTTCAAAAGAAAAAACCTCCTCCATTTAACTTAGTTTTGGCGTGAGAAGAAAAAAAACCTCCCTTCATTGATCTTAGATCCAAAACATGGGAGAATCACACAAAAATATGAGAACCCAACATTACTAAAATGTTACTCTGCTGAAATTTTCATAAAAAATCATTAGATTCCTCAAGAATTCTTATTCAATATGAGCATTCCCATCTAATTGCATCAGAGCGCCAAGGCACCAAGCTCTCGGGAAATGAAGTCTTGACACTCTACCCCATAGTGCCACAGGGCCGGATACTTACCTCAGGTTTCCTGCACTCAATACAGCACTACCGCGCCATTAACTCAGCATAGAGGTGCCATGCATAAAAATCCATTCTACTATTGAACATAGTTCTAGTGTGAAACAAAACCCTCCTCTCATTGATATTAGATTTGGAATGAAGGAGAAGAGTGCTTTGCACTAAATGTGTAAAAATGTAGAATTGGTAAGGCGCTACTTCACCAAAATTTTTAATTTAGGCTTCAAGCCAATAGTGCTTAGGCACCATGTTGTCGGGTTATTCCATGCCAAAAATCTAACAATGCTTCAGTGCTATCTCACAAGCACCAAGGCACTAAAATAATTTAATATTTTTATTAAACATTTGGGATACTGAACTTAGAAACTATACACTTGAGTCTTGTTCATAACAGGTCACCGTGGTGCTGCACATAAAGCACTGAGGGGCTACACTCACAGGTAGAATAAACAAAATAACTCTCTATAGAGCACCGTGACACTGAATTTTAAGTTATGAGGTGCCATCTTGTCAGGTAGAATGAATAAAAATGGCTGTCTATAGAGCCCCTTAGTGCTAAATATCGAGCACCGAGGCACTATACTCTCAGATTTTAAGCATAAGTCATGCAGAATAGGAGCATCGAGGTGCTGTCTTTATAATGTCATTTTTTTAAAAGTAGTGAGATTTCATTATCTTAATTTTTGAACTTCTCAAATGAAAATAATAACATGTATGCATAATAATACATAAATACATAAAAAGAAAATATGTTTTTATTAATATATAAGGAAGGTTAGATAAATTGTACAAAAGAAAAAAGAAAATACAAAATAAATGAAAAGAGGGGGAAACTAGTAGTCATAATCCTCCTCCTCCTCCTCCTCTTCCTTTGACACCTTCGAGGTAACTACAAAAGGGTGATATTCATGCGCCATGGGAAAAGAAACTTGAGTTGGAGCCCCAAGCCCATAATTTTCAAACATATGGGCATTTGTTGTATTAAACTGGGCCATATGTAAAAGTTGCTTTTGTTGTTGATCCATGTGATAACAAAACTTCTTTTCTAAAGCCTTATGCTTGCAGCTACTCTTACCCACTTCTTTCCTTAAGTCTGAGACTTGCTCATAAAAAGGATTTAGGGGTTTGGTTAAGGACATGAGGCACATGAACTTTTCCCCCACTTCAAACCTTAAATTTAAACCCCTAATAACCTTTATCATTAAAGGAGCCTTTTGAATGAAAAGTTCTTCATCAGGTTCTCATAACACACCCACCATAATGCACAAACCATAAATGAGGGAGGGATGACCATAACCTACTATAATATTGCCCTTAAGTATTATGGTGTTTTAATTTGGAGTCGTAGTGACACCACACAAATCTTAGGGGGTACTTATTATAGTGAACATGTACGATATTAACGTATGATGTACCATCTCGAAAGATAAAAATATCAACATTCAATGGACCTAATCACCTAATAAGAACTCCTAAGGCAGATGTGTCTACATATATACTAGAGATCTTTCCCCTACTTTACTTGGAGAAGTAAACCAGGGCTTATTTTATGTTAGGTTCTTTAGTTCCTTATGGAAGCAAGCTTCCATAGTTAATTACATCTTAGAAAATGGAAATTTCTTAAGGACACTCTTGATTAAAGTAGTCAATAAGTATCTCCAAATATTTAAAATATAAACTACCAAAGGGTTAGGTATTTTTGAAAAAAAATGGTACAGTTCAAATAGGAAGACTTATTTAGGGATTCCGAAGGAGGATAAATAGGGAACACCCATGATACTAGGAAACTTAGTGAGTGCTTTAGTATACCCTATAGAGAGGCTTTACATATTTGAAAGGCATAATTTACTTTTTATTTAAGTTGGAATCTTATTAGAATGTTAGGTCTTATAGTTTATCATTACAAGATTATGAAAATGCCTAAGAAGTGAGGAGTTATACTCATAGCCCGAAGGAAATAAGTAGCCTTAGAACCTAAATCTAAGATATTTCAGCACATTCTAAAAGCATGACTTAAGCCTAATAAAAATGTGATATAATGGTTTACCTCCATAAGATAGGATAGACCCATCCTGACTCTTCTGGGCTTACAACTGCCAAGAGTGATTTCCAGCTAACACTTCCTATGCTTTAAAATCATGTAGGCCATTCTTAAGGAGAACCGAGATAGCTAGGCTGTTATTTAATTAGGAAAGAAGCTAGAGTCGTAAACTCACTCCTTAAGAGACTAGATCATGATTGGTATGAAAACATGACTTAAACTAATGCAAAAATTTACAATCTTTTACACCATTTTGACACATTGATTTTAGACTAAGGCTTGGTACTATTATGCCTATATACACGATAAAATAAAGTTATGGGTTAAATTAGCGAGAAGAGGTGTTCTCCACTATAAGGGATCATCCTCAAAAGTCAAGCATATCCCTTATCGTGCAAGAATGGAGACCCTCCCTATTCAAGAGTGACACATGATGATATGCATGGTGCGATAACATCCAGCATCCAACTAAGGGATTGCTAAATCTTTTATTTATCTTGATTATGAACCTATCCTTTAAGGTGAGGTTATGAGTTGTATTAAAATTTAGTTATGAGTTATTTAGTGAGGATAGAAAATTTAATTTTATCCTAAAGAACCTACTGCATCTAGGCCACACATCACACTTTAAGAAACTTATGAAAATTATGCCATTTCTATTACACAATCTAAACACAACAATCAATATATGAATTTCATAAAAGAATAAGAGGTAGATGTAGCTGAGTATCACTGTACACCCCAGAAAAGGAAAAAAAATTGGGTTGCTGAGCCGTACCATTATATAGTCCATATATAATTGAATTTTTACAATTACAATGAATGTTATGGGGACCTTCAAACTCATGTCTTTCATTTCTTCTTTTGGATTGGTTTACTCTAGGCTTCATAGGGCCTCCTAGGTCTTTGCCTTCTAGTCATTGCTCATCCTAAACCCTATAACACTAATCCTAATTCATATTATAAAAATTACATGTTTATGAAAGAAATGAAATCTAACTACACCTACAAAATAAACATTAGCTAAACAAACTATGGTGATTTATTTCAGATGTCAGTGGACACCATGCAGATCTTAGGGGGAACTTATTGAAGTGATCGAGTATGATATTAAGGTATGATGTACCATCTCGAAAGATTGAAACATAACACTATAATGGACCTAATCACTTAATAATGACTCCTAAGGCAGATAGGTTTTCATATGTACGAGATTTTTTCCCCATTTTTTATAAAAAGTTCATATGGAGGTAAGCCTCCATAGTTAATTACATCATAGAAAATAAAAATTTCTTATGAATACTCTCGATTAAAGTTATCAATCAATTATCTCCAAAGATTTCAAGGTTAGACTATCAAAGGATTTGGGTATTTTGGAAAATCAGGTGGGAATGTTCAATTTAGAAGACTTATTTTTAGATTTCAAAAGAAGATAAGTAGGGAGCACTCATGATACTAGGAAGCCTAGTGAGCACTCCAATCTATCCTATTGTGAGACTTTATGTGTTTGAAAGGGAGAGTTTATTTTGTTTGAGTTGAATTTTTATTAGAATGTTAGGGCTTATAGTCCATCAACACAAAATTATGAAAATGCCAAAGAGGTGAGGATTTATGCTCGTAGCCTGAAGGAAACAATCAACCTTGGCTCCTAAATCTAGGATGCTTTAACACAAGTTAAGAGCATGACCTAAATTTAAACAGAAAGGGGGACATTATGGTTTATGTCTATAAGAGAGGATAATCTCTTCCTACTCTTCTAGGCTTACAACTGGCTGGAGTGGCCACCAGCTAACACCTCCTACACTTTAAATCCATATAGGCCAGTGTTATATAATTGCAAGATGGCTTGAGTTGTTATTTAAATAAAAAGAGACTAGAGACCTAAACTCACTGCCTAAGAGACTCGAACATATTTGGCATGAGCATATGACTTAGTCTAAAATGCAAAATCTTACAAATTTTGTATTATTTTTGACATAATATTCTTGATAAAGGCTTTGAGAAATTTTATGCATAAATGCATGATGAAATTGAGTTATCGGCCAATTCAGAGAGAGAGGGAGATCTCCATCTTGAGGGGGTGATCTCACAGGTCAAGTGTTCCCTAAAGTACAAGAATAGAGACCCTCCTTATTTAAGAGTGAAACAAGATGATATGCATGATGTTGAACATTCAACATTCTGCTTGGGGGTTTCCAAATCTTTTAATTATCTTAATTATATCCTAGGCTTTAGGATGAAATTGTGAGTAGTTTTAATTTTTTTTAGTTATGAGTTGTTAATTGGGGCAGAAAAATTAATTTTTTTCTAAAGAGCCTACCACATCTAGGCCACACATTCAAACACCAAACTTAAGAAACTATGAAGATGATGCAGTTCTATTTCACAATTTAAACACAACCTCAATAATTCATGTATAAATTTTGTAAAAGAATAAAGGCCGATGCGGCTGGGTATGACCGTACACCTCAAAAAAGAGAAAAAGAAATTTATAGCTGAGCTCTACCCTTATACAACCTGGATTACAAAAGAATATTATAATTTTGGAATTAAATTAGATGATATATGGGTCTTCATTCCTTTCTTTTTTTTTTCTTTCTTCCTTCTTTCTATTTTCTTGATTTGATTATGTTCTAAGGCTTTATAGGGCTTCACAAGACTACTCCTTCTAGCCACTGCTCATACGAAACCCCATAGCACTAATTCTAACTCCTATTGCAAAATTACATTTTATGAAAAAGTAAATCTACTACATTTGCAAAATAGATGTTAGCTAAATAAACATACATTCCCAAACAATTATATTTTATAATTTATTTTAGCACCCCCATAAACATAAAATAATTTATTTAATATATATTATTTTTATTAGGGTAACAACCCCAATAAACATATTTATACATTTTTAGCAGTTTAAATGCTGCATTGTGATTATCTAAAATTTAGAATTGTTTAAGTTAAACATTTAGGTGGTTCCTTTTTAAGTTATTTAGAGAATTGGTGGGTTTTAACTTGTATTTTCTTTATTTTATTTGATATTCACTTAGCACCTAAGGATTGTAAAAAGAAGAAGAAAATTTAGCATACTTCATCCTTACCCTAAATTATTCTGTAGAAGCGTATTATTATGACTTGGTTTCTTTTAATGAATGATTTATTGAATATTTTATTGATCCTAAGTTTGGGTTAACCTTAAACAATCCTATTCAACATGAAAGGCATCTTAAGATTAATGTAATTGAATTGCCATCATATAGAATATGTTGCACCATTCCTTTTCATCACCAATAACATGCATGTGATTTAAGACTTAATATATCTATATATGCAATGTATTTTTAGCATATTTAAATGATTATAAATGCATATGTTTTAGTAGAAAGGAGGGGTCTTCATTCTTCAGTTAAATACACACACATGTATTACAGATGTAAGCAAATACATGCTATTGTTTAAACCATGGAAGTCATAAAATCTAAGAACTATTTAGAGCTACTTAAAGCCTCGTATTCCCAAAAAGTCCAGACTATATACTTGCTATCTTAAATACATATGAATGTACACATAACTATGAGAATGAAAATCATACAAAATAAGTTATTTATTCATGCAAAGCAAAGCTCTATCCGAATTCTAGCGCATACACACATATGAATGAAATCAAGTAAGTGCATGCCGTTGTTAAACCAGGGATGTGAGTTAATCTAAGGCCTCCTCGGGGCTACTTAAAGCCTCATATTCTTGAGATGTTCATACTATATACTTACTAACACATAAACACATGTAAATATATGCATAAGCATAGGAAAGAAAGTGACACTTTAACATGCTTAGGCTATCAACACATGCAAATCCTTATCAATTTATAACTTTGAAAATAATTTTGAGATTTATTAGTAAAAATAGCGACACATATAATAAGATTGATCCAACACATGCAACTTTACATAAATAAATTCAATTAATTATTTTTATCTGAAAGCATGAATGTATGATATCAAATGATATACAACATCTATGATGATTGAAAAAGAATAGTTGGACACTTCCACATAATTCATTCAACTACACTAATTCCTATGGACAATCACATTAACTAAAATCATTTGAGGTTAAACTAAGCTTCTTATGAGATTTGATTTTTGGATTTTAATTATTGAACTCAAAGAAGAGGAATCATTTGCTCTTTTTACCTCATCCCATGTTGGCAACTTGATGTATTTAAAGAGAAGTAATTAGGTGAATTTTATAAATTAATTAAGCTTGAATCATTAAGAAATTCATTTGATTATCCTTGTCTATGCTTCTTTAATTTAATTAACCACTTATTCATGAGCCTCAAATGATATGCAAATGAGAAATTATAATTGCAATGCTCTTAAAGGACCTAATGCAATGGGCTCATGCTTAATTGCTAATGAGATTAAGGAAATAACTAAGCTAAGTACTCTTATGATTTTTCTCTACTTATGGGTTAATCATAATTTCTTTAAGGGTCTTTATGTAATTAAACACATAAAGAGGAACCCATGTATTGACTATCAATTATCAAAAGTAATTATCATTTCAATTTGATTAATTTTCATTATTAATTGCTTAATTAATTTCTTAATTAATCCATGCATTAATTAACCCTCTTTATGAAGTAAATTTGGAAAAATAATTAGGAATGGGGTCCTAATCATCTCCCCTCTTCATTTCATTACTAATAAGTGATTAATGATCATTAATTATTAAGATTTTACTGTTTGACATTTTTAATAATTATTAAATTACTTAAGAGTGTAATTAAGGTTTGAATTTCAATTTCTCTTAATTACCAAGCCAATAAATCTCAAGAAAATTATGAGAGACAGAGGACATCCCATTGAATTAAGATTTTAAATTTGAGATCAATTGACCTAGTAATTAAGGCTTAAATAAGGTAATTAAGGAAACCTTCAAAGCTTAAATAAGCTCTGTTCACTATTCAAAATTTAATGAAATTATTTTTATTAAAATCTCCTCTATTTACCTTTCTAAAATTGGTTTATTTGTATTTTTATAATTTTTATATAATTAGTTATGATTTTATGATATTTTAAGTAAGTAATTACATTTTCAACCTTAATTAATCCCTAATCTCATTGACACCACACGGGAGCTGATGTGGGGAAGCTTTCCACATGACACCATGGGATTGTTTACTTAAATCGGTTGTCACGGCATGTTGAGTCAGCGATGATGGTCATTCTTTCGTATCCCCTGTCCAATCTCCAATAGGATGGTGGGGATTAATCCCATAGTTTTTAAGGGATAAAATTAGATTTTCTAATCAGATTAATCACGACTGTCCATTCCAATCATGCAGAATGGATGGTGGATGATTCTTCATCCCTGAGTGACAAAAGATGGACACCGTCCTCCCTCCTCTACTCGATCTAAGCTCATTGGAGCTCATGAGGCATTGGGATCAACTCTAAAACCTTCAAGGGATAGATCTAAGGATATCCTATGATGGAAAATGCATGAGACCATGATTTCTTTCATAAAAGACCAACACATAGGGACTTTCTATGGTTTGCCAAAATTTACCTCATTGGAGGTCAAGACTGGTAGTCCAATGACTGAGCTAGCTTCATCTTGAAGAGATGAAGCCCTGTTGTGAAGCTTACAAGTTACCTCCCCACCAGTGGCTCCGTAGATAAAACACCATCAGAAATGTCACCAAAGTTGGTCTAGGGATGGTCTCCGATGCCCGAATCAATCAAGAATCGATTCATTTTACCTCATTGGAGCCTGAGAAAGGTGTGGGTGAAGTTAATATAGATTTAGTGGAGTTTAGGTGGAGTTGGATGGAGTGGAGGCTTAGTTTCACTCAGGTTTGATGTCATCGGTGATGGGAAGCTCAAGGGAGGTCAGGAAGGCATAGGGGATGCTCGTCTTGACTCTCTGAAGCTCTCTAGATGATTGTCCTTGGTTGGAATAAGGTGGGGGGAGGAGTATACTCTCCTCCCCATGGGATCAGATGATGGGGATTATCACTATTTTTGGCAGTCGTCCGGCCAGTACAGGCGGCCTGAGATGTTAGGGGATAGCTGAGGTGGAGCTCCTTGAGTGGTTGAGGGTGTAGGATAGGCTGAGGTGGAGTGTCCTTCATCCCCAAGGTGAGCCAATGGAGTGGCTTGGGTTAGCTCACCTCCTTTGACCCATGGCTAACCCAATCAACTTTGGGCCAGGTTAATTAGTGAGTTAGAGGTCCAAATCAAGCTTTGGGTGGTTTCCATGGGCAAAGGGGTAGGTGGGACCATCTAAATGGGGATTTTATCCCATTTGGAGGTTTACCCAATGGGTTTTAGGCTGATTTGGGTTTGAAATAGGTTTGGTTTGATTTAGAATGACATATGGTGACCGAAGGATGGGTCATACCAAGTTTGGTTGGGTTTGGAGTTTTCTTGGTTGGGTTTGGCTCAATTTGAGCCATGCAAGTAAAATTAGGTTTAATTGGGCTAAGTTGATCCATGGGTTAAATTGGGTCAAACCAAGAGTTAAGTCATGTTCAAATGATGATTAGGGATGTTTAGGTTCAATGGTTTTATTTGATTTGAAGTGGATTTGAATTTTACTCATATGGGTTCGTATGGGTCAAAATAGCTAAGTTGACTAATTTGGTCCAATTGACCAAATTGGCTTGGGTTAGGGGTTTGATTAGGTTCAATTGATGATTTGAAGATGATTGTAGGTGTTGATTTCAATTAATTTGGATTTTGGAATGATTTAGATCAATTTGACCCTTTAGTTTAGTTTTGGCTAAATGGGTCAATTGGGTTGACTTGGTTAAAATAGTCTCAATCATGGGCTTGATCATGTTCAATGACTCAATTCATGATTGATTTCAATCATTGGTTTGAATCAATTTGGATTGGATTAAGATTTGGTTTAATTTGACTCTTTAGGTCAACTTGGGTCAACTTGGGTCAAAGGGGCCAAATGGGCTTGGTTAAATTCAATTGATGGTCAAATCATATTGAATACTCAATTTATGATTGATCAAAAGCAATGGTTTTAGTCAATTAAGTTTGGAATGAAGTTTGATTCAATTTGGTTCATATAGGCTAATTGTGTCAACTTGGGTCAAGTGATCAAATTACCTTGGTTTGACCTAATTGATTGCAATTGGACAATCAAGGGTGATCAATAATCATTGTAGGAGGTTTTGGATGAGTTGGTTCAATCCAATTAGATTGGAGTTTGGATCAAGTTGGTCCTTTAGGTTACTTTGGGTCAAGTGAACCAAATGGGTCAATTTGAGTTAGATTGGGTTGAGTTTGATAATTTATTTAGGATTGATTGATGGCTTTGATTATAATTAATTTGGTTTTGGCTCATTTGGACATTTTGTGTTCAAATTAGCTAACTTGGGTTAGTTAGATTGATTTGACTTGATTGCAGGCTTTGGAAGGGTTTAAAATAGAGATTTGAATGGTTGGAGTGCTTTTGTGAAAATCAATTGAGTTTGGTTCAATTGAATGGGTTTTGGGTTGAGTCTATAGGATGGGATTAGGATTGGTTTGGTTGTATTGATTGGATATTAGATTTGCTTGAATGGATAGGCATGGATTTGGTTTAGGTCATAGGATAGGTTGGACCTATTTACCTTAGGGTATGACCTAAGCTTGAGATATGCTTTCTTAAGTCTCTAGGCTTAGGTTTAGTGTTCACCTAATTGCTAAAGGTATCCTAGGACTAGGGAAGTTCTAGTTTCTAGAAGATTCCTAAGTCTAAGATAGGGAGGAAGAGTCCTCACTCCAAAAGTGAGGTCAACAAAATCATATAAGCCAAGTAATTATTTTTCACATGTTTGGACTTAACACCCTGCACATGATTGACCAAGCCCACCTGTCCTAACTGGATTATGTATAAGGGAATAAGCAACCGACAAGCAAAAACATTTATATTTACTTATTATTATAGCGGTCCCTTTAGCATAATACTCTACATAAAATATCGTTAGGCTATTAACGACCTAACATCCACTCTATGCATAAAAAATCCTAACATCCAGTCTAAAATATCACATCATAAAATAAAATATAACACCACAACATACATTAGCCTAACCTAAAGGATAGAATTGGTGACTTAGTATTTTAATGTGTGTGTTAAGGTTTAGTGTGGTATGTCTTAGTTATACTTTAAAAGTATAATTATCAAAAGTTTAAAATGTTTAGGTCAAATATTAGGGGAAGTTTTGCTTCCAATATTTGATTAATTGAATAATTTAAATTTACATTTTGTTTTGTTTCATTTAATGCCTACTTGATTATCTAATTATTATGAAGAGAAGAAAAGGGATATTGACCCCTTTCATTCCTATCCTAAGTTATTTTCTAAGGGTGTATTATTATGACTTTGGTTTCTTTAGTGAATCATTTATTAAATATATTTTTATTAAACCTAAATTTGGGTTAGTCTTAAGGGATCTTATTCAAACATGAAAGACATCTCAAGATTAATTAAATTGAATCACCATTATATGAATAACATTCCACCACTTCTTTCCATCATGAATAGAATACATATTTGTCCATTTTTTTTATCATTCATGGTATTTGATTTAATACACATATTTATACATGTAATATATATATTTGCATTTTTAGCACACTTGAATGATTACTAATGCATGTATTTTGGTAGAGAAGAAAGATTTCATCCCTTAGTTAAGCATATATACACATGTATTAAAGATTTAAGCAAGTACGTGCAATTGTTAAACCAGAGAAGTGAGATTATCTAAGACCTCCTTGGGGCTTCTTAAAACCTCGTATTCTCAGAATATCTAGACTATATACTTGGTAACTTAAATACATGTAAACATATACAAAATCATAGGAATAAAAATCATACAAATATTATATAATAGTAAGTCCTTTATTCATGTAAAATAAAGTTTTATCACAAATTCTAGCACATGCATACACATGAATGAAATTAAGCAAGTACGTGCCATTGTTAAACTAGGGAAATGAGATTATCTAAGACCTCCTTGGGGCTATTTAAAGCCTCGTATTCCTGGGATGTTTAGACTATATACTTGCTAACTTAAATACATGTAAACATACATATGAATCATGAAAATAAGATAATCCTTTACCATATTTAAGTTATAAGTAAATGTAAATTTTATTGAACATTTACAACCAATATTACTCTAAAAATTATATCATTAGCTTATAGTTTTGGAAAATAATTTATAATTTATTTGTGATAATAGCCACACCTTATAATAATATTAATCCAACACATGCAACTTAGATGTAATCATGTTCTTTTGATTATTTTTGAAAACATGAAAATATGACACAAATGGCATGCACATTTATGATGCTTGAAAAGAGGTAAATACACATTTCCACATAACATATTCAATTACATTAAGCCCTAAGGACAATCAAGCCAAATAAATATTCCTTAAGACTAACCAAAATTCTTATGAAATTTGATTTTGGTGTTTGAATTATTAAGACCTAAAGAGGAGAAATAATACTTAGTAATTACCCCCTCCCATGTTGGTGACTTAATATATTTAAGGAAAGTAATTAAATATATTTCTATGACTTGATTAGGTTTAAACCATTAAGTACATTAATTTGATTGCCCTTCCCTAAGCTTCTTTAATTTAATTAACTACTTAATCATGAGCCTCCAATGATATGTTTTTAAGAAATTAAAATTTGCAATGCACCTAAAGAAATCTAATGCAATTAGGCTCATGCTTAAAAATTTATTATATTAAAGAAGAAAATAATATAAGTTAAGTACTCTTATGATTTTTCCACACCAATAGGTCAACCATAATTTCCTTCATAACCTTATGTGATTAAACACATTAAAGGGAACTAATGAATTTGATTTGAATTATCTGAACCAATCATTAATTTAGTTTGATTTCTATCTTATCATTAATTTTCCCTAATTAATCCCTAATTATTACATTTGTTAATTAACCCTTCTAAAGAAAATATATTTAGAAAAATAATTAAGAAAGAGGCCCTAATTAGTTCTTGTCACTATTCTCACTATTCACATTGATGAACTATTTTAATTTTCACTGTTTAATAACTTTAATAATTATTAAATTAATTAATGAGAATAATTATGATTGAAATTATAAATTCTCTAAATTACATGGCCAATAATTCTAGGAAAATTATGGGAGGCAAAGGACATCTCATAAAATCATCCCACAAAACTTGAAGTTAATTAACCAAGTAATTAAACCTTAATTAATATAATTAGCCTAAGCTTCAAACCTTAATAAAGCATTATTTACTAGACATAAATTATAGATTTTATTTTTCTTAAATTCTCTTTTATCTAAGCTTTCCAAAATGGGTTTATTTGTTTTTTTTTGGATTTTTTTACAATTAGTTATGAGATATTTGAAGTTTTGGCCATCTAATTGTATTTTTATAGCCTAATTATCCTATTAAACTGTCAGCGACATGCGAAAGTTAATACGATAGTGCTTTCCATGTGGCCCTATAGTATTAATTATTTAAACCATCCGACGTGGCAGCTGACTCGGTGGTGACAGATGTAGTTTTATCTGGAATCGAATAATGGAATAAATCAAGATTTTTAGCTTGATTAATCATGGTCATCTATTCTAATCATGTGTAACAGATGACTGATGATTGATTATCCCATGAGCATTGGAAGATGGACACCGTCTACCTTCTACTGCTCAATCTGAGCTCACTGAAGCTCATTTGATGGCAATATCAACTCCAAAATGATTAGGTAATAAATCTAAGAGGATTTTACGATGGAAATCACATGAAATCATAATTCTCTTTAAAAAGACTGACACCTAGGGGGGGAAACTACGATTACCAGATTTCTACCTCATCAAATTTATAGATTGGCAGTCCATCGATAGAGGTACCTTCATCTTGAAGAGATGAAGCCCTGTTGAGAAGATCATGAGTTGCCTCCCCACCAATTGCTCTGTGGACCAATCACCGCCATGAAGCTCACCGGAGTTGGTCTAGGGACATCTTTTGGTGCTCAAATCACTTGGAAAATGATTCATTTCGGTTTTCCAGAGTGAGGTGAAGGTGGAAAGAGTTAATTTAGGTTTGGTGGAGATTTTGGAAGCTTGGAAGAATGATGCTCTTGATTTTGATTGGGGGCTGGTCTCGTCGGTGGTGGAGCGCATGTAGAGCTCCAAAAATGGTATGGGATTGTGCGAAATGCTCTGAGGATGGTGTGTGTTGAGTTTGAATCCATGGGGAGGAGTATACTCTCTTCCCTAGATGAACCCAGGGCTAAGATTGGTTCAGCCTGGGTAGGTGGTCGGAGGTGGAAGGAGACTGCTGAGATGGCTAAGGCTAAGAGGCTGAGGGAGTGGAGTGGTCTGACATCGAGTGTACAACCCTACTTAGGTGGATCAATGGGTTGCCATGGGTGAATCCTAAGGCAAATGTTTGGCTTAGAGTTATGCTTTCTAAGTCTCTGAGCTTAGGTTTAGTGTCTTCTTAATCACTAGAAGTGTCTTAACACTTAAGAAATCCAAGTGTCTAGAAGGTTCCTAAGTCTAAGATGATAAAGGCTAATTCTCACTCTATAAGTAAGGTCAACAAGCATATTATAAACAGAATTGTAAATTATCATTCCTATATTTATTATAAAGCCCTTTTGAATTATAAATTTCAAAATGGTTCGATACTTGGTGACCTCACTGATATTACCACTGGGCATCAGCTTGGTGGAAATGTAATTGTGCTAAGCCTTAGACTCAGTAGTGAGACCGATGGTAAAAAAGTTGATGATTCTTTCATCCTATAGTTTCTACTGGATGTTGGCATTATAGGTAGTGAGAAAACCAAGAACCTTATCAAAATCAGGATAATCATTTAAATAAGAAAGATATTGGTCATATGCCACCTTTAGCAACTTGTAATATGCAATAATGGTGGTACTATGAAAGCTTTCCAGTTTCCTATGGATGAATGCTTGATTGTTCTAGTGCTCCTTCATGTTGGTGAAGAACCCCCATACCACAAGGACTATGCAGAAGCTACTCTCGTAGGCCAGCTTTCCCTAGCTATGATCAATAAATATGCTCTCCACTTTCCCACCCGGGTTGTGGAATCTCCTCTCCAAGATGAGATGCTTGTGGGTAAAAGCGTGTTGATAACATTCCTCTACTGCAGAGATAACAAATTTGTTAGCTTCTCTTGAGGAGGAGGCTCTCCTCTTGCCAACAACCCTCTTGAGCAGCATGGTTATCTTCTTATTAGGGGAGAAGAGCTAAGAGAATGAGTGAAAGAGAGAAAACTTTAAAAAAACCTCTAAAGAATATAGAATGAATTTTTTTATAGCCCACGGAGTCTATTTATAAAATAGGCCTAGCACTGTGATGCTACAATAGCAGTGCCAAAGTGCTAACCTATCAAGTTTTGGAATAATGGTCTAGCGCTGTGACACTCACATGAAGCACCGAGGATCTAGTTTGCTGATCAAGTCAGTTATTATGTTGGTCAAAAATAGCAGTCATTACCATAAAATTTTTAAATTTAAAAGACACGTCACATTGATGCAGCATCACAATGACTTGACATAGCGCCAAGGTGCTGGCCAAAAATTTTATCTTGCACCCTTAAAGTGCCTGAACGCTTGTTAGTTACCCTTAGCTGACTTTTGACTAATGTTGTGGCACTGCATGACCAGCATCAAGGCACCATTCAAATGGTCAACATGACCAATAATTGTAAAGCCATGATGCTAACTATGTAGCACCACAATGCGGTATAGCGCTTAGGCGCCATATTCTCAACGCCGAGGCATTGAGCATAATGAAAAAGTAATTATTTGCATGAGCAACAGAATAATAACAATTGAATAATTTTATTGGTTGAGGATGCTTTGCACGTTAATTCCCCAGTTTGGTCTTATGTCTAGATCCGGGCTACTAAAACCTGATCTTTCCCCGATGATGGTTGTCGTGATTATAAAATTCATTCAGAGGGGATATATATAAATTGAATGAAGTTCATCATTCAATATAACTTAAAGAAAATAATCATCCCTTCATAATTATTTATTAAAGATAATAAGCTAAGAAAACCTTTGCTCACAAAAGAGCTCATGTCAAATAAATATATTTATGTTCACACTCAAATAATTTCATACTAGTAAGGACCTGACCTGTGTCCTCTATTTGTAAGTTTTTTTTGCCTAATAGCACCACACAATATACGTATATGAACAAAACCCTCTGACTGGGTGGCTTGACATTTATGCAGCTCCACTATATTTCAATCACGATAATAGCCCATATGTTCCTTAATGGCTTTGTTCCTCTAATTATGAATCATGTAATATATTTAATTGATAAAAAAGCTTTCTATTAGCTAAGGTTGACTTAAATTTATCCCCTTATATAAATACCACTCAAGTATGTAGGAACACCTTGGACGACACAACCCATGGCTGTTGACAAGGATTCTTTGATTAAGAATAAATTCTTTAGCTAAGTAGACTAGGGACCATGATAGCCTGATATAATGGAACCATGGGATCTTGATCGGGTGTCATCATCCCCCAAATATATGCTTTAAGTTAAATGATAACTTCACTCATTATTTGATGTATGCTTTGCATTGACAACTTATATTTTTTTTGTTATGTGAATATTTAAGTTATATTCTAGCATTCCGAAGAGATGTAAGCCCAATATTTTTATTCATAATAGGAATTCTACATGATAGTCATCTATGTCACAGACACCTCTAAGATACTAAATGCATATCAGATAGATATGCTTATTTCCATTCTTAATTGATAGTGCTCATTAACTTCAATAAAAGGGTAATTAATTATATAGTCTTGCATCAATAATAAGTAGAACCATATCTAAATAGAACTGAACGTGATGTTAGAGGAAATCTGGTTGAATATATACCAATCTAACCCATAAAAAAATATACTCCTACCCATTTTTTCAAAGATAGTGGAGTGCATCCTCCAAGGTGTTATTTTTGAGTGTTCAAATTTCTGGCAACTCCACTGGGGATTGCTTCTCTCTTCATCTCTAGATGGAAATATAAGGCTTCATCATAGACTTAAAGAAAGTGTTATAATCTTTTATAATTTATGATCTATGACCAAGTTTTTCAATGGAAAACATTAAGAACATGATGATTGTCAAGCTTGGTAAAGGATCCACTATAAGATATCCTCAAGCCATAATCAACGTTGGGACCATTGGTGTTACTCTCCAGTTTGGGACAATCTTAGTGGTTGTCCATTTTCTACTAGTTGAACTAGTCACTAAGCCCATGATCAGGGGCACTAGAATGCCAAAGGCATTTAATAAAGGGAAATGGCCAAACGTAATCATCTCGAATCAGCCCGACCCTAAAGCCCTGAACTCATAGAGGGCTTCTATCTTTGATAGACTATCAAAGGCAGTGCTAACCACCCATGCTAAGGAAAAAATAGCCACCCAGGCCTAAGTTGAAGTCCATCACAATCAACCCACTCAATAATGCCTTAGGGGAATATACTATCCCACACGATGCTACCTTCATTTTGAGCATTCATGACTATGAAGTGTCTTCCTTAGGCATCAAAATATCTAAGAGGGCCCATAGAAAAGACAATACTGCATATAGAGCTGTTGGATTGCTCGTTCATGCCAAGTAATAATCCAACACATTGGTGGAAGAAAATGTACCCACTAGTAATAACTTTGATCCACTTTGATGGGTAAAAGAAATAGCTCAAGAGCAGTTATACAGAAACTATTCTGGGATAAACATATACATCCCAGTCCATAAAGTTAATCATAAAGGGAAGAATTCATTTCTTCCAATATCTATAAGGTTTTGAAGGTAGTTAAAATTAGAAACCATCAAAGAAGAATAAAGAAGTTGGTGAATCGGGTCACCAACCCCAAAAGATGTGAAAATATTCAACAATATCGTGCTAGTTTATAGCAAGACTTTAAGTTTGCGGGTGCCATAGTTAATGAACACAGATGACGATCCCTTAAACACGAAGATACTAAGTGGCTAGTTTCCAGAAAGGCCCGACCATGATAAAATGCATCCGGTGAACACTAGGGTGTGACATCTGGGATACATACATAGAGATCCACCACTAGAAGGTCCTGATAACCACAACATACATTTGGTGAACACTAGGGTGTGACATGCTATACATACCCAAAGAACCACCACTGGAAGGTCTCAATCAATTTGGGTACCCAAAGAATCCCAAATTATCAACCATAAGCTCACCCCACCAGATGACAAGGGAGTAGAATCCCCCATCATCAATTGGAAATGCCAGTCTAACAAAAGTTAGCCAATGGATGATGAGGAGGATAATTGACTCTTATGGGAAAATGAAGGTTTCCCAACTAATGGAGAGTAGTCAATCCCTGATCTCCACAGTAATGATGATATCGATCACATGGAGGTTGAAACTATTTGTATGGTTGAAACACATTTAGGAAATAAAAATGTGGCACCTGAACAATAGAATGAACTGGGACACCAAGAGAACCCTAATCATCAACAATCTAAAGCTGAAGCTCAAGTAGAGGTTAAGGTAACAAAAGAGCTAACTGGCATGTACCAAGGTTATAATAACAAATGAGTTCTCAACTCCAGCAAAGAGACCAATAGACCAGTTAGCTCAACGTCTGCCTTAGTGAAATGAACAAGAAAAATGAAAGAGCTATTTAGCCAGCTTAATCAGATTGTGACTACAATGCAATGAATACCTCTAAGGAATCCTCTAAAAATGAGTAACCAAACATTTGAAACTAGGGGTATACAAAAAAATACCACGTCCAACTTACCAACTATTCCAACATAAAGGCAAGAAGCCCTATAAGAGGCTACAATTAATGTCCATCAAGAAGTGGATATTTTTATGAAGTCCTAGGTGGATGACCTTATAAGCTAGAAGGTTAAAGCATTTATCACTTCAGAAGTTGCTGAATAGCTTTTTGGGAAAGGCTTACCATATCTGGCCGAATACGATCAAATACAATACCCTAAAGGGTAGGTTGTGCTAAAATTCAACACTTTCTCAGCCATAGAAAATTTGTGGTAACATTTAGCCACCAAATTGAAGATTATTTCATCTTCAAAGATTGGGTAGAAAAGATTTATTATACTGGGGAGCTTACCTTATCAGACACTGTACTGATACATCCTAAAAATGAAAAGGTGAACATCATTATAGTTTGTTCAATTCAAGTTGCTAAGGAAAAATCATTGAACCCACTAGGATTCAAAACACCATTGATGATAAAGGCAAGGACCCCAAAACACAAGAAGAAGAAGAAGGTGGTTGGGAAGCCATCATCTAAAAAAAAATGGATGATCAACACTCTTGTAGCTATAGAAGGCATTCGATGGAAGAAATCCTTAGAGCCTGAAGTAGATCCAAGAAGGTTCTTCCCTAATAGGGGTTAATTTTTATATAATAAGAAGAACCAGATAAAAATAGAGCTAGGTTCTTCATCAAAGCCCAACACAAAAAAAGAAAATCAAGAAAATTAAAATCTGAAACAAAAAAAGTGATTGACTCTTTAGAGGAATACGAACAACCTCCTCGAAAGCCAGTTAAGCTGGAGGAATATATGTCCCATTTAAAACATGGTACAAAAAATTTTGAAGAAGTTTTGATAGAAGTTTGTCATGTCATAAATGTGGTTCCTACTCTGATTGACTCTAAGGTAGAATTGTGCTTTCCTAGAGAAAAGCTACCAAAAGGAGGGTCAAGTCAAGATAAAAAAAATTACATCCTAAGCTTGGAGGTAACTCTAAGAGTAATGAAAACTCTAAAAATTTTAAAGGAATAAAAAATTCAGAGGCTTCTTCTAATAAAGGGGATCAAATAGAAGAAGTGACCCAAGTCTAGCAAAGGAGTGGAAAGAGAATTCCTCCACCTCCATAATGAAAAGCTAGTGATAAAGGAAAATAAATCCATGTTGATGGAAAACCTTACCTCTACCACCGACTAAACCTTAACAGTCTATCACGATAGAGGTAGACTATAATGTTCTAGCATATTTACACAAGTTCCCTATTTTGTTAAGCATTTATGACACTCTTATATAATCTAAAGATATATGTGAGACATTAGTTAATGCCTTGCAAAATCCAGAACAATATGAGGCACTCTTCATAGAGAAGAAAATGAAAGATGATTTAACCACTTAGAAATTAGTAACCATCAGATTCAGTGAGGATGACTTGTTGTTAGGGATGATCAAACATAATTGGCCCATCTATGTCACAGCTAAGAGTAACACTATTTACATAAAAAGGATATTGATTGATCCCGTTGCCTCAATCAATATTATAATAGCTAAGGCGCTATGAGCGCTAGATTTAGATGCTCGCTACTTGGATAAAGGTATAGTATTCCCACAAGGGTTTAATGAACAAGGACAACAAACTTTGGAACCTCTTGTTCTACTTATAGGCTTTGAGAAATTATACATAGAAGCAAAATTCCATGCAATCGAAACCCAAGTTGCTTACGAAGTGCTTCTTGGTAGGATGTGGATTCATGAATATGGCATAGGACCTTCAATGTATCAAATATATGCAAAATGGTGAAGAGCATCTAATTGAGGGTGACATGAATCCATTCTTGATACATGAAATCAAGATTTATGTTGATGCCAAGTACTTCATGCCTAAAAAATTAGAAGTAAAATTCTAGAAATGAATGGTTGTACCTATAAAGCTAATGCTAAAAGGTGATAATTCAAAGGGTAAAAATACCAATGAATTAAAGCAGCCTAGGATAATTCCCCACTATGTCAGTGAAACTGAGAATGATGAAGATGAATTAGGACTTTATCAACCTAAGAAAGCCTCAATTAGCCAAAAGATAGAAGAACTTAGTACCACTAAGATTACAAAAAAATTAGAGTAAACTCAAGTTTCTATAATAAGGGTACTTAAATCCCAAGTCTCCATTAAGGCTATACAGATAATTATAGTGCCAAAGGCACACATAAAAACTGTAACAACTTCAAGGGATGAAGAAATACAATAACTAAAAACCTTCTATGTTCCTCCTAGAAAAGGTGATGATTAACATGAGATTCTTTTCTATAAAATAGAAGAGTGAACTCTAAATGCCACACAAATGTTGTTGAAAGAGAACAATTTTGAGGAAGAAGATGTTCCAATAGTAATCCCTCAATACTACTCATTGGCTTTAATGAAGCTGATCAAGAATAATTTTTAGCCTATACAATCAAGCATTTAAGCTTGATTGTTTAAAGAGCTCTAGAAATGGGATAATGCTAAAAATCCTATAGGATATGAAAAATTCACTACATGGGAATTAGGATATATTATTTAGTAATCCCACCCAATGAGCTCATGCTATGCTATATCCCACAAAGTAGAAGTCTCTATAGAAAATATAGATGAATGAAGGGATGCAACACATAAATATAAGGATATACTTGAAGATGAGATAATCATTGACCTCAAAGAGGCCCGAAAGGAATTCAAGAAAGGCAATCAAGCCATCATTGATGAACTCCAAGAAATCAACCTGGGTACTGAGGAAGAGTCTAGGTGGACCTTTTGTTAGTGCTAACCTCACATCAAAAAGATTAGAGAAAATAAAACACAACCTTGTGAATACAAAGATTGCTTCACATGGAACTACAGTGAAATGTCTAGCCTATCACCATATGTGGTCATATGTAAACTTGTCATTAAGCCTGATGTACCACTTGTAAAACAAGCATCAAGGTGAATGTAATTAAAAATTGAAGAGCAAGTAATCATTGAAACCTAAAAGCTTATCGAAGCAGGTTTCATCCAAGAAGAAAAATATGCTGATTGTATTGCCATTATTATCCTAATAAAGAAGAAGAATGAGAAAATCTGAGTTTGTATTGACTTTAGGGACTTAAATAAAGCATGCACAAAAGATGACTTCACATTACCCAATGCATAACTAATTGTTGATAACACATTAAACTATGATATGTTCTATTTCTTGGATGGTTCATTAGGATATAACCAAATTAAAATGGCTTTAGAAGACAAAAAGCATACATCCTTCCATACACTGATCGACATATATTGCTACAAAGAGATGTCATTTGGCTTAAAGAATGCTGACACCAAATACCAAAGGGCAATGACTCGTATCTTCGATGACCTCATACACACAAGTATGTGAAATGTTATGTTGATGATCTACTAATAAAAGGTAAAAAGCAAAGTAAGCACAAAAGTGATCTCAGTGTTGTATTTGAAAAGATTCAAAGTTTTAGCATAAAGATGAATCTATTAAAATATGCTTTTGGTGTGACTTTCAAAAAATTCTTAGGTTTTATTATGTGTCATAAAGGGATTGAAATTGATCCCACTAAAATAAAAGTAATAATAAAAATGCTAGCTCCTAAGACCTTAAAGAAGCTACATTCATTATAAGGAAAATTGGCTTACATTAGAAGATTTATTTCTAATCTTTCTGTGAGATGTCAACCTTTCACCTGACTAATGAAAAAAGATGCACCTTTTATATGGGATGCTTGTCAAGAAGCATTTGGCAACACCAATAGCTAGAAAGCCATTAATATTGTATACAATAGCTTTAGAAGAATCCTTAGGAGCTCTGGTAGCAAAAAAGAATGAAGAAGGGAATAAATATTACCTATACTATATAATTTAATGTCTAATAGAAGCTGAAATAAAATATTCTCCTATTAAGATGCAGTGCCTAGCATTAATATTTTTTACTTAGAGACTGCAACACTATATGTTATCATATAAGATAACATTGATATCTAAACTTGACCTTTTTAAATTCCTGATCACTAGACCTACCTTAGCTAAATGAGCAGTGCTATTACTTCAATTTGATTTAACATATGTCCCATAAAAAGCTATAAATGGACAAAACAACTAAATATGTAAACTCTACTTTGATGGAGCTTCATTAATAAAGTAGCTAAATCACGTGGTTTACCTATAGTACATGTCAGAATTAGCTTAATATTTGTAACACTACAAGGGGGTATTCTCTGATACTCATATAGTTTGATGGACGCTCGAACCAACAATTGGCTAAATATGAAGCATTTATTACAGGTCTAGAACTAGCAATTAACATGAAAATTAAGAAACTTCATATTTATGGAGATTGTCAATTCATAATCTAACAAATAATTGAGCCTTTCAAGATAAGCAAGCCTGAGCTAGCACTTTATCATAAGTATGTCTTGGATCTTCTAAACAAATCCCTAATATGACAATTACAAGGGTGTCATGTCAAGACATTATTAAAGAAGATGCAATGATAGATCTTCAGGGAGAGCCAATTATAATAATAGTCTAAAGTAGACTAGCTTTGGCACCAACCCTCTTGCAAGATTTTGAAGCTAAAGAAAGCCAAGAAATCATTACAATAATAGAAGAAGAAGAAGAAGACTAATGAGAATCATTCATCACTTATCTTAAAAGAGGTGGATTTCCAAAGGATAAATCAAAAGCTCATCAAATTTCTTAAATAGTATTGCGATATACTCTTATGAATGATATATTATATCGACGCTCATTCAACCAAATGTGATTGCTATGCTTAGGACTAGACAAAGCCAACACAGTAATGGATAGAGTTCATGAAGGATTATGCAGTGCATACTGTTGGCCACACTTTTGTAGTGAGTTCTCATCCCCCTCTTCTTAGACTTAGGAATCTTCTAGACACTAAGAATTCCTTAGTCATAAAACACTTCTACCAATTAGGTGAACACTTAACCTAAGCCTAGAGACTTAGAAGGATTCATCATTGGATTAGGCTATTCCTTAGGACTTAGGGAAATCCACATACCCTATAGCCTAAATCCAATCCATGTTCACCTTCAAAAGCTATATGCAAACCTCAAATTCAATTCAAATACCAAATCCAAATACAAATCCAAATTCCAAGCTAAATGATTGAAGCTCATGATCAAATCCAAACTCAAGATCAACGTAAGCCTTATGATTTTATCTTATGGACTTAGCCTTAGCCAAATTTAAATAAATCCAAACTTAGGTGATTTTCTCAAATATCAATTCAAACCTTCAATAAATCTCTCAAACTTACAATCAAACTCAATTCCAAATCTAATTTTCCAAAATCTACAAATTAAGTCAAGATCCTTCCTAAGCCATATTAAGTAATCTTCATGAGCTTAGACAAATCTTAACCCAAATCACTTCAAACTCAATTGATTTTCTCATGAATCAATCATATATTCAATCATCTTCATAAATATAAATAAAATATACATTTAAATCATTAAAATTAAATCAAACTAAATCAAAATCTAAACTTAAGCTAGATGACCCAACTCCATGGACTTAGCCAAATTCCTTCATTCCAAAACCCAAATTAAATTGATTTTATTCGTAAATCAATCATTCCTTTAATCATCTATCCAAATATAAATTAAGTCTACAATCATCAAACCAAACCAAAATCAACCCAAGTCAAGCCCAACATAACCCATTTGACTTGAAATATTCAAATGAACCAAAACCCCCTTTAAACCTAAACCAATTGTAATTGAATTTATACATCAATCCTAAATCCATTTATAAACTCAACTAAATCAAACTCAACCCAAAATCAAGCCACTAAACCCAATTGATCCACTTGACCCAAAGTGGCCAATTTGGCCAATTTGAGCTAAGTTCCAATGCTACCCAAATTAGATTGAACCAAGCCTACCTAAACCTCATATCATGATTGCTGATCACCCTAGGTTGTTCAATTATCACAAATTGGGTCAAAGCAAGTCAACTTGGTCTTTTGACCAGGTCAACCTTCTTAACCCATATGAACCTAAACTAGCCATATTGCAACCTAAGCCAAATCCCTTGAAACCAATGATTCATACCAACTCAAAATCAACATTTGAACATGACTTCAGCTTCAATTAAGCCAAACCTAACCTAATTGGCCCTCTTGACCCAAGTTGACCCAATTTGACCTACTTGGCCAAAATGGGTCAAATCAAAATCTAAATCACATTGATTGCAACTAATTTGCTCAAATTCATTCCAAATTGATTGTTGAACTTTATGAAAGCCTCAATTGAGCCCAATTGACCCACTAGATCCAAATGACCTAATGAACCTAACTCGACCTAAAGGGTCAAACCAACCTAAAATCCAATCAAATATAAATTAAACTCAACCAAATCCTACAACATATTCCAAATGCTCAACCAAACCAAAACCAAGCCATGACCCAAGCCAATTTTGCTAAATGGGTCAAATTGGTCAACTTGACCCATTTGACCCAAATGAACTCAAATGAGCCAAAATCAAATCTAAGCCAAACCAAATCAAACCAATGACACAAATACATCCCAAATGATCATATGAACTTGACCCAACCCTTGGTTTGATCAAAATGGACCAATTAGTCAACTTGACCCAACCTAACCTAATTTGACTCAAATGAGTCAAATCGAGCCAAATCAAACCAAACAAACTCCAAATGATGTAAAATTTGGCCCAACCCACTTTTGAATCATTCCAAATCAATCTAAATCAAATATATTGCCAAATGATCATTCTAATCACCCATGTAAGTAGTCATTTCCATTCCTTGGCCTGACACTCTCCCATTAGTCCACCTAGGCTCCTAGGACTCTGCCCAACTTAACCCAAAGGTGGTTGGGCCAGCCATTACCCAAGGGGAGATAAAATCACCTCACCTCCCTCATTAGTGCACTTGAAACACCAATGACACCCACTACCCTCCTTGGCAGCCACCACCATACCTTCACCCAACCAAATCGAGCCAACTCATCACCTCCTTGGGACCCACAACTTTGTGAGGTGGCCGAATGATCACAATAATCTAAACTAGGCTGAGCTGTCCGATCAATAGGAAAGGAGGGGTATACACCCCCTCATTTCCACTAAACTACACACGAAATCATCCCTCAGAGCTAGAGAACCCTAAGATGAGCCGCTGGAGCCTCTTCTCGGAGTTCCAAAGCCTCCCTATTCTCAATTTTCTTCAAGCCAAAATATAGCACTCCTTCTTTGATTCCCATTTGTTCAAATCACAACCAAAGTGCAATTAACTTTGCACACACCATCCTTGGAGCTAGTCGAGCAAGAATGAATCATTCCCCAAGCGTCCTGATAATTAGAGGACCAATTTCAGTCAATGTCGAGCACTCCTTTTGAGCAAACCACCTCAAATTGGAGCTCATGCTAATTAGTAGAGCTTCATCTCCACTAGACAAAGCTTTTTCAATCGAGATTTCCACTAGTTTTAAGCTCTGGTGAGGTATTCCATTGAAACTAACCTTTGGATGAAATTAAGTTAGAAATTTTTGATGAAAACTTTCATCCCATGTGATCTTAGCCATTGGATCTCTTTGGATCATTTGCATAAAGGTGTGGGATCCGTTTGGAGTCAATATGAGCTCGGTTGAGCTCGGATCACACAAGCAATGGTGGACGGACACCATTCCCCATCCCTCGCATGACGATAGATCACGCATTATTCGTTCCGCGTGATTGGAACGGATGATCATGATTAGATTTGTTAGAATTATCTGATTTAATCCTTTAGCACCATAGGATTAATTGTAGCCATTTGATGTTAGATCAGACGATGCACAAGAAAGCGTGGTTTGTCGCCGCCACACAAGTGTTGACTACGATTATGTTTAAATAACAAATCCTGTGGCACCACATGGAAAGCGTTCCACATGGCGCCGACTAGATTAAAGGTTAATTATGCCTAATTAATGTATTTTAATGGATAAAATTTATAAAAATCATAACTAATTATAAACAAATCAAAAAATATCCATTTTAAATATATTCCAGAGGATAATTTATTAAAAATGCTCTTAATTAATTTTGAATAGTAATTAAAGCTTAATTAAGATTTAATTACAAAATTAATCGGCTTAGTAATTCATTAATTACTTAAATAATTTACCCCAAACTTTGTGGGTCTGCCTACCATGATTTTCTTGGGATTTATTGCTTAGTTAATTAGGAAAATTGACTAATTAAGAGTTAATTACTTTCTTAAGTTAATTAACCATTAATTAATTTCATGAATAATGATAAATTAATTAATTAAGTGGTTAATTATTATTTAACAGTGAATAAACCTATAGGATAGGGTTGAGGCTTCCTCCTTATCCCATTTCTCTTATGTTCATTCCATTAATCAAACTAATTAAGGTTTAATTAATTACTTGAATTGTTTAATTGATTAAATTCAAATATTAATCTTGTTAGACACTAATTAATTAAGTCTTGGGTAGAGCCTTAGGTGTTCAACAACCTAAGAAAATCCTAAGGAAATTATAATTAGCCCACATGTGTGGGAGAATTATAAGAGTACTTAATTAAGTTTCTTAACTTAATTAACCATTAATTGTGAGCCAAATGCATTAAGCCCCTTTCCTTTCTTAGGATCATTGTTAATTTTATTTCCAATGCATGTGCATATCATGTTGGCTTATAATTATTTGGATAATTATGTTAAGGTAACATAAGAAAGGGTTAATTAATGGATTTAATGCATATTACTATTGAATTAACTCACAAAATTAACTTAATTACACTTCTTTAAACCAAAACTAATTAACAAACATGGGACTAGGTTAGGATCAACAAACCTCTTCCTGACATCCTAAGTCAAGTCAAAACATGAAATTAAAAATGATACTAAGGAAGCTTAGGTTTACTTTAAATGGCTTTATTTAATACGATTTCCCTTAGGAATTAATTTGATTGAATGAAATCATATGTTTATGTTCATTTATTCCTTTCCAGATAGGTTAAATGTTGTATGCCATTTTGAAATCATGCATTCATCTTTACAAAGTTAATTAAATCAAATGGTTTTCTTTTATGCGAGCTAGCATGTGTTGGATTAATTTATAATATGTGTGTCTATTATCACTAATAAATTCAAATTATTTTTCCAAAGTTTACAAATCAATTACAATGATTAAAGTGATAATAGTTATGAACATATATAGGCTTTCATGTGCTTATATCTTAGATATGTAAAGTAAAGCTTTCTTTTCCTTAATTCGTATGTAGTTTTACTTGTATTTGAATGTTAGTAGTATATAGTTTGGACATCCCAGGAATATGAGGCTTTAGGTAGCCCCAAGGAGGTCATTTGATTACCTCACTTCCCTGGTTAATAGTGACACATACTTATTTGATTTCATTTACATGTGTCTCTACATTAAAATTTGGATAGGTTTTAACCCACATGCATAAATGTTTCAATCAAATAAAAATACAATCTTTGTATGGTTTTCCTTCCTTTGTTTATGTATACATCCATATGTATTTGAGAAAAATAAGTGGTTAGTCTAGACATCCTAGGAATACGAGGCTTTAAGTAGCCCCTAGGAGGTCATTTGATTACCTCACTTCCCTGGTTAATAATGGGATGTACTTGCTTATGCCTCTTATACATGTGTGTGTACATGTGATTAAAGAAAGATAATCCCTCTTTTATATTAAAAATTGCATGCATCCATAAATGGGTATATAGTCTAGGCATTTCAGGAACATGAGGCTTTAAGTAACCCCAAGGAGGTCATTTGATTACCTCACTTCCAAAGTTTAACAACGGTATGTACCTGTTTAATTTCATTCTTATGTATTTTTGTATTAAAATTTTGATAGAGCTTTAAATTTACACATATTAAATATATAAATCAATAAAAATATAAATTTCAAATGTACACTTACATTCATCATTTAAGTGTGCTAAAACATGTTGCATGTATAGATACACTTAAGATTTAATCACATGCATGTTATGTATGATGGAAAGGAATGGTTTAATATATGTCATGTGGTAGTAGTTCAATCAAGTTAATCTTAAGATGCCTTTCATATTGAATAGGATCATTTAAGGTGAACCTAAACTTAAGATTAATTAAATCATTTAATAAGCCATTCACTAAAGAGAACTAAATCAAATTAACATGCTTTAGAAAGTGGCTTAAGGTAGAGATGAAAGAGGGCAATCCTCTTTCTTCTCTTTATAACACTTAGTTGCTAAGTGTAATCATATGAAACAAAAGAAAACACAAATTAAAATTCTCAAGTCAATTAAATAACTTCAAGTGAAACTAACCTTTCATGTTAAATTGAACCATTCCAAACTTAGTAAATATAACGCTAATGCTTAGTAAGACACACCACACAAGCCATAACACACACATTAGAATTAAGTCATAACTTCTAGCTCTATGTTAGGATGGTGCATGGTGTGATGTGTTTTATAATATGATGTATTGTTTTAGGCTAGATGTTAGGGCGTATGCTTCATAGACTAGATGTTAGGATGATGTTAGCCTAATCATATTTTTTGCTGGGGATTGTGCTTAAGGGGTGCTTAAAAATAAATATCAATGCTCTCTTTGCAAGTTGCTTAAGCCCCTAAGCATAATCCAAGTTAGGACAGGTGGGTTTGATTACCTATGTGCAGGGTGCTAAGTCCAAATCATAAATATAACTGCTTGGGAATGTACGTAAGTTTAGCTAACCTCTATTTTATAAGTGTAGTTAGATTTACTTTTCTTATTTTAAATATAATTTTGCATTAGGAATTCGGATTAGTGCTATGGGGGTTTAGGATGAGCATTGGCCAGAAGGCTTTATCCTGGAATGCCATGTGATTCCTTGAAACCTACCAAATCAAAGAAGCAAGGTGGAAAGAAATGAAGACATGAAGAATGAAGAATGAAGACCCCCTATAGCATTCATTCATTATAAATTATAATTATTATTTTGTAATTCTGGGTTGTATAAGGGTAGAGCTTGGCTACACATCTTTTCTTTTTGGGTTGTACGACAATACCCGACCACATCAGCCTCTTATTCTTTTATATTAGTTTTATAAAATTGATTGATGTTATGTTTAATTGCGCATTAGAAATGACATGTTTTTCATAGTTTCTTATGATTGATGCTTTAATATGCGACCCTAGATGCGATTAGGCTCATAGGGAAACATTAATTTTTCTACCCCAACTGATCACTCATAATTATATTCTAAATAACTCATAAACTCACCATAAAGCTTAAGCTATAATTAAGATAATTAAAAGATTTAGTAACCCCTTAGCTGTATGGTTGTATGTCTCTCATCATGCATATCATCTTGAATCACTCTTGTAAAATGAGGGCCTCCATCCTTACACGTATAGGGATAGCTTGACCGATGAGAGCAACCCCTACTGATAGAGCTTCACCCTCTCTCTTTTGATTTGGCTAATAATCAACTTCATCATGTATTTAGGCATATAAAAATCCTAAAGCCTTTTTTTGAATGATGTGTCAAAAATAAAATAAAATTTGAAAAGATTTTGTATTAGAATAAGTCATTATTATACCACTCATGCTCTAGTCTCTTAGGGAGTGGGTTTTGGATTTTGGTCTCTTTCTAATTAAATAACTACCCTAGCTATCTTGCAATTCATAAAGATCAGACCACATGATTTTAAAATCGAAGGAGGAGTTAGCTGGCGGCCACTCCAATCGATTATAAGTCTAGAAGTCAGGCGATTTATTCTCTCTTGTGGAGGTAAACCTTATGTCAATCTTCACTTAGATTTAGGTCATGCTTTAGCTTATGCTAAAGCTACCTAAATTTAGGATCCGAGGTTGCTATTTTCTTTGGGCTACAAGCATAAATCCTCACCTCCAGGCATTCCCACAACCTTGTGTTGGTGGATTATAAGCCCTAGCAATCTAATAAAATTCAACTCTAACAAATAAATCTCTTCTCTTTCAAATATATAAGGCCCAATCAATGGATAGATTGGAATGCTCACTAGGTTTCCTAGTATCATTAGCATTTCCTACTTCCTCTATTTGGATTTCAAAATAAGTCTTCTCCTTAAACTTTCTTAATTGATTTTCCAAACATAACCAATCATTTGATAGTCTAACCATGAAATCTTTGGAGATGCTAATTATCTACTTTAATCAAGAGTATTCTTAGGTAATTTCATTCCCTAAGATGTAATTAACTATGGAGGCTTGCCTCCATAGAGAACTTAAGAACATAATTTAATATAATCCCTACTTTATTCATCCATGTAAAGCGAAGGAAAAAGATCTAGTATATTCGAAGACCCATCATGCCTTATGAGTGCTTATTAGGTGATTAGGTCTATTGAAGGGTGATGCTTTTATTTTTTGAGATAATACATCGTACCTCAATGTCGCACCCGATCACTTCAATAAGTACCCTATACGATCTGCGTGGTGTCCCCCACTTCCAAAAATAAACACCACACACACCAATTTGGGCATAAAATAAAATTCAAAATTAAATGAATGAGATATTACTAGTCCAGCATGGTTTAAGATAGCTAGAAGCATGCTAAAACATCTCATCAGTGTCACATACATGCAAACACACTACACTAGCCACCTAATGCTTTACACCCCAAGGTAGTATCTTGGCCATTCGAAAGTTGGGGAATTAATATAATAGGCCTGATAGATTGACCATAGTTTAGGGGACATCATTTCATCCTGGCCACTACTGATTACTTCTCAAAATTAAGAGAAGTAAAAGCTAACAATGTAGTAAAATTCTTTTGAGATCACATCATTTATTGATTTGGAGTACCTTAAAGAATTATGTCAAATAATGGCATAGTCTACCAGAATGCAAAAAAATCTATCACTTTATTAAGAAATATAAGATAGATTTATAATATTCTTCAATATACAATCCAAGAGCAAATGGCCTTGCAGAAGCATTTAACAAAATATTGGTTAAACTTCTCAAGAAACATCTCTTTAAAAAAAAAGATTGACACCATAAATTGATGGAAACATTATGGGCATATTGTACTACATACAAAACTAATACAAGCAACAACATACTCTTTAGTCTTCGGAGTAGAAACAATACTGCCTCTTGAAGTAGAGCTACCTTCACTTCACATAGCAGTCCAAAATGAGCTTATAGCAAAAAAAATGTCCAAATATGACTTAAAGAGCTTGAAACTTTAGATGAAATGTATCTACTAGCTCAATAAATTCTAGAAAAATATAGTGCAAGATTGATCTGAGCTCATGATTGTATGGTTCACCCAAGAAGCTTAAAAGTAGATGAACTATTACTGGTATGAAGAAGGCCCATCGTTTCATATCAATGAGTTGGTTAAAAATTTATTTCAAATTGGGAGGGATGTTATATTATCAAAAAAATATACAAAGGTTGAGCTTATAAGGTTATCAATGCAAAAGGCATTAGACCTATGCCACATATAAATGGAAAATATCTCAAAAAATATTATGCATAATTATGAAGGAGATATTCTCATTATAATGAGAAATTCCCTTATTAATAGAGGACAATGTAATATATCTTACAAAGCAAGATCCCCATCAAAAGAAATTGCTACCAGATTAAGTAAATTTAAATCAAGATCCATCATGCCCAAAGGGGCTGAGTTAGATCTATCATGTCCAAAGAGACTGGATCTAAATTAAAATCAATATTCATCATTCCCAAAGGGGCTGAATCAAATCCATCATGGCCAAATGGATTAGATCTAAATTTAAATCAAGATCCATCATACCTAAATGGGCCAGATTAGTTCCATTATGTCCAAAGAGATCAAATCTAATTCTAAATCCAGATTCATCATGTCGAAAAGGGCTGAGTCAAATCCATTATATACAAAGTGGTTATATCTAAATTAAAGATTCATAATGTTAAAAATGGGTTGGATCTAAATCTAAACCATAGATTCAACATGTCTAAAAAATAGGTGGGTATAAATATAAATCTTGATTTCATATATTCAAAGAATGATTAAATTTGAATAAAAATACAAACTCTTTGAAATTAGATAAGATTAAACCAAAGCACACAAGCATTGCTCTTTTACAAATTTAGATATTATAATATTTATAATGCTTGAGAAATTTACATGCTTCTCTTATCTAGATTAGCTACAGAGTGACTATGATATTTACCTAGAGAAAGCCAGATGATATGCCTCTTACTGAGCCCTCTAAGGACCAGACATCAGCCACTATCGATGCCCACAATCTATATGGTAGTCAGGTTGTAGGAGCAACTTTTTATGGCATCAAGATATGTTGAAGGGCCAATATATTTTTGAGGATTTGTTCGCCTGATCATCATGCATTCCATCAGTTGATTCAAAGTTATCATCTGATCATGAACCAACTAATTGGAAATCAATAAAATTGAGGGATAGCCATGATGTTCCTTTAGAGTGGTTGTAGACCATATTAACTTCAGAGACCAGGATATACTTTAGCCAGTTGAAGATACAACTCTCTTTGTAGGAACAATTTGATTTTTGGGTTACTATATACTTCATCACAAAGAAAAAGATTGGGACCCAAAATTAGTATTTGGAACACCTTTGATAGTAATCAGTTTCTATGCATATTAGGTACATCATCACTTACAAATGCATGGTGACATTTTCAGAAAAGCCAACATATATCATGTAGTCTACGCTTCACTCTTTGATTATAGCCACCTACCCTTTACCTGGATACAGAGTATCATAGAACACTAGGATACAACCACCAATACCTGTTGGATTGGTCCACATGAGATGACAGTCATGATTGAGGATATGTAGCATATAACAGGCCTCTTTGTTATAAGCACTCCCTTTAATGAATACATTCCTCTAGATCATGAGCTCTATTAGTGCCAACCAACTGATCAATATAAGAGAGGCAGTTACATAAAATCTTCAGGAGTTTATCATGTTCTAGCTCATACTAAAGGCCATACTAAGAGAGGAGACCACACTGCAGATGATGAGGCTTGATCACTTTAGATATGTGGTCCAAGAGTTTCCTACATCCAATTGAATGCCTGTCTCATTTTACATGTATTGATGACCACATTTGATATTGGGCTTCATTTGAATAGTGCTAGATTTGAACCTAAGGGTAGAAAAAACTCCCGATAAAGTTTAGCCTGAGACATTGATAAGGAGCTATCTTTAGCAGGCTTCATTGCCACTTGGTTATGCTACTTTGTATTTCCAGGCCACAACAGGATTTTCATTCTTTCCACTCTTTTGATGGCTAGCTTACTCGCTCATGGTAAGAGGATAACACTGACACTTGCAGCACAAGCTTACTTATACCGTGGATTGGGCTAAATAAGCATCATGACTAACTCATGAAATTACAATGTGGATGTTCATTGGAACTATTTACACGGGTGGATTCACACGCATATTTTAGAATCATTTAGCTGTCCTGAGACATCATTATATTTTAGAGAATAGTGTTTCCCTTTGATTATGCAGGTGAGAAGAGCTATAGTTGCTTTGGACAAGGATCAGATCTAGACATTCATGTTTGCTCCATCATGTATGACGGATCACTTTCAGATCATCCATAGATCAGCTTTTCATAGCATACCTTCTCGAAGCATAGAATAGAGATTCATCAACTTTTTTATTGATAGAGAGGCACCCTTGATGTTATCAAATCTAGGATACAAATGTATACTAGAATATCTCATTGGGTAAAGCCTGCTTGGTTTTGTTATCATCGCCACAAGTCAGTGATTCTGGATGGGTATAATCCCAACAAAGTGGCTTGGTAGTATGGGTTCACATAGGCTACACCTATATAGGAACTACCACAGACACTAAACGTACTAAATACTCATTCTCTAAAAACATTGCCACTATTTATTTGTCTAATAGTAGCTTCTACAACATGGGCCTTCTCACTCCATTTCGGGACTAGTTTTAGTTTTTGTGTGCCCCCACCCAAAGCTTACATAGGGATTAGTCATCTATGATTTCTATAGATTTGTCATACTTTATCTTTATTTTTGGAGTTAGGTTTTTGTATATACATCTGAAGATTGGGGAGCGCTAAACCAACTCAAAATTTACATTTTTACCAACACATGAATCATGCTCCCAAAAGATCATCAAATAAAAAGGGCAGTGAAAGGAAACAATGATAAAAGACTTTATCTGCTCAGAAGAGGGAAGATAGAAATATCTACAGTCCTCTATGAGTTGATCATGATATGGAGATAGTAGAGAAAAATAACATCACTCATATTCCCATCCCACAAGTGTTAGTTGAATGAGTAGCAAAATAAAGGGAAAGTGATGTCACACAGGTACTATCAGCAGATGCCAGTGCAACCTCCCTAGCTTCTACTCAGTCTAGTAGTGATGATCATCTATGTACTAGAGAAGACTTATGTATAGAGGAATTTGATACTCAGGCGACTAGTCATGAACCACTCCTATCCCTCTTAATTATGGAAATAGTGAGTGCCACTCAGTATGATTCCTCCAATATTGACTCTTACGCAAGGAGTCAACTAAGCTATACAGTTTGAAAGTAGTTATCTAGCTTGGAGATCTCATACTTTATCTCCAGGATACATCCTAAGCATTTAGATCCATTACAACATGGCTCTTCAAAGAGCCTATGTCATATAGTGACAACACTATGTCACCTACTACTGAGTGTTGACATAGAGGTCTTGCTTGAGTTTCATAGCTTATGTGTAGAGGCAAACTCTTTATTAGATTTTGCGACTGCTTGGGTCTTGAAGTAAGAGAACTATAACTTTGGGAATCCTTATATAGAGATGTTGAATTCAAAATATTCTCATTATGCACTACCTATCAGGAGGTCTTGTCAGATACCATTACTATTACGAAGGCCTCACTTATCACTACTTCACATCAGGTCTCTTTGGTTCATCAAGATCTCAAGCACAGCTTCAAAGCCTTGATACCCTATCAAAAAGAGCTTTCTAAAGCTTAGATTGAGCTCCTCAATATATAATCTAAATTGAGAGAGTTATAGCTGACAAGATAATATCTACTAGAAATAAGAGCTATAATTAGGCAGGCTATCACAGCTATAGAAGATGATTGTTTGCAGGTCGACACCTAAGTAATTGAACTTGAGCAGGTCTTTTCCTCATTGGTCCATGACCAGGATGCTACTGTCCAACATATCCATGAAGTAAGAGAGAGGCAGTCTACTATGGCTTATATAGCTTATATAGCCTCTATCTATATTAGAGAAATTCATGCCAATCATGTGTAGCTATAACCTTATATCACTACCTTACATGATCAATGAAAATGATTAAAGCTCATATTTTCTCTCTTTTCATTATATGACTTCATAAAACCATAAATAAATAAATATATAAATATGCAATGAATGCATCATGTCCAATTGACATGACACATTTGTTGGAGGGAAATTTTATTTACATCAAAAAATTAAATAAATTTTTTTGCCATAGCACCATGGTGTAGTGTTCTTGGCACTAAATCACTATGGAAATCATGGTGTTTATTTTGGATGTATATGGGATGGGGGAAAACCATGCAGAACATAGGGGTAATTATTGAAGTGAGCAGGTACGATATTGAGGTATGATATACTATCTCAAAAGATAGTGACATCACCCTTCAATTGACCTAATCACCTAATAAGGACTCCTAAGGCATGATGGGTCTTCAAATGTACTAGAGATTTTTCCCCTGCTTTACATGGATGAATAAAGAAGGATTTATATTAAACTAGGTTCTAAAGTTCCTCACAGAGGCAAGCCTCTATAGTTAATTACATATTAGGAAATAAAATTTCCTAAGAATACTCTCGATTAAAGTAGACAATTATCATCTCCAAAGATTTCAAGGCTAGACTATCAATGAATTGGTTATATTGGAAAATCAAGTGGGAAAGTCCAAGGAGAAGACTTATTTTGGAAGCTAAAGGGAATAGCTAAGGAATGCTCATGATATTAGGAGGCCTAGTGAGCATTCCAATCTATCCTACAGTTGGGCTTTATATATTTGAAGTTGAAGAGAATTATTTTGTTTGAGTTAAAATTTTATTAGATTACTAGGGCTTACAATCTCACAACACAAGAGTATAGAAATGCCTAAGAGGTGAGGATTTAAGTTTGTAGCCTGAACGAAATAATAATCTTGGATCCTAAATCTAGGGAACTTTTGCATAAGCAAAAGAATGAATTAAATCTAAGCAAAGATGGGCATAAGGTTTACCTCTACAAAAGAGGATAAACTATCCGACTATTGGGCTTATAATAGCATGGAGTGGCTGTCAGCTAACTCCTCTTGTGATTCAAATCCATTTGGTCTAGTCATATGAAATTGTAAGATAGTTGGGCAGTTATTTATTTAGAAAAGAGATAAAAGTCTTTAAATTCACTCCCTAATAGATTAGAGCATGAGTGGTATGAATAATGACTTAGTTTAATGCAAAATCTTTTCAAATTTTATTTCAATTTTGACACTTCATTTGGACAAAAGGATTTAGGATTTTTGCATGATGAAGTAAAGTTGTTGGCCAAATTAAAAGAGAAAGAGGGTGGAGCTCCATCAATAGGGGTTGCTCTCATAGGTTAAGCAGTTCCTATGCATGTAAGGATGGAGACCCTCATTTTGCAAGAGTGATTCAAGATGCATGCATGATGTGAGACATACAATATTTAGCTAAAGGGTTGCTAAATCTTTTAATTATCTTGATTTACATCCTAGGCTTTATGGTGAGATTATGAATTATTTAGAATTTAGTTATGAGTGATTAATTGGGATAGAAAAATTAATTTTGGCATAAGAGCCTAACCGCATCCAGACCATACATTAAAGCATCATTCATTTAAGAAATTAAGAAAAACATGCCATTTATAGTGCACAATTTAAACATAACATCAATTAAGTTTATAAAACTAATGGAAAAGAATAAGAGCCCGTGTGGTCAGGTTCCACCGTACAACCCAAAAAGAAAAGATGGGTAGCTAGCTCTACCCTTATATAACCTAGAATATGAAAGAATAATTACAAGTTACAAATGAATTAATGCTATGGGGGTCTTCAAATCTTCATCACTTCATTTCTCTTTTATTTCTTCATTTTTTGCTTCATTTGATTTGGTAGGCTTCGAGGCATCACATGGCACCCGAAGACTAAGCCTTCTGGCTAATGCTCATCCTAAACCCCCATAGCATTAATCCTAATTCCCAATGTAGAATTACATTAAAAATAGGAAAAGTAAATAAAACTACACATGCAAGACATAGGTTAGCTAAACATACATACAATCCTAAGTGGTTATATATAATTTGGACTTAGCACCATACACATGGGAAACCAAGCCCACATATCCTAACTTAGATTATGCTTAGGGGTTTAAGTAACCTGTAGAGAGAGAGAGAGAGAGAGAGAGAGAGAGCATTTATATTTATTTTTAAGCAACCCCTTAAGCACAATCCCCTTTAGAAAATATTATTAGGCTAATATTATCCTAACATCTAGTCTATGAGGAATACACGCTAACATCCAGTCTAAAATAATACATCACAAAATAAAATATACAACACACCATGCACCATCCTAACCTAAAGCTAGAAGTAGTGACTTAATTCTAATGTGTGTGTTAAGGCTTGTGTAGCAACTTTTACTATACGTTAGTGTTGTATTTTCTAAGTGTGGAAGTATTCAATTTATCATAAAGGGTTGATTTCACTTAAAATGGTTTAATTGATTTGATAATTTTAATTTGTATTTTTTATTTCACTTGATTACACTTAGAAACTAAGTATTGTAAAGAGAAGAAAGAGGATTGCCCTCTTTCATCCCTACCTTAAGCCACTCTCTAAAGCATATTAGTTTGGGTTAGTTCTCTTTAGTGAATGGCTTATTACACATTTTTTATTAATCCTAAGTTTAGGTTCACTTTAAATAATCTTATCCAATATGAAAGGCATCTTAAGATTAATTTAATTGAATTACTATCACATGATATATGTTAGATCATTCCTTTTCATCACATGTAACATGCATATGACTAAATCCTATATGTACCTATACATACAACATGATTTAGTACACTTAAATGATGAAGGTGGATGTGTACATTTAAAGTTTATATTTTTCATTCGATTGAATTATTTCATCATATTAAATTAAGATCTATCCAATTTCTTATACAAAAATACATAGAAATGAACTTAAATAGGTGCATTCCATTGTTAATAAGGGAAGTGAGGTAATCAAATGACCTCCTTGGGGCTAACTAAAATAGCATATTCCTAAGATGTCTAGACTATATACCCATTAACATTCATACTTATGTAGATTTTCATACATGAACATAATAAAGAGAGCTCCAAATCACATGATTAATTAATTTAATAATTTGAAAAAGTATGAATACATGTTTTTTCAATAGAAAATGGAATTACCATTCTCTAATTAAATTTACATATACATGTATAAAAGATATAAGCAAGCACGTGCCTTTATTGACTAGGGAAGTGATATAATCAAATGATCTCTTTAGAGCTAACTAAAGCCTCATATTCCCAGGATATCCAGTCTATATACTTGCTTTTTTTGGGACGTTTTAGTGAATTTAATCGTAAACTCACACACACAATGCATGTGCAAGGATTTGAACCCAAGACCTCTTAGTGAAATCCAAAGCTCTCAACCATTAGGCTAAGGTGCCTTGCACATATACTTACTTTTCTTAAGTGCATATGAATGTATACAAGATTAAAAGATTGAAAATCATCCAAAGATTGTATTTTCTTTATTTGAATCATCTATGTATATGAATTAAAGCTTTATCCAAATTCTAATATTGAAATGCAAAAGAATGAGATCAAATGGGTAAGTGCCTTTATTAACCAGGGAAGTGAAGTAATCAAATGACCTCCTTGGGGCTAGCTAAAGCCTCGTATTCCCGAGATGTCCAAACTATATACCCATTAACATTCATACTTATGTGAACCAACACATGAATAAAGGAAAGAAAGCTTTACTTCATACACTTAAGGTATAATCACATACATCTCCTATGTATTTATAACTAGCATCAACATATATGTTATTATTTATTTATAAGCTTTTGGAAAATACATTTAGATTTAATAGTAATAATAACCACACATGTATTAAATTAAATCAACACATGCAAGCTTAATATAAATGAAAAACATTTGATTTGATTAATTTTGAAAAGATGAATGCATGATTTCAAATGACATACAACATTTAATATGATTAAAAAGTAATGAATAAACATAAATGCATGATTTCATTCAATCAAATTAATTCCTAGGGACAATCATATTAAGTAAAATCATTTAAAGCCAACCAAAGCCTTTTTAAATTTCATTTTTAGTTTCAAGTTTGACTTGATTTAAAGAATGTGAGAAGAAGTTTGCCATTCCCAACCCATTCCCATGATTATGGATTAATTTAATTTAATGAAATATAATTAAGTTGATTTTATGGGTTAATTAAGTTATAATATGAATTAAGTTCATTAATTAACCCTTTCCTATGTTACCTTAAAGTAATTTACTAAATAATTATGAGCCAACATGACATGCAAATGAATTAAAAAGTAAATTAACAATGGTCCTAAGAAATGAAAGGGCTTAATGCAATTAGCTCATAATTATTGGTTAATTAATTAAGGAACTCAATTAAGTACTCATATGGTTTTCCAACACATGTGGATTAACCATAATTTCCTTAAATGTCTTTAGGATATTAAGCACCTAAAGATCTACCCCTCAATTGATTAGGGTTAGATGTATTTTAGATTTAAACTTTAATTTAGTTAATGAAATCATTAATTAATTAATTAAATTCTTACTTAATTGCTAATTGATTAATTATCCTTCAAATGAAATGGACTTAGGGAAAAGATTAGGAGAGACATACCAATCCAATTCATCTTACCCATCCACTATTAGCCAATGATTAATGAGCTCAATTGAATAATTAGTTACTGTGCATGTGATTAATTGATAAATTAAGAAAGTAATTAGGGCTTAATTAGCTAATTTCCCTAATTAATTAACCAATAAATCCCAGGAAAATTAGGGGAGGCATAGGTAATTCCTTTAGACAATCTCAGAAAGTTTGGGGTTAATTAATTAATTAATTAATTAAGATGTAATTAAATTAATTAATTTTCAAATGAAACCCTACTTTAGCCCTAATTATTATTAAAAATTAATTAAGGATATTTTTAATAAATTCCTCTCTAAAATACTGTTAAAATGAGTATTTATTTACAAAATTTGGATTTTTGTACTATTTATTATAATTTTTTGCAAGTTTCAGCCATTAAAATTAATTATTTAAGCCTAATTAAGCATAATCCCATCAATGCCACATGGAACACTAATGCGGTGCACTTTCCATGTGGCACCATAAGATTGACTATTAAAGCACGTCCGAGTCAACGTTGACGTGGTTGATGGTAGGCTCGCCAATTCGACCTCAGATTGGATAGCGTAGGTTAATCCCATGGTTAATAAAGGATTAAAATAGCTCAATCTAATGGATCTAATCATGGCCATCCATTCTGATCATGCAGAACGGATAGCATGTGATCTATCATTCCACAGGTGATAAAGGATGGAAGCCATCCACCATTACTAGCATGATATGTGCTCACCCGAGCTCAGATCCACTCCAAATTGATCCCACACCTTCATGACAATGATCGTAGGAGATCTAGCAGTGAAGATCATGCGATATTTAACTTTCCTTTGAAAAGTTCCAAAATGTTTTCAAGAAAGCTCAATTTTAATGGCATACTTCACCAGAGCTAATGGCCGGTGGTTTGCACACTTGAGGTAGCTTCGTCTTGTTGAGACGAAGCCTTGTTAAGCTACAATTGGATTGATTTCACCCAGTTAGCTCAGAAGGCCAAGGTTCATCCTTTGAAGGATTAGCTTTGATCAAAATGCTACCTCTGGTGGGCTTGAAACTCGGGGAAAGGTTTGTTCATGCTCGACAAGATGTGAGGAGCATGTGGATAAGAGGAATTTGATTATGGTTGAGAAACGAGGGAGTTAAGATCAGAGGGGATGTGTCCTATTTTAAGTGCGCTCGAGATGAGAGAATTTCAGTGTAGGAGTTCTCGGGGAAGGTCTGTGGAGGCTTGGGGAGTTCCAGAACTCACTTAGAAGCTCACAAAAATTGAATGCTGTGAGAATTGAGGGGGGTATACCCCTTTTCCATTGTGATGGTAGGATGGATCAAGCTCCTAATTTTTGGCCAATTAGCCATTGCCAAGGCACCGGAGTGGTTTCCATCACCTCCATGTGGCACAACATGAGTGGTGGAAGGGTTAGGAGGTGGCTCAAGGCAGGTTATGGCTTCTTGGATCCATTGTGTTTTTGATTTGTGAGGAAGGTGAGTTAACTAACCTCCCTTTGGTCCATGGCAAGCCTAGCTCACTTAGAGTGGGCCAGGTGGATAGGTTAGACCCCATTTAGGGTGAGTGATGGCTGCCAAGGGGAGAGGGAAAGTGGACTTTTCTAATTTTAGCAAAGATCCCATGTGGGAGGCAAATCAAAGAGGGATTGTCATGGGTTTGACCTAGTTTTGGGTTGATCCCAAGTGAGTTTGGGTCAAGTTAGGTTAGCTCCTAAGGTGCCATTAGTTGGTTTCAAGGGATTTGGCTCAATTTTGGTCATATGGGTTACTTTGGGTCATGTTGGGTTAATTTGACCAATTAGTCAAATTGGGTCAAACCAAGGCTTGAGTTAGGTTCAAATGATGATTTGAAGTATTTTGGTTCAAGTGGTTTCAATCAATTTGACCTAGGTTTGATTTTGGCACATTTGGAATCAAATGAGTCAAATGGGTCAAGTTGACCATTTTGACCAAATTGGTCAAATTAGCTTGGGTTAGGTGTTGGTTCAAGTTCAATTGATCAATTGGATGGGATTGTAGGCTTTGGTTTGAATTAATTTGGATTTAGGCCAAATTGACCTTTAGGTCAATTTGGGCTAAGTGGGTCAATTTGGTTCAATTGGCCAAATTAGGTTTAGTTGTGGCATTGGTCAAGTTCAACAATCGATTTGGAGTGAACTTGAGCCATTGGTTATAATCAATTTGGGTTAGACCATGATTGGACCTAATTTGGCCTTTTAGGCCAATTTGGGTCAACTTGGGTTAAAGGGCCAATTGGGTTTAGTTTGGTTGAATTGATGGTCAAGTCATGTTCAATCATTGATCATGGGTTGGTGTGAATCAGTGGTTTCAATTGATTTGGTATAGGATGGGTTTTGGCTAGTTTGGATTTATATGGGTTAAAGGGTTGACTTGGTCAAATAACCAAGTTGACTTAGTTTGACCCAATTTATGGCAAGTGATCATCCTGGGTGGTCAACAATCAAGGTGCAAGTTTTTGATGGGCTTGGTTCAATCCAATTTGGGTTGGATTGAAACTTGGTGCAAATGGGTATTTTAGGTCACTTTGGGTCAAGTGAACCTAAATGGGTCAGTTGGCTTAATTTTAGTTTGATTTAGGTTTAATTGAATTTATATATGAGTTTAGGATTGGAATATAAATCCAACTATCATCAATTTGGGTTTCAATAGGTTTTGGTTTATTTGAAAATTTTAAGTCAAATGGGTTAGGTTAGGTTTGACATAGGTTGATTTTGGTTTGACTTGATGATTGTATATTTCATTTATATTTGGATAGGTGACTAAAGGAATGATTGATTCAAGAGAAAATCCATTTATTTTGGCTTAATTTGGATATGATTTGGCTAAGTCCAAGGAATTGGCTCAAAGGGTTTAGAATGGGATTTGATTTGATTTTGGATTTATTTGTAGTTATTTGAATGTATATTTCATTTATATTTGGGAAGATAATTAAATAAATAATTGATTTATAAAAAAATCAATTGAGTTTGAAGTGATTTGAAGGCAAATTTGGCCAAGCTCATAAAGTTAGGTCCTAAGGGCTTAGAATAGAATTTGATTTAGTTTGATTTAATTTTTATCATCAAGGTGTAGATTTCATTAATATTTGTGAAGATGATTGAATATATAATTGATTCATGAGAAAATCGATTGATTTTGGGTTGATTTGGGTTAAGATTTGGCTAAGCTCATGGGATTATTTCATATGGCTTACGAAGGGTCTTGACTTGACTTGATTTAGTTTTGATCATTTGAATGTAGATTTGATTTATATTCAGGAGGATAATTGATGGGATAATTGATCCATGAGAGGATCAATTGAGTTTGATTTGGTTGAATTGGATTTTGGATAAGCTCATGAAAGTGGATCACATGGCTTAGATAGGATTTTGGAATGATTATAGATTTTGACAAGTTGGATTTGGAATTGAGTTTAGTTGTAAGTTTGATAGAGTGATTGAAAGGTTGATATTTGGAAAAATCAATTAAGTTTGGATTGATTTGAATTTGGTTAGGGCTAAATCCATGGGGTTCAATCAAAATGCTTAGAAAGGATTTTGAGCTTGGATTTGAAGTTGAAATTGATTGTAAATTTTGGAGTTTGAATTTGAACTCAGATTTGAATTTGGGGTTTGGTTTAAGAAGGAGAAAATGGTTTGGGTTTAGGCTATAGGGTAGGTAAGTCTCCCTAAGTCCCCAAGACATAGCCTACTGCTATGACTAACCCTTCTAAGTCTTTAGGCTTAGGTTAAATGTTTGCCTAACCACTAAAGGTGTCTTAAGACTATGAAGCTCTTAGTGTCTGAAGAGTCTTAGATCTATGATGAGGAGACTGAGAACTCACTCTGAAAGTAAGGTCAACACAATCCTTTTAGAAGAATGACTGTTAATCTAGTTGGTGAGTCAATGGCATGGTGCCGTAGCACTGCTACGTTGATCAAGATAAAAAATTATTGTTCCTGCCCCATGAGCACCAATTTCCCATGAGAGTGGGAGGAAATAATTATGGGGTGGAAAATCACCCCATAAGTGGTGGAAACTTTATAAAAAGGGGGAAAAACTATTCCCCCCTTCTTCCTCTCTCCTCTCTACTTCTACTTCCCTTAGGTTATTGGTGCATTCTTGCTTCCAGGAACCCATGCTTTTTGTAGGCTCAACTCTCGCCATCAAAAAAGCAGTCTCCTATCCACTCGAAGTAAAAAAGATTTTTGGAATAATTGTTCTTTTATCCAGTCTTTTTTTCTAAATATTTTTTTTTGATTAAATTTCAACTATTGATCTTCGCTTCAGTGGAAAATAGAAGTAGTGTATCTCCATTGACCTTAGATTCTGAGTAAAAGAATGTCCACTCATCTCTAAAATCTCATAGTTTAGAAGAAAATCTTGGCCGTTGAACTGAATTCCAACACAAGAAGAAAAGAAACTTCCCTTCGTTGATCTTTGATCTGGAATAAGTGAGAATTGCATTGTTAAAATATCACATTGCCAAAATTTTCATAAAAAATCATTAGATTTCTCAAGAATTTCTGTTAAATATGTGCTTTCCCATCTCATGACACCAAGGTGTAGCACCGAGGTGCCAAGCTCTCAAGAGATTAAGTCTTAGTGCTCTGCCCCATAGCGCCATGGTGCTAAATACTTGGCATCGAGGCCTTATATTCTCAAGTTTCTTGCATTCAATATAGTGTCACAACATCATCACCTCAATGCTAAGGTGCCACGCCTAAAAATTCATTCTACCGTCAAACTTAATTTTGGTATGTAGGAAATCCCTCCCCCCATTGATCTTAATTCCAGAATAAGGGAGAAGAGTGCTCTGTACTAAACAGGAGAAAATCTAGTATTACTAAGGCATTACTTTGCCAAAAATTTAAATTATAGGCATCAAGGGAATAGCACCTAGGTGTTGCAGTCGTAGCTTTAAGGTGCCATGCTCATGGGTTATTCCATGTAAAATATCTAATAGTGCCTTGGTGCTATCTCATAACCACGAGGCACTAGAATAATTTAATATTATTTTTAAACATCTATGATATAGAACTAAGAAATTATACGCTTGAGTCTTGTTTATAATAGGGCTTCAGTGCTACATCAGCTCATCAAGTGTCATGGCGCATCAAGCATTAGGCTGCCCTCTCGGATAGAATAATAAAATAACTCTCTATAGAGTGTTACGACACTGAATATCAAGTGCCAAGGCACCATCCTCTCAAGTACAATGATAAAAAATGGCTATTTATAGAGCACCACAATGCTGAATATCGAGCATCGAGGTGTTGTACTCTTAGGTTTTAAGCCTAAGTCATGTAGAATAGCATCGAGAGCTCTCCTCAGTAGGAGATTTCATTATCTTAATCCGAGTTCCCAAATGACAAATAATCAAATAACATAGTAATATATAAATATATGAAATAAAAGATGTTATTATTAGTATAAAAAAAGTACATAAATTGAAAATACAAAATAAATGAAAAGAAAATCATAATCATCCTCCCCTCCCTCTCCTCAAGTGGGATATTTGGGTACCATAGAAAAAGAAACTTGAGTTGGATCTCCAAGCCCATAATTTTCAAACATATGGGCCATTGTCATATTAAATTGGTCTATATATGAAAACTTGCTCACTTAAGAATTTAGGGGTTTGGGGTTGAGGTCGTGGGACACGTGAACTTTTCCCATTTTAAACTTCAAATCAAAACCCCACAAAAAGCCTCTTTGTTAGAGGAGCCTTTTGAATGAAAACTTCTTCATTAGGTTCCCTTACCACCATAAATGAATGACCAAAACCAAACCTACTAAGCATATTACAAATGGAATTAAAAATTATATTTCTTATATCTATTATAAGTCCTTTTGAACTTAGAAATTAAAAATGGCTCTATCTTTGGTCACCTCACTAATATTACCGGAGCATCTTGTCAAAATGAAAATGTAGAGTGTTTTGACTTGGGTGAGACCTTTCCTCCCACCATTTTCACTAGATGTTGGTTTTATAGCAGTGATAAAACCAAGAACCTCATCTAAATCTAGATGATCATTAAAATATTAAAGATATTGGTCATATGCCAAATTTGATAACTCATAATATGAATTAATGGCGACACTATCAAATCTTACCTGTTTTCTTCAGATGAATACTTGATTATCCAGGTGCTCCTTTAGGTTGGCAAAGAACTCCTGCACCATAAGGACTATGTAAGAGCTACTCTCATAGGTTAGCTTTTCCTAACTATGATCATTAATTATGCTCTCCAATTTTTTACTTGTGTTGTGGAAGCTCCTCTTCGAGATGAGATTCTTGTTGGTGAGACCGTGTTGATAGCATTCGCTTATTGCAGAGCTAACAAATCTATTAGCTTCTCTTGAGGAGGTGGTTCTCCTCTTGCTAATGATCTTCTTGAGAAGCATGATTACCTTCTTAGTAGGGGAGGAGAGCTAAGAGAATTAGAGAAAGAGAGAAAACTTTAAGGAAGCTCTAATGAATACATAATGAAAATTTTTAGTCCAGGGGGTTTATTTATAAACTAGACCTAGCACCACAACATTATAATAGAGCACTGAGGCGGTAACCTCCCAGGTTCTATAATCATTATTAAGTGCTGCAGCGCTAGTCAACTGGTCAAATCGATTACTGTGTCAGTCAAAAAGAGCATTCATTACCATTAAATTTTTAAACGAAAAAGATGCTTCACGTTGATGTAGCATTGCGACACCCTGACATAATGTTGAGGTGCTAGTCAAAAAGTTTATCTTTCACCTTTAAAGTGCCTCAACTCATGTCAGCTATCCTAAATTTACTTTTGACTAGCACTATGGTGCTATATGACCAGTGCCGAGATGCCATTCAAATGCTAAACATGACCAATAATTATAACACCATGGTGCCAACCATGTAGTGCCACATTGCGATATAGAGTCTAGGCACCATATTCTGAACACTGAAGTGCTGAGCATAATACAAATTGAATTACCTACATGAGATTGGCACAATAATAATTTTCTAATTTTCTTGGATGAGATTTCTTCATAGGTTAATCCCCAGTTTGGTCTTTTGATTGAGTTTGAGTTATTAAAACCTAATCTTTCCCTGATGATGGTCGTGCTAATTGCAAAGTTCATTCAGAGAGGATATGTATAAATTGAATGATGTTCATCTTTCAATATAACTTGAAGGAAATAATCATCCATCCATCATTTTTTATTAAGGATGATAAGCTAAGATAATCTTTACTCACAAAAGAGCTCTTATCAAATAAATATATTTATGTTCATACTCAAATAATCTCAAGCTAGTAAGGATGTCGCTTGTGTCTTTTGTCTACGTAGTTTTGCCACCCGATAGCACCACATAAAATGCGAATATGGCTAGAACCCTATAACCGGGTGGCTTGGCATTTATACAGCTCCACTATATTTTGGTCATGACAATAGACTTATGTTCCTTAATGGCTTTGCTTCTCGAGCTATGAATCATGAAATATATTTCATACTAAAAAAGCTTTATGTTAGCTAATGTTGAATTAAATTTAACTTCTTAGAGAAATACTACCCCAGGTCTATAAGAACACCTTGGATGATGCAACCTATGGCTGCTGACAAGGAATACTTGATCAGGAGTAAGTTCCCTAGCTAAGTAGACTAGGGACCACAATAGCCCAGGATGATGGAACCATGGGATCTTGATCGGGCATGTCATCATCTGCCCTAATATATGCTTTAAGTTAAATGATAACTTCACTCTTTATTCACTATATGCTATGCATTTGCAACTTGTATTTTTTATTATGCGAATATATAAGTTATATTCTAGCATTCTAAAGTGATGTAAGCCCAATCTCTTTATTTATTATGGAAATTCTACATGACAGTCATCTATGCCACACATGCCTCTAAACACCAAATGCATAGTAGATAGATATGTCTACTTTCAACTTTAATCGAGAGTGCCCTCTTATTATGGTAAGAGGGGTAATTAACTATGTAGGCTTGCATCCATAGGAAGTAGAATCAATATCTAAATAAAACCTAATGTGATGTTAGGGGAAATCTAGTTGAATATATACCAATCCACCTTATAAAAAAATGTGCTCTTACCCATCTTTCCAAAGATGGCAGAGTGCATCCTCGAAGGTATTTTTTCTGAGTGATCAAAAGGTTTAATCATATATCATGATTAAACTTAATGTTCATTTTAGTTTGATTTATTATCTAGTGTTTTGATTCATTAAATGTTTTAAGGTTAGAATTCATGCAATTTAGGGACTTCATTCTTATTGTAGTTCTTCTATTTTGATTAATTGTTCATTTAATTTCACCTGTTTGGATTATTATTTTTATTTTATTTTGGATTGATCTTATTTATTTAGTAATGTTTATGTTTATATTTACTAATGCTTATTAGCTTGAATGAACTAATTTACTTAAGTTAATATCTTAATTCAAACTTGGTTATGATTTCATTATTTAAATGATCTATTATATTTCAATTTCATAATTTATTCATTTATGTATTCTTAATTTATCATTTAGGATAATTTGATTTTACATAATTTCATTTAGACATTTCATTAATATTATATTGGTAAATTTGAATAAGTTAACTTAATTATTTTCAAGTGATGATTTCATTCATTCATTTAAACTTATATATATATATATATATATATATATATATATATATATAAGTTTAAATAAGTTCATTCAATTAGTTTCAATCAATCTTTGGGAAGTCTTGATTAAGTTAATTATCTTATGATTTATAATTTTTTATTTAAATTAAGCTTAATGTAACATTAAGTGTTAAAGTTTCATAACTTGATTTTATTAAGATAGAATTTTGTTGACTAATCATAACCTAGGAAGCCAATGGAATGAACTACTTTTTGGTTCACAACTTAAATCTAAACCATTTTTATTTCATTAGATCATTTAATAAATTGGTTACATCATTTTAATTTATATTTAAAATTATATTGTTTATTAATTCAAATAAATTCAATGGATTTAATGAATTCTATACTTAGGTATGTAACTCAGAGATTAATTAATTTTGCATTTTAATTAATTAATTGATTTATTTTGAATTTGATAAATTATTGATTTAATGTTTTATTAGATTTTAAATATTTCATTAAACTCTAACTGTTTGATTAATTAAATTTCATGACTTCATAGGGTTGGAAAATTTTCCTTAAGTGTTATGATTTTAATAATCTTCCTCTATATTAAGCTTGATAGCAATATGTCAGCCATCAAGGAGTCCTAAATTACAATCGCCAAAGAGATTTAGTTCATCAAAATGCTTCCAAATGTTGTCCATTTTTGGGTGTCTATAAGTGAACTTACCAACCAAAGTAAAATGAAGAGGCTTAGCCAGTTAGGCAGATTCAGATAGAAATAGTGCAAGTTTTCCATTTTTGCCACCCGATTTCTTAATAAAGCCATTATAACTCCCTTCAATAAACTTATCATGGCATGATTGTGGGAAGATGGATTTGATAAATGAATCAGTAGGGTCATTAGTTGGGAGGTTAATGGAGAGGGCACCAGCATAGGACGATCATTCTATAGAGAGCACCAAAAAAAATTAAGCCAATTTTAATTAAGAAAAGGCGAATGTGGTCGAGTACCACTGCACACCCTGAAAGAAAGGAAAATGGGCAGCTGAGCTCCACCCATATACATCCCATCTTAGAACTACAAGTCTAGATCTATGTGTCTTTTTTCCATGATCATCTCCTTCATTAAGAACCTTCATTGGGCTTCACAAGGGACCTTTGCACCATCCCCTAGTAGGGTCAGCTCTTATAACTATGGCATATCTTACTCTTATACCATAAATGTTTGGGGTCTTACTATTGACATAAAAAATGTCAGTAAGGCCTTACTTCATAATCCTCCTCAAGTATAATTAGCCTATATCCAATTAATTTGATTAGGCAAGCCTTAACAAACCCTTAAGAGGAACTAATGTATGAGGGCCACTTGTAAATCATTCTTATGTTAAAACTCTTACTTTAGCCAACCCAAGTTAGACCCCTTTCATTGCATAGATTCAACTATTATCCTATGGATGTGAATGCAATATTTAAGTAACAAATCCATCTAATTAATCCAATTATTGGTACATATGGCCATAAGATCTTAAGGATTGGCCTGATGAATAAGTTCCTAGCCATCCTCAAAATTTTCTTAAGAAATTTGACCCATGGTGGAGTTAAAGGTACCCATTTATCATAACCCTATGGCAACTCTTAAGTAGATAACAACTACCACAATCATCCAAATAAGTTAATTTTCTTTAATTTAAACTCTAAAAACATTCACAAGAGATCTTAAATCAATACAACTGAGGGGCATGTGCTTAGTTTACCAAGGACAAAAAAAAAGGTGAAACTTAATGTAACATACATTAACCCTAGGCTCAAATTAGATTGAATCCTAATGAACTTTCCCTTGAACACTTCAAATATTTACAAGTACATGTCCACATAATCAAATAGTTAAATAGACACCTTAGGTATATCAATTAATTGAATTGTATCCAAATCAAACAAATTGAGCCCACTTGACCAAAATTGACCCAATAGAACCAATTGACCAAAATGGCCTTAAACATCAAATCAATTAGTATATTTAAACAAATTCACTTCTACTAGTGTCTCATATAAAATAAAACATTACTTTGATAAATTGTTCATTGGCATAAGCTAAATCAACAATGTGAAATGCAATAAAAAAATAAGAATAAAAATAAAATAAAAAATAAAAAAATAAAAACCATGTGAAATGCATTCACCTTTTAGTAGCAACACCATATTTGTGTGATCAATTAGACCAATATAGTCATAGTATTTAATTAAACCCTTGAAAGTCATTATGTCCAAGGGAGTCATGATAAATATTATAGTTAGACCCAACTTGATTTGACCAATCCAAGTCAGTGAATTCAACTATAGGTTTTAGGGTGTATAAATTTATCCCAAATGGGCACTAAGATCAAATGAAAAAAATCACCCCATTCCATTTGGAGAGGAGTTAGTAAATAACACTAAGATCAAGCTCTTTGTTCATTAACCACATTTGATCAATTTTAAAGACTCAAATTATTTCATCAATGAGATCATATCAAAATAGGTCAAACTGATCCATCTCCAATTTTTTTATTTAATTTTCAAAATTTTTTAATAAATCATTATATCCTAGTTTAGCTAGTCTCCTTAAGGTGAGTAAAGTGTCCTAGGCTACTAAATGGCCATTTAATCCCATGGAACATGGATGAAATGCATTAAATCATTTAAACTACCTTGATCCTCCATTAACACTCCTTAACTACTTACAAACTCCCTTGCAACCACCTAACCAAGGGTACCAAGCTTTAGTAGAAGCTTAGGTTAATGGTAGCTACATAAAAAGCTCATTCTTAGCAACTTTAAAGGTCCAAACATACTTGTATACCCACTAGAAGCCTAATGTAGCCATCCATAGCATCCTCATTAGGTCAATTGGCCCTTAAACTTAACCTTAGACTAAGTCAATAGAGCTTGGTGAAGCCATCAGCTTGGTGCAATTCAATCTAATTTTTTGAGTTATTGGTTCTTCTAAGCTCATGAAGCTTTCATAATTGATTCACATCCTATTACAACCTTCTTGAAGTAATTATCTTTCTTCTTCCTATGATCTAGGACTTGGTTAACTAGCCTCTCTAGGCTATTACATGGCTTAATGAGTCATGCATTTGATTCTATGGACCATCCTAAAGCTTCTTAATAAGCCAATTGGCCATACATAACCTGAAGAGGGAGAATTTCCTTTGGTTTTTGCTCAAGTTTTGTTGACCTGAGCAAAGCCCAAATTTTCTAATGTGACTCGGTGAGAGTCGAAGACAACCCTTCAACTGTTGAATCATTTCAAATAAAATCTATTGGCCTTAATCAAGCTAGATTGTATTCTAGTTCAACCCTTGAATTTTTAGAGTTTGTTTTTGCTCTAAGCAATCATTATCCCAATTTACTTAAAATTTTTAACATAAATATAATTATGAAAGAAAAATTTAGGAAAAATGTCAAAACCTAATTATTATAAATATTTATAATTATTAAATAATTTTGTATTTAAACCTAATTATTATAATTTTTATTTAATCTATTTAATTAAATTATGAAATGATTTTAAATTATTCTTAAATTTTGTATAAAATCCCTACATAACATTACTGATATCTCATAAAAATTAGGAAATAATTTGAGTTATAGTAAAGGAGTGAGGATTTTTCAAAATTATATAATCATTGTTCAAAAATAAATCATACAAAAATTAAATAATAAATTTTTTGAAATTTTAAAGAAATTTTAAAACACTAGTCCACATTATCTAAAAAAATTCATTATTTTCTAAATTATTTTGATGCATTAATATAATTTTTAATGGAATTTTCTATAATTTAAAGTTTTAAAATAAATATTAAGATTTCTAAGTATCCCAATCTATTGAAAAAGTATTATTAATATTTATAATTTATAATGAGTTTTAATAATTTCCATAAGCTTAAATATATTTATAAAGAAGTAGGTAATTATTTTCAAATTAAATTAATTCAAAAAAGTAATATATAAAAATAATTTAAACTTTTAAATAATAAAATGTTATTTTGCTTATAGTTTTTGAAATAATTTCTTTAGCATTATCTTGTTGAAACTATCCTGAGTTTCTACTTGTGGAGCACCACCTTGATGGAAATTATTCTAATTTTTTATTTGTGTGGCCTACACATTTAATTGGGCCTATAATCAAACATTTTATTGAAATAGTAACCACAAAAGAAATCATTAATCATAAAGGTAATCCATTTTATATTAAGTTATCAAGGGTTGCTTAGAGAAAAAAATAGTAAAACACTTACATGATAAGTTTTCATGAGCATGCATTCACACCTTCAAGCATTATACAGTGATAATTTATTACGTATACCATCACAATAATTGCATAAGTTTATTTTTTTAATTTTGACATTATTTTCATTCATGGAATCAATTATATCAAATAGATTTATTTACACTATTATTTGTGCACATGGATTGACCACCTAATAAGGTGTCATTTTATTTAGGAACACACAACTTAGGATCACTTTACATAAGATACTAGGCCTTGATTATTCTTTAAGTTTCCTTTTGGATTAAGTTTGAGTTAGAGCTAACCAAAAGGGTTGAGGTCCCACCTGATTGAGTCATACAAACATAATAAAGCCATTCAATAACTTCAACATATCCTATTTAGCATTTGCTGATGATTTCTTATTATTTTGCAATGGATCCCAAAGATTCATCCAAAGAATCTTTCTTATTCTTAACACTTTTGAAGGACTCCCCGGGATGACTTTCAATAAATCAAAGTGTTTCTTCATATTAGGAAAAATATTGCAAAATAGACTAGAAATGGATTAAAAATTACACTGGCTTCACCCATTCACACCTCCCACTGAAATACCTTGGAGTCATTATTAATAAAGGATGGCAAATAACACATTACTTTGATGGTGTTATATGCTCCATCCAAGCTAGAATGAATTCATGGGAAAATACTTTTCTATCTACTTAAAGGTGGATTACATTACTCTAAAGTATACTAAACTCAATCCCTCTCTACTCCTTACAATACAAGATAATGTCAAACCAAACACAACTCAAGATTGAAAAAAATCTTCAACAAATTCTTAAAGAGTAAGAATAATGCTTCTATTCAATGGATGAGTTGGAGGAAGATGTGCAAACCAAAAAAGGATGGAGGTATGGGATTTCAATTTCTTGCTAACTCCATTCACATCAATCAGATGAAATTATGGATCAAACATAGGCAGAATGATTCCTTATGGGCTCACTTTTACTCAGTAAATATTGTTGGATGACCCACCCATTTTCAGTTCAACAAAAGAAAATTGATTCTCTACTTTGGAATAGTTTACAACACAATAGAGATGCTATGCAAAATTTAATTTTCTAGCAGCTAGGGTTATAAAATATTATTATTGGTTGAGGTCCCACCTGATTGAGTCATACAAACATAATAAAACCATTTAATAACTTAGTCAACAATTATGACTAGACACCATGGATTACTATGTATAAACTTGTATGTATTATCATACTTTTTATTCAACATTACCTTGCACTCTAAACATTTTAAATCTTGTTTTATTTGTCCAAGATTTATCATTTATCATATGTTCAAGTCTTGCATGAGCACCAAAATCTTATTTAGTAGTTGAAGGTCTCGAGTACTTTAGTCATATTGATGAATATGCACGACATGGTGTCAACATTTTTGTATGATTATGTCCCAATAAAATCAAGTCTTAACTTAGATTTTGATTAATTAATTATTATTATTAGATGAAGGTTCATTTGATAATAAAAATCTTCTAATCATAATCACATCTTGTATGACTAGTTAATGCAATTAGTTTAAAGCCTATCCCTCTGCCTAATTCACCATAAAAAGAGATAAGCCTTAGGATAATCAAAATACATAATTAACTTATATGGCTATGTCCTTAGTTCATATGAGATAACCTTAAGGTATAACAACTCTCATGCACTTAGGTGGTATGGTAATTCACAAACATGTAGCCGTACAATATAGGAAAGTGTAGTTAGTTCACATTAATGTGAATTTATTTTGCTTGCTCAAGGAATAATAATTTGAGTGTGGCTAGACATTCATTATTATTATTTGTTTACTTTGTGACGTGTTGTGGTATTATTATTATTTCATATGATCTTTATAGAGTGATTATTTATATCATAATTCTTAGCTAATTTCATCAACATAAAAGATTGAGACTTTCTAGCATGAATGAAAAAACTAAGCTTTTTTTTTTTTTAAAAAAAAGGAAAAAGTCATTTTATTGATTACATGAAGAATAAGTAATAAAAAAAAGAGACCAAGAGATCAAATAGTTACATATATTTATTTCTAATTTATGGGATGTTTAGATTGTTGCTTAAATAAGTGAGTATAACCTAGTATCTGGTGATGATGATATGATGAATTCTTCATTGAAAGCACCACACTTGGCCAAGTAATCAATAGGCTAGATCGCTTCTCTATGAATGTGGCTGATTTTGGCGGAGTGGTTGCCCATGTGATATTGATTATCTTAGATGTTGAAACCAAGTTTCAAGGAATGTTTTTATCATCTAGGTCATTAATCAGATTATAAAATATAAAGTCTATCTCAATCTAGAAAATTTTAAGTAAGAAAGGAGCTTGAAAGTCTCGTAGTTGTGAAAAGGGAAGCACTTAATATGGAGAGTTATGTGGGCATGGCATGACATAAAAAAGATGATGAGACATTTCCTTTGATAGTTTCTAAATACACCTCCAATGTAAGTAGACTACAAGTTGTAACTTTTGTATATATTTACTTTGATAAATGGATTTGTTGGATTCTTCCATAGAATAAATTCCAAGGTTGTTGAATTAGTAAAAGATGGAAGACTGAGTTTATGAATCAACAAGTGATCACCATGAAAGTGTTTAGCTTTTAGACTATCATTTTGAACTAACCTTAAGACATTATCTTCCTTCATAAATCTTCTGAAGTAAGGAAAATCATGTTAAAGACTCTAAGCATAAAAAATATTAAGAATCTTCAATATCTCTTTTTCTCTAATATAAGTAAAACTTGATATTCTATTTGTCATCACTTTTCAGCAAAGCCCCACGGATTCCTTAAAAAATAAAAAATTGTTGGAATATTTTAATTATAGATCCGAGCATTTAATCCTTCAAGAAATGCAATATTGTGTATATCACATACAAATTGAATTTGCAAATTCAAGATAGACATTCCATAATAAGAACTACTCTATAATCCCTAAAGAAGATTATTAACTCAATCACAATTGTCATAGACCTATGTTAAAAAGCTAAACTAAGTTCAGCTTGCATGCCATTTAAATCTTAATCAGTTTAGTAGCTGGGAGTAGTTAAACATCTACACACATAGTTATTTCATAAATAATAATATACATAATAGATTAAAACATGCTTAATTAGATCTATTAAGAAGTAGAACCAATAGATAATTTGAGAAGTAAATTTTTAATGGAAGTCCATTGAAGCATCATTAGTAGTGGTAGATATCATATTACTTGTCTTAATCACTCCAAGTAACTTTATTATACCATCATACTATGAAAGACTTAATATATTATCTTTGTAAAAAGGTTAAGAAGTTTTTATACATTCTTTTCTACTAAAAAATTTAAAATTTGAGGAATAAACTATTGTTATAATATATTAAAATAGTTATACGAAGCTAAAGTATGTGAAGTATAATTTTCAATGAAGGTAAAATTATCAAAAATAGTTCATTCATTTAATTTGATAATGAATTTTCTATGATGATGATGGAATGCATAAATAATTAACTAACAATCATTAAAGAGTTTATCAAGAATAAGGTGCTTTGAAAAAATAAATTCTTGATGTTTAATGATTTAAGTAATTTGGTTGAGTGGTTTAATACAACTAGAAAATTTACAAACTCAAAACTGTTATTGTTTATGACTTTTCTAATGAATTAAAAGTTAATATTTTTCTTCATATAAAATTTTTAGAAGTAGCTAGATATATTATCTATATTCATTAAATTGTTAAAATTTGTTATTTTATGAGTGATTGCAAAATTCCTCAAACATACAAACATCATAATTTTAATATTAGCATTTTCCAAAAATCTAATTCATATAAACCTTGAAATCATAAAATTTAATAACAAATTATTTTGAAAAATGCATACACAAACATATGATTATCCTTCAATAAATATAAATAGAAATATTAATAAGAAGTATTATAATAAGCATAAATATAACTTATAAATAAAAAGTTAAGCAATGTATAATATTGTCAAGATATTCTCTTGTTTGCATAAATTAGGGGTATTGAATTTTTTTTCTATCCAATTAAAAGATAAAATATTTAATAAAAAATTCTTCTAAGTACTTAGATATATTATTTATATTCGTTAAATTTTAAAAATTCTTTATGAGCAAAGTGATTATAAAAACTCATTACACACAAAACATCATAATTTTAATATTAGAATATATATAAATTAACTTCATCTTAAATTTGAAATCATATAATTTTATGATAAATGGTTTCAATAAATACATATACCGTGATTCCTCTAATAGGCAAAAAAGTCTTATTGGAACTTACAACCTTCAAATATTTTCCATTCTTGGACCACTCATCTAACCTCAAAACATTGACAAATTAAGAATGAAATTTTAGAACTTCAATATAGCTCAAATTTGCACTAATAAGATTCATATTTTCAAGAAAACCCCTTTCACGTTGATCTCTTGACTGATGATTCTTACTATTTGGATATCCACATTAGGTGCAACAATTATTCTATCCAAACAACCATCTTTTATGTAGCCTGCTTTAGGGAATCAAGAAGGAATATTTGGACAAAAATCATTTCTATTAGTCACAACTGCCAACTTAGTTGGCTTGTTGATGGAGATTTTAATATGATCATAAACTCCAATGAGAATAATTGTGGAAGGAAGTCAAATGAAATTGTTATGGGAGAATTTACAAACTACATTGAAGAATCATGGCTTTAGTGGATCATCTTTTACTTGGAATAGACGAAGAGTCTTTGAAAGTCTTGACAGAATCCTACTTAATACACAATGGTTTGCTCACTTTCAGCACACTACAATTCGACATCTAAAAAGGACTTGTTTAGACCATGCTGCTCTACTATTAACTATTGACCAACTTGACAAGTCATTCAAACATATATTCAAATTATGCAACAGGTGGACAAAGCACGACCTCTTTATCAATTGTCTCCAAAATGCACGGAAGATTGATTCTACTGACCCATGGACTAGATTATGGAGATTACATGAGAACTTAACCATAAGCCTTATGCAATGGAATTGGTTAGTATTTGGTGACATACATCATAGGATAGAAGCTAAAGAGAAAGAAGTATTTCTCCTAAAAAATCTTAACATTAACGACACCTCTAGGTAAGTTGAAGTAGCCCTTAAATAAGCCCAACCAACTCTCGACAACTTCATTGCTATGGAAGAAGATTTTTTATCACAAAAAGTAGCTGTGATGAATCTCAAAGAAGGTGATAGAATTACTAAATACAACAATGCTTGCGTCAAAGAAAGGAGAGAGTACAAAGCCATCACCCAGATTAAATCTAACCATATCTAGTTGGAAATAAAATTGGAAATCATTAAGGATTGTATAAACTACTTCAAATCACTTTTCTTGGACCAAGAGGTAAATATGTATTTATTCTATACTAATTTACTTAATATCAATACCACTGAAGTAAGCCAACTAAACTTAACACTTATCATATCGAGAAGGAAATATGGACTAGTCTTAATTCTCTTTATGGGTTGATAGCTACTGGCCCGGACAGTTACACAACAAACTTCTACTAACCACTTAGAATTGAATTAAACATGACATTATTTCTACTATTCAGGCCTTCTTTGGAGAAAATTAAATACATAAGTTTGTTAACTCCACCATCACTCTCATCCGCAAGTTCCCAAATAAATACAACTAGGAGGATTTCAGACCCATCAGCCTATCTTCAGTTATGAGTAAAATAATTAGCAAAATTATTTCTTCTCAACTTTAACCACATCTTCCTAAAATTATCTACAATAATCAAACTGCTTTTGTCTAGGGGAGGAGTATAGTGACGAACATTCTTATTGCACAAGAGCTCACTCTTGATCTTGATAAAAAATGTAGGGGTGGTAATCTCATTATCAAACATGATATAAAGAATGCTTTTGACATCATCAACTAGAAATTTATCTTAGCAACTCTGAATGCTAGAGGTTTCCATGTAAAATTTTGATCTTTAATTAGAAGAGTACTCTCCAACAACTTTTATTCTGTCATTATTAATGGTGATGCACATGGCTACTTCAAAGCAACAAGTGGCATAAAATGAGGTGATCTTTTATCTTTAGCCCTCTTTATACTTAGTAGTAATTATCTTTCCAGAATGCTAGATGCAAATCACAACTCAAATAGATCAATCAAATATATAATAAAAGGGAAGATTGACATATCTTATTTAGCATTTGCTGATGATCTCTTATTATTTTTTAGTGGATCCCAAAGATCCATCCGAAGAATCTTTTTTATTCTTAACACTTTTGAAGCACTTTCTGGGATGACTTTCAATAAATCAAAGTGTTTATTCATAATAGGAAAACATTGCAAAATAGACTAGAAATGGATTAAAAATTACACTGGCTTCACCCATTCACACCTCCTACTCAAATACCTTGGAGTTAATATTTATGATGGATGGAAAATAGCCCATTACTTTGGTGGTGTTATATGCTCCATCCAAGCTAGAATGAATTCATGGGAAAATACTTTCCTATCTACTTGAGGGTGGATTACCTTGCTATAAAGTATACTAAACTCAATCCCTCTCTACTCCTTACAATCCAATGCAATGTTAAACCAAACCCAACTCAAGATTGAAAAAAATCTTCAATTGATTCTTAAGGAGTAAGAATAATGATTCTCTTCATTGGATGAGTTGGAAGAAGATGTGCAAAAAAAAAAAAGATGAAGGTCTGGGATTTCAATCTATTGCTAACTCCATTCACATTAATCAGATGAACTTATAGATCAAAATTAGGTAGAATGATTTATTATGGGCTCACTTTTACTCAATAAATATTATTGGATGACCCACCCATTTTCAGTTCAGTAAAAGAAAATTGTTTCTCTACTTTAGAAAAGCTTACAACACCATAGAGATGCTACTAAGAATTTAATTTTCTAGCAACTGGGGCATGGTGACCTCAATCTTTTAAAAGATCACTAGTTCCTAGATGGTTTAATGTTCACTTTCATAATTAAAAACATCTTTGATCAGGTATTAGTATTTAATTTATGGAATGATGGTAAATGGAACCTTTCAAAACTTAAAGAATATCTCCCTACTGATACTTTGATTGAGGTTTCTAAAATCTCCCTCATCCCACATGCAAATGATATATTGATTTTAAAGTGTCATATTAGTAAACTATCCATGTCTAAGATTATCTGCTAGGCTACATACCAATCTGATAGTACTTTTGTCTGGTAGCCTTTTTCTGGAATGCATTTATCAAACTTTCAATATCCTCCTTTTGTTGGACATTATGGCATAATTTAATTCCCACTAATAATATTCTAAAGCTTAAGGGCCTTAATGTCACATCTATTTGTCACTTCTATAGAAAAGAAGAGGAAAGCAATAACCATCTATTTATTACTTGATCAATCAACAAAGCAATCTAGGATGAATTTCATTCTCTTTTCAACATTGACAAATCAAATGAGGACTCCATACACAGCTATTTTAAGGTTTAGAATATTCCCATCCACTACTCCAAGAAGGACAAAGTCCACATCATCCCACTCATTGTTGTATGGTTTATTTGGATGATAAGAAACTCAAATAAACATGTAACCCATAATGAAGGTGTGAAAGATATATTATCACATATCAAAAACTACATTGATAAAATTGAAGCCACAAATTAATTCTGGATCCCTCCCACATCTAGAGATAAACCAAATTTTCTCCAATCTCTTCTCATTAAATGGAACAAACTAGAAATTGATTGTATTAAGATCAACATTGATGGTAGCTTCAGGAAAATTGATTAGCCCGCTGGTGTTGGTGGAGTCTTCAAAACATACATTGGCCAATGCATCTATGTTTTCTCATTCCCTTATTTTACTATTAATTCTCTCCATGCTGAAGCACTAGCTTGCCTTGCAGCACTAAAATTAGTAGATTCTCTCAATCTTAGGAAACTTTGGATTGCAATTGATTCCACAATGCTGTGCAATCACCTCCCATTGATGATCACAGCTCTTGGTACATTACTTGGTTTATCGAGAACATTATATTATTGTCTAAATAGTTCTCTATACATTTCAGCCACATCCATCTGAAGGGGAACATGTCAGCTAGCATATTGGCAAAGATGGGGGCAATTATGGAAGTATTGGTTTTCTCACATCAACCGCTATCCCAAATAGTTCTCTCTCTCAAAAGTGACTTATTAAAGCTACCTTACATTAAAAATCTATAATGTTTTTTAGTTTACATTGCTTAACCACTAATTATACCATCTCTTTCCTTCTATAGTCAAAGTTAAATTTGCTTTTGAAAAAAGCATATATATATATATATAACAAAATACTAATAAATAGTATTTTAAAACATAGAAATAGAAAAATTAAGGTATTGGATAATATTGTTAGGACTTTTGGTTGGAATTATTCTTTCTAATGTTTTAGTATAGTCAGATTGAGGAGGACTGCTAATGATTAATACCAAGTTTTTGGTATAACAATTTCTTAGCAAGAAAGAAATCTAACCTTAAAAATAAATTGATAATTCTCTCATTATTATTAATGGAAATATATCTACCCAAAGAGTGATAATCAACTTAAATTAAGAACATGCCACAGGGATCGAGAACCTCATGTACATTTTCTTCACCAATCCAAGTGAAGATAGTAGAGGTTTCCTTTAAGAGAACATTTTAGCTCTATCATAGGGATTGAAAGTTTTTTTTTTAGATTTTTTTCCCTTTTCCTTAGTGAGTATTTATACTTAAAAAGAAGGATGATGAGTTAAAAATATTAAGGAAAGGTAGTTACAACATTAAAAATGAGAGTTGTGCTCACTATTCATTAGGAATAGTTATAAATAACATAGTAATGGAGTCACAAAACTTAAAAGATAAAAGATACACAATCTCATTATGAAGAATTATGGATATTGGAGGAATTATATAATAAAATTTAAAGATAGGAATTACAATCAATTTCTTCAATGTAAATTTATTATGAGGTGGTTTATAATACATTATAAAAATAATGATAAGAATAATTGTATTGATATAATCCAATTCATTGTTGGTAATAATAATCAGAAGACTTATCATGATAAGAAATTTATTCCTAAACTTATAGAGTATAACATTAAAAATCAAGCAAATAATACATCACAAAAAACTTTATTCAATAGGCATGAATATGAACATAAGAAAATCTTATGATTAATCTTAAAAATTTTTAAACCCAAATTTTAATAAACTTATGGTCAAACTAAACAATTAGATAATATGAGTCCATCTACACACACAAAAATTCTAAGCTAAGTTTAAATATCCCTAGATCAAGTACTTGAAGTGTGATAAAAAATTTCTCCGTATTAATTAAAGGACTCAACTACCTTTAATTTTTGTATGCAGATTATTAAAATGAGCATCTTGTTAAGAAAATCTAATGACTCTAAAATAAAAAAATTTTAATGTCATTAAAATATTAAAATGGAAATTAATATAATAAAAATAGCATTAATCATTTGATTAAGTATTTTAGAAAGTTAGCTAAGTTTATTAAAATGTCACTTTCAAAAAGTATAAATGGATTCTTGTTCTTAACATAAAATGAATCTTATTTATAGACATCATAATAATGTAAAGAACCATAAAGCCTTATTTGATACTTAATGCTAATGATCACTCCCTATGACCACCATCACCTGATTATCATTACTTAACGATCATCACCTGACCACCATTTATTGATCATCATATATTGTCTATAATGACCTAATTACCATTGTTCATCTATAATTGCTTAATCACTATAGCTCATCTTCTATCTCCTGACTACTACTGCCATTTTCTTTGTACCTCTAGCATTCACCATAGTAATCATATAAAGTTAACTATCTCATACTTTATAATTTCATCTTCTCTAATTTAAGAGAAGGTTAACTTCTATAATTTTACTTACATAATGGATTATTTAATCAAAACTATCATCATATTTTTTTTTTCTTTTTTAGTTTTCTATATAAAAAATCTAGTATCTAATGCATTCCTTTTTATATATGTCTATAAGGATTTCATGTAAAGTTATGATGAAATTTTTCCCATACCATGGATTTTTTAGGGTGCATACTTATTAGTTAAAAATATTTTATTTAGATTAGAATCAATTAGAGGAGTTAATTAGTAGAGTTAAAAATATTGTAATAAGAAATATACCTTTCTAAAATATAATACTTTAATAAGTAGTAAGTTTTGATATTATAATTAAAATTTAATAAAATTGAATTCATTATATCTTGTTGGGGAACACAATTATTATATAATAGGATAGCAACTTATAACTTCTAATAAAAATAAATATTTACCATCTTTACATTTAAAATTTTAAAAAAATTTAATAATAAATTTAGATTAATTAATTGTTAAAATTTAGTTATATTACTAAAAAAAATTGAGCTATAATTAATTAGTGAATCAAAGCTTATAGCAATTAAAATTTTTTTCAAATAATTATTAGAAAACTATTTGAAACTTCAATGATATATAATTAAAGTGAATAAAGAGCCATATCTGATAGCTATTAAAGTCCTATCTAAGCTTGATGTCGCTAAATCTATGATATTCTTTATTGACCATCATGTGATGCATACTAAAGGGGTGACATCTATCAGCCATCATAGTCTAATGTAAACTTTCTAAGTCATTCCCTCTTCCATCAATTAAGAAGAATAACTAATTAAGGCTATCCAATGTTGCAAGAAAACTATGTTTTCCTAAAACTTTGGTTTGATTAATAAAAAGTGAAAGAATTACAAAGTGTTGCTTCTAATAAAAGGCAAACCAATGAAATCACCAAAGCTAGATTTTACATCATCATTTGGGTAACAAGGTATGAGAGTGTGATGTTTAATAGGACTTTGTCTTGCAATGTTATCAGCCAACTTGTTGCCTTCTTCGTAAATGTGAGTGAGCTTCATGTTCAGTTGAGAACTAAGTGTCCAAATCTTTGTAGTTCAATTTCCAAGAAGGTGGATTCTTATGGTGGAAGATTTTAGTCAAAATGACTGAGTCAATTTCAAACCAAATACAATGATTGTGAAAAGCTTTGGAAATCTATAGAGTAAAAAGCTATTAATCAGGTTCTAAATATAAGGAGCTATCAGCTTTGTCGGGTTTATGGAATAGACAAAGTATGGTGCCATGCTAATACCTAATAACTCCATTAGATCCAAAAGTGCAAGTGTTGCTCATAAAGAATCCAACTAAATTGAATTTTAGCCATTGTGGGTAGGGATTAATTTAATGGAAAAGATGCATTGGGTAGATTGTGCTTGCAAATAATTCTCAATTCTTATAGTCAAGCTTCCCTTTCAATTAGGAGCCATTTAGAAGTCCAAAGAGGTGTACTTTTTGTATGTAGTTCTGAACTTGTTGGACAATTTCTTGAGGTGATTTTCTTATGTTATTGTTATTATGTTCATAGTCATTTATGTCTATCCATATAAACCAGAGAGGTAAAATGGAAATGACAATTTGAATGCGTCTATCTTGATTGTGTTTTAATGTGTTTTTCCAAACAACATTTGAACTGGGTCAAAAAGTATTTGCTTTTGTATTTGAGAGTCAAAAAATTCTACTAGTAAATCTTATACCTTAATTGACCTATCATAATGAAAAAGAAAGGTTAATGGGTTTCAACATTTAAGAAGAATTGACATTTTTATGCTAGGATGATTCTTTTTTTTTTCTTCTATAAATCTATAATCTATTAGGATTGCTTGATTGAATATCCTCCAGCACAGGAACATAATTGGTGGCTTCCAACAACTATGCCATAGAAGTTTTCCTCAATAATAAGATGTGAAATGTCTGATAATATTGTAGCAGACATTTAAGAGAGTGAGTTTTTGATTTCTCAAGTTGATGACAAGTTTATCGGGACTTGTTTACTCAATTGGAATTTGAGTGATGGCAATAATTATTTTTAGAAAGAATGAGTTTTGTCAGTTTTCTATTATTCTAGAGAAAAGAATCCCCTTAAAGCATGAAGAGATTTTCAACCAGTAGAGTATCATTTTGGTCTAGCATATGTATCAAGAGATGTTCAGCAAGTGACCATATATCATGCCAAATTTTTTTTTCCCATAATCATCTCACCATCTGATTAATTATTTATATTTGTTTCTAAGTAGTAGCATAACCTTCTAATAGGGAGAGTCTTTCTTTTTGGTTATACAAGTGTCAGATGCATTTTTAAGTATTATTTTTATCTCATAAATTTGGCTCATATGGTGCTTTGATTCTTGAACTTAATCCAAAGCTTCATGTCATTGTAAGATATTGTGTCTTGAAGAGATTTGAAACCATGACCTCTTTCCTTTTTCAGTTTGCAAAGTTACCTCTAGCTAGTCCAATGGTAGCCTCTTCCATTCTGATAACAAAGAAAAGTATTACAAAATGATTCAATCCTTCTCTGGGCACCTATATGATGTTGATGACTAATAAGATATATAAAGGAGCTGAGCTAAGAACACATTTGATAAGTGTAATTCTGCCTCAAAAGGACATGAGCAGATTTCCCCAAGATAAGATTTTTGTTTGTATTTTTGTAATGATGTCCTCAAAATAGACTTTTTTCACTCTCCTCATAAATAAATAGTTACTTAAGTGTTTAGGTAAAAATTTAGATAATTTGAAACTAGTGAAGTGCTAAATCCATCTTGATTGGGAACTAGATATTCTCTTGTTATGGAAAATTCTAGATATGCCCCTATTAAATTGCATTCCAACAACACTTTCAAAACACTTTATAGGTTCATGAAAAATATTAATTGATTTTTTAGACCCATTGAAAATAATGAGAATGTTGTCAATAGACATAAGGTGAGAGATTGGTAGGCCTCCTTCAGTATGAAAGTAGGTGGATGGGGATGAGTGCATTATTTGATATAACATTGATGAAACATAATCCATAACAAGTATGAAGAGGGTGGGGGAATGGGATCCCCTTTCTTTCAACCCCTCTTGAATTTGAATAAACCAACTTTATTTCCACTAATCATTATAAAGCAGTAATTGTTAGCAATAGTTTTCTGAATGAGGGCACAAGAACTTGAGTAGAAGCCATTGATAACAACAACCTAGAGGATGAATTCCTAGATAAGATTATCAAAAGCTTTATGAATATCAAGTTTAGTTAGAATATTCTAGCTCCAACAATTTGTATCCAGATCTCTTATAACCTCTTGAACAAGTAAAAAAATTCACTAATTTCTCTTCCTCTGATGAATGCACTTTGGATGACAGAGATTAGCTTAACTAGAAGTCCTTAAATTCTATTACTGACAATCTTGCTAATGGTTGTGGATAAACTAATGGGTCTAAAAGCATTCCAGTCGGGGCTAGATGACTACTTTGGGATTGAAACTATTGTAGATAAGATGAAGTAAAGTGGCATTTGATCCCCTTTGAAGAAGTCCTGAATGGCATTTATGACATTAATGCTAATAATATCCCATGTTTTTTGATAGAAACTATAGAAAAAAAATCAAGGCAACTAGCTTTATGAGCGCTAATGGATAAGGTTACTTGTTTTATTTCATCAGTATGAGGAATAATACAAATAGCAATAGGTGAGCTATTGGTTACTAAATAAATCCTGATAAATCTGACAAGTTGAGCATTGATTATTAGGTGTAAGATGGTTACTAAAATAAGAGATGGTTGATTCTTCAATTTCTTTGGTGTTTGTGGTCCAAAGATCATGTTAGTTTTTAACCATCATACAATTTTTATAAAAAGAGTGACATTCAACATTTGTTTGTGTCTAATGTCTGATCACTAAATTTCTCCTCCATAATATAAATAATTGATCCATACTATTATGCATTATTTGAACTTTAATGTTTCCCATTGATTATTGTTTGATATAAACTTATAAATATTGTTTGGTATTCACAAGTTACTATCATCAAATATAGGCCTTTTTAATTTTTTTTTTACATAGATAATGATTTAGTTAGGCTATCCAATGCATTCAAATTGTAATGTTCCTCTTTATTATTTTACCTAATAAATGCAATGAGGTGATGATTGAAATTTATTAAGCATCCATGTAGGATGCAAGCCCATAATGTTGGTCACCATTATTATATAAAAAACCAAGTTAATGCACTATTTGTCACTCAACATCTAACAATCTTTACTTAATATTTTTTCAGTGCTTAAAATATAGACATACATTCAATAATTGTGAGACACTTATTCCTACACAATCTTTCTAGGCCAACAATTTTTCCATGCAATGAGGAGAACACTATGTTAGATCACCTCATTTGTTGACCTCTAGTTTTACTCACCTTTTATCTCCTTATGCATAAAAATCTTTGCATATAATGTTTGTTTACCTTTAAAACTTAACAAAAGCTTTCTTAATTATTTAGTCTACAATTTTATGAGTTAAATTACTGATTCAAACTTATTAACCGAATCAAAAATCTAATGTTCATTAATTGTTGTCACTTGATGCATACGATAGATTGATGTAAGGCATCTATAAAGAAACAATGTCAAACCTTAAACTTCTTCGTTATTCAATATCCTATCTTATGAATAGAATGACTAAGTTTTTAATAGCACCTAACTTCCAATGTTCATCATTTATCATTGCTTAATGGATACTAAACCATGACCTTTCAGATATATTAATCATCGATGTTTATAAATTCCCTACTAATTGCTTAATCTTCCCTCTTGTGTAGTGAATAATCAATTTAGTCCCCTTAATATTTACTAAACATGTATATTATTTATCTATATTTATCAACATCTGATACAATCCTTTATGGCATTCAATCTCCCACTTCTATGAAAAAAGATCAAGTTGACCCACCCAAAGTGACTTTACCATTGACACTCTTTATTGATTATTGAATAACTCATAATGCACACTAATGCATAATATTTAATGCCCATTAGCTGTTGATGTATTTTGTAAGCTACTCTAGCTATTTAGTCTCTTTAACTATTAAAATAAGAATTAATTCAAACCATCTAATGTCATACCCAACCTTTTACATTTTTTAGAAATTATTATTGATATTTCCCAATCAGTGATGTGTAATATCTGAAGTAAATTCTTATTCATCTAGTTTCTCTTTCAATGTATAGAATGACTATGTCATATCACTCAATGTTGCTAGACTTAAGGAATTCCTTATTAATTTTCATTCAATGAATGTTAATGATTGATGTCTAAAGCCCATCTAACAAGTTGTTATGTTTGACTATTTTAAAGAGAATGATCAAGTTACATAGTTAACTATGGCTCAACTTTAGGTCATCCTTATCAAGCATCACTAGATGCTTAGTATTAAATTATAGTTACAACCTATCATCCATAATGCTACACATGAACCAAGTTGAGTTGACTAGGTGCTTGCTCGAGCTTGTGCTTGTTCATCTACATCTTATTTGAGCATGGCTCGAGCTCAATTCAAGCTTTTAAGATTTTCTTTGAAGCGCAAGCTAATTTTTAAAAATCATGCACAATCTCAATCAGAACTCAATGTGAGCTCAATTCATTTTGGGATTTTCAATCTTTTAATGGGTAGGTTGTTAATAAAATAAGCAAGCAATATTAATTAAAGCTAATTGAATTTTTTAAAAATAAAGTTTATATGATACTATACTTGAATGAGCATTAAATGAGATTCTAAATGATCTTATTCATGAACCTTAAATTATATTGCTCATGAACATAAATGAATCAAACAATAAGTTCAATAAGCTTGTTCATTTAGGTAACGAGTATTTATAAAAGTGTTCAGGCTCATTTGATTAGTTAATCAAAAGATTATGAATAAGCTCATTTCAAATTGAGCTAGGAATTGCTTTCTAAAGGCCTGGTTCATTAGCAACCCTAGTCATCCACTAATGTTGGACAACTAGTTATTTATTCTTTGATCATTGGTACTATTAAGAGAATATAATTGTTGATCATCCACCATTAGATGATGATGAATCCTATACCACAAGCCTACTATTAGCACCATGAAAGATCTCTTCTATAATTTATGTCTATAATAATTTATTAACACGTCCAATTAATAAACAAATTTCAATTATTTATAATGATTAACTCACATAATAAAAACATTTCAATATAGTTGGTTCTTTACTTTATTTCTTAGATTCTTCACATAAACACTACATCTCTTAAGGTTTATTATTAGCTTATCTATTCATTTTTATGATTTTGGTATAATAATAAGTTGTCAAACTCTTTCTTTATGGAATGAACTTTTTTAGTACACAATATTAAGTTTAAAAAGAATCATTTCACCCTCTTCCTTTTGATGTGTTATAATCATCACAATTTACAAAGTGCTTTAAGAGGCATGATTTAAATCAAAACATAGAGATTGCTTAGACTAAAAATTTATGTTGGAAAGAATTGAACATGATAAAATGACCTAAAAAAATTCAATAATGTTTCTATAAATAATAAAATTAGATCAATTATTAAGGCCTTCTAAGGATATTGTGATGTCAGAGATTTTAACCATACATTTAACATCCATTAAGATCAGTGTCACAATAAGAATTGATCAATAGAGGCCTTATGCACTATTGAAAATAACTTTAAGTACCTATTTTTTAGGTCTATATTGAAAGTTTTAAGAGTTGAAATAGGCTTGAAGTAAAAGAGCTATAAAAACCTCTATGATTACAAGCCACTAAGAATCTCTTTGATATTAGTTGAACAACTATTGGAAATGAATTTTTGTGATGCCTAAGATTATAATGGTAAAAGTTATTAGTGTTCTATAATAATTACTTAAAACATTGCTATATTATAATAAATAAATTTATTGCTACAACTTAATAGTCAACCTCTACAAATTTTTAAAAAGTGAAATTATAAGAAGTTTTTGATAGCTCTCTTACTACTTGAAAACTTTTTCCATTGAGATATTATTGTCCAAAGTTTGAGAATTTTTATTATCTAATTCTTTTTAAATTTTTATGAAGCATCAGTTTCATATTTATTTAATAAACAATGCATTAAATATCTATAAAAAACATAGAAGAAGATGAAAAATGAGTTACAGTAAGCAAAATGAATGCATCAAAGATAGGGTGAACTTGACACATTTTAAACAATTAATAGGTTCCCTATAAGAAAAATTGTATGCATACTTTTAGTAATGTGCTTGATTTTATAAAGGGCAAGATTAAAGGGATTAGCTAAAAAGTCAATTAGAATAAGAAAAATAATAAATGAAAGTGACCCCTTTTTCAATCTTTCTCTTTAACTAAGCTATTATTAATAAACAAAATAACCTTGATAATGAACTAAATAAATGCATAAATTTTCCTCATAAATGTCATTTAGTATCTCATGAATGATGGTTCTATCACACCCTAAGATCATTCCTTACCCAAAGCATCAGTGATTCTTTAGCTCAAAAATTTTTCTAACTAAAAGTATCTCTTACAATAAGATAGTTCAATGGATACCATTTTCTAGCTAAAACTATGAATTATTATTGTAGAAGAATCACAACAACACTTAGAGAAGGAAGATAGAGTTTCCAATATTATACAAATCTTTCTACATCTTAATTACATACTTATTAGAGTACATATTGATATGTATATAAAGATGTGCAAGTGTGTAAGTGAATGATGAGATATAGGTGATGGTTACAATCATATGGTTATTATTGATTGAAGTTGTTATAATTGTACATTATAAATTTCTTGATAGGTTATGGTAAAGGGTAGAATTGGTATTTAAACTATGCTCAAGATTGAAAACCTGATAGGTATTGTAATGTAGAGAAGTTAAATTAGTTGAAATATTGGTTTTGTGAAGCGCTTTGCTAGTTGATCTTGGGTGTTGATATGATCTACTGATATGACTTGAGTACTAATGAATACCCATATAAAGTGATAATCTACTTCAATGTGCTTTGTTCTTTCATGAAAGATGGGATTGTTTATTAAGACTATGATAAAAATGTTATCACAGTATAGTGTAGTAGAAGAAGTCTAAGCTACATTGAAATCAATGAGAAGTCTTCTGAGTAAGATTTTATCTATAGTCATAGTTGCATGAGGCTTGTATTATGCCTCTACATATGAACTTGCAACTATAGGTTATTTCTTAGCAAACTAAAAGATTAGGTTGGGATCTAAGAATGCATGTAGCCAAATCTAGATTTCTTATCTAAAAGATCACCTGCCTAGTCTAAGTCATTATAGACATGTAAATGAATAAGCCTTAGTAAAAAGAGTAAGCTATTGTGTAGTATGTGTTTGAGGGAAGTCATTTTAGTTATTTTTGATGGAAAGAAGGTGTTTATGCATATGTTAATAGTCAATTTAATATTAAAGAGATGTGTGGATGTATGATGGTGACATATTTCAGGGAACCAACTAAGTTGTAGTATTCTGTTCGATCTTGATGTTCTATTCTATGAGATTATTAGCTCTATGAGGGTCATGTTCAATCCTATTATTTTAGATGTTAATAATGCTTAGATGTTCTACAATATGTGTTAACTATTTTAGATACATTGATTTTTATTAAGCACAAGATTGCTAATTACATATTCAATACATCTCACAATATATGTTTGATACAATAGCGAGTATGGAAGAATAAAAAATAGATCAAAATGGATAGCTTGGAGCTCAAGATATAATATTTCAGGTTATATGCATTTAGAAATATCTTAGAGGTTCATATGAATTCATTAGTATCAGTTGATTTGCTCATAATTTAACATATTCTTTTAATTTACTTTAATTTTTGATAAATTGCATAATTTATATAAACAAATTATCCTTATCTAATTTTGATTCAAGTTCATAATTTTAGAAAATTTCTATGCTTCATATAGAGCATTTTAATTTTCAAAATAATAAATGATAATTAATTATAATTATTGAGTGTAACTAGTTTAGATATTTGATATAATTAAATTTTATATTTAATTTTTTATGATAACTAACATATTTCTAGGCATATTTAAATTATATCATAATTTGAAAATGTCATATTTCAAAATTGACAAAAAAACATGAAAATTAATATTTTTAGTAAAAGTTATTTTATAATCAAGGAGTACCGATCTAATTTCTTCTCCAATAGATTCTTTGAATTTTTTTTCCTTTAATTTGATAGATTACATGACTTCATTTTATATTATGATTTTACTAACATTAGTTGCTTTTAATATTGAATGCATGCTACCCATTTCTGAATATATTAAGAGCCATCCTTGGTTATTTTTGACTTGCCCATATGACCAACTATTGTATAGATTTTTAATATAATATATATTTTATATAAATCATTTTTATTGAATATTATATTAATATATGATAAAATGATGTTAGAGTACTATATCTCATTGAAAATAAGTCAAAGTAACCTTCTTGCTTATAAATTGCCCTCATTCTCTTCATAAAAAGGTTGCTCTTTCAAATTGAAAAATTCTCCAGCAAATCTAAGAGAAAATTTATTATATTATCTTTCCAAGTGTTCTCCAAACATTACAATATCAAATCCTTATTTTGAAAGCTTTAACAACTTCAACTAAACAAAGTTTCTTAAATTATTTAAGTTTGTTTTCTTGATCTTAATCTCTTCTAGTTATTCATACTATTTTAACCATCTATTTGTTCTTTCAAATCTATACTTTTTGGTGGATTAGCCTTTGGACATCAAAGTTTATATTTTTGACATCAAAATTTCTTCAATCTTTTTTTTTATTAAAAACTCCTCTGATAGTTTATAGGATTTATTTCATCTTCCTGAAATTTTTATCTTTCTATAAATATCTTTTGATTTCTTCAAATATTCTTTGATTATTCATATTTAAAATTTTATTTATCCTTAGATATATTTTAGAAGTATATTTTAAGAATTTAAAAATTAATTTATTATTTTGAAAATACTTTTATATTTGCTAGATCTCTCTTTTTAATTAAAAGATTATTTAGTTTACTTAGATTTAACATATACTAATTTTATTTAAGTATTTTGGTGCCTTTTACATTAATTTAGAGAGTTATTATGTTTGAAATAAAAGTAAATATTTGCTAGATTTTGAGGTTATTTGCTAGATTTATTGTATGTTAACTGTCATTATTAAAATATAATTTATAGAAGATTAAATTATTTGATTTTTCACTTGTCATTTTATTCCAGGTAATGTATTTTAAATAAATAATCTTTTATCTTGCTAAACATTAGTAAATCTTACTATTTTTATAATTTAATAAATTAGAAAAAAAAGATTTTTAGTAGAAAGTTAATCATTCTTATTTTATTATATACACACTAGTTATTATTTCTCTTAAAATTAAATATATTATTTGCTGAAACTTATTTTATTGTGTCATAGACTATTATTTATTTACTTTAAAATAATTTTTACATTCGTCCATAAATTACATTACGATAAACATTTTAGTAAGATCATTTTTAAGATATTTATTTTATTAATTCTTATCAAAAGTAAGTGAGCATTCTATCCAATTAATCTTGTTTGAAAATTTTTTATAAGTTGTGAAATGACCTTTTGATTTAGATAGCTTGATAGATTTTTGAAAAAATATATAATATCTGAATTTATTATTTTGTTATTTTTTTCTTTAAAAATTTTTATTGAGGTTGTACTTGCCCCTCTATAGGAGAATATGTGTTATCTATAGGGGTTGTACTGATCGCATTATAAGATGATATAATTTGAAAGCTAATTTATATTAAGTGGATTCTTAATCAAGATGGCTAGGCATGGACAAAGACTATTTTTGGGGTTTGGCTGAACCACATAAAAATTGTGTGTCAGTTATCTCTCTTTACTATGCTTTACTTTTGTAGTATTAGGAATTATAGCTTGACATTATTAAATCAAAATTAATTTTCTATTAAAACTTAAAATTTGAGATTTAACTTCTAAATTGTTAAACAACACCTAATTTTTCCTCCTCTTAGGTTCCATAGTGACTCACAATCTAGACCATATTCTTGATTGTAGCCTTTTTCAACTACTCTTGCTTTGTAGTGGGAGATGGTTTGATCAGAGTTGTATATTGTTTGCAATATTTATTACTTAACATGTTTTTAGTTGTGGTGGGTGGTACAAGCTCACATTTATTTTATTGTTGAAGAGCCATGTATTCTTCAGACATTGCTTGTCTCGACTTTGTTACATAAATAGTTAAGGAATAATTGGTAAATTTTGAATTGATGGTGATAGGCATTAGGCTAAATGTTATTCATGGTTTGAGATGCCTTATTTTAGAATGAGCAAGCATGAGATGAGTGGGAAGTGTTAGCGGTGGACTAAGTTTGGTAGTTTTTTTAGTGACTAGGAGAGAAATATTGTTGGGTGATTAAGAGGGAGTTGGGGATGTCTTGCGGAAGTGTGGAGAGATAGGAAAATTAATTGTATAAGAACAGAGTTGTATGTTGTTTGGAGTATGACAAGTTAATGATTTTGGTTGTTTATAAAAGTAAGAAGGTGGGACTAATGTATTGGGTGGTGGTGCTAAGGTAGAGTGTTAGGAATGGGAGTTAATACTTACAAGTTTGTAGGGAAAGGTATCTTAATTGAAGATGACATGATGGGATGTACAAATTTTTTCAATAAGAGGGTTGAAGCAGAGATATCCTTTTTGATTGAAGGGATAGGCAATAAAAACATAGTTAAAGGATGGTGGAAAAATATTGTTAGGTGAGAGATGTTTGAACCATAAAAAACATTGCCATTTAAATATTATGAGATGAACTAAAGTGGGTGGTTTATTGTATAGGTGTTGATAGAGTAAGATATTATTTATTGTTGAAAATGGAGATGATTAATTAAGCAATGGTGGGTAAGGTTTCTTTCCACAAGGTTTGTGGTAGATTGGCTTCAAAAAGAAGGATGCATGTGGTTTCTATAAGATGTATGTGTTTATGATAGGCCACTCTATTTTGTTATGTTGCGTAAGGGTGTAGTTTGTTGGATGAGGCCCATGTAGATAGTTTTAAAAAGTTTAATGAGCAATTCATCACTTCCATAGGTTCATAGTATTTTAATTATTTTACTGAATTATTGTTCAGCCAGACTTTTAAATTTAGTGAAAGTTGAAGTTGTTTCAAATTTTGTATGAAGAAGGAATACTAATGTATGCCATGATTGGCCACCAACAAATAAAATTTATTAATGATAACCATTTCTAGATATTATGGGGAACCATAAATGTTTGAGTACATTAATCTAATTTAGAGTTATACAAAGTTGATATATTACATGGTAAATACTGACCTTTATTACATGACACATAGTACAGGAGTGATTAGTTGAAAGAATACATATTACCAAGCATTGTTTAGTTAAAAGAGACATTAGGGATGTTGAGAGGTGTCCTAGTTGATGGTGCCATAAGTCTAGAATCGATTTAGTAGATATGAGAGCTAGTTATTTTGGTTGGAGTTCAATTGCTAAGTTGACAGAGTAGAGGCCACTATAGTAGAGTCCTCTAAGGAGAAGCTTATTAGTCTTTGAGTCCATAATGGTGTAGCCAGGTAAAAAGAATAGTGTTAATCACACGGGCCTTCACATGGAATCTAAGTTTGATGATTACAAATATTTCTTTTTCAACTATTATTTTTACAAATTAGTTGTGTGTTTAGGCTATAGTAAGCTTTTAATGCATGTACTACAAGTAAGTAGCTCAATAAAAATTGACTTAGAAAGGATGAACAACGGCTATTTTCATGAGCTACATCAAAGAAGAGTGCATAAAGACTACAAATGATGAAAGTTTGATACTATAACCTAAGTCATGCCCAAAGTTGTCTATTATTTTAATATTTAAATATTTTATCTTCATGTAATTAACATGTGAAAGATGAAAACTAATCAAGCACACACACACATATAAGAGAATATAAAATAATTCTCTTAAATTAGTTTTTTTTAGAAATTGTACTACATAATTATGTTGTATTGGATGATTTTCCATGTTTGTTAAATAATTTTAGCCAAAATAATTAAGTTGGATAACTTCAAAATTTTTAAAATTGAATTAATCATATAATATGATATCTGATCATATTGTATGATTATTCTTTTTTAGTATAAATTTTAAGATGAAAGGATTAAGTCAGTTAGTTTTTTTTTTGGCAAATTTGATTAATCATATAGCTTTGGTGACGTTGCATTTTATTTTGGTTATTCTTTTTCATCCATCTTCTCATTGAATGTTGAGCTATAACTTAAGAGATTAGTCTTGTAGAGAACTTGTGTGAGAATTTTTGTTCAGATAAGTATCTTTGTCCCTTATGAGGGAGTGGCATCCTTCTTATCTTAAAAGAGAAGGAGAGTGATGTAGTGTTTCTCCATTATCCATTAGAGAGAGAGGCATATCCATCTTTGTTTCTTATGTTAAAAGACAGGTACTAGAATTTTTGTAGAAGATTTGGAGAGTGGACGTAGGTCAAATAAGCCAAACCATTAGTTTATTAATTTTATTAGCTTTAATTTTAAGTTATCTCTCTCTCTCTCTCTCTCTCTCTCTCAAACCCTCACCTTTAAGGGATTAATTTAATTTTCCTTTTTAAGAAATCTTTTATAGCACACCAATTTGGCCTCCACTCTTTGGCCTGCCATTCTTACATATCGTATGAGAGCAAGTTGCTTATTTCACACTCAAACAACCATAAGCAAATATGTTAATGGCATATCAAGGGAACAAAAACACTATGGAAGGGTACTCTATTACCTTACATCTTCTATTTAATGATATTCATTTTGATTTTTGAAAAAATTTCATATTTACTTTCATTCAATTAATTTATTTCTTTTGGTGTAAAATATTATAGTGGTTGGATATTCACCCCCACATGAAGTTTTCATGGAAAATGTGTTGAAACACCTTTTAACTTATGGTCAGTAGAAGATAAGTAATTAGTATAATTAAATTTTAAGTGTTTGAATTGAATTTTCTATGTTTCAAAATCTAAAGAATAAATGCATGTTCTCACTTGAAAAATTGATAAAGAAATTTGGAAAAGTTTCATGATACTTTTCAAGGAACTAATGAGGACAAAAAAATTTCGTTTCTTATGTTGAAACACCTTTTGAAAACATGCATGCAACATACAACTTCTAAAGAATACATGAGTAAATATAACCATTAGTGTTTCTGGTTTAGTTTGCATGTTTTTAACTGAATTAAAGTAAAACCAACAAAAACTCCTCAAAGGTTACTGATCTTATTTGTTGTGAATGTAAGAAACTAGGTCACAAAAAATGGGAGTGTCCTTCACTCATGAACACAAATTAGAAGGACAAATAAGAAGAAAATAGTGATGTGAAGAAGGGAGAAAGAAAGACTCATCGTGCTTTTGGATCAACTCTGATTCACACTCTTCTAAATCAGAAGTTGTAGAGGAAGCTTTAAACCTCTATTTAATGGCAAAAGCAGATTCCCATGACTGATGATGAAGAGGTAAATAATCTTTGATTTGATAAACTCCTAAAATTTGAAATGAATTACATGTTGCTTTCAACTCTTTAAGAAAAAAGTATTTTTCTCTGATCGTCTTCGAAAATGAGTTATAGCACATTTTTGAATAAACATGAAAAACTAAAAAATAATTAAAAAGATTTAGAAATTTAAAATGTCATAAAGGACATGACTTATCTAAAAAGATTGGATTTCTTGAATGTGTTAATGAACATTTAAGAAAAGAAGTTAAAAATTATGAAAGGAACACACTCACAAAAAAAAGGAAATTTAAAGCTAATAAGATCATGCATTACTTTCCTATTGTTCGATATTTTTCTTGTGGTATGATTGGGCACATAGCTAATATATGTATACATCATTCACATACAAACCCAACATAGACATATATTCTAAAAATAGATAACATTTCTCATAGCTCACATATTTTTAGATGTATGGAACCCAATAAGGTATAGGTTCCTAAAAATCTAGGTTAAATCTATATTATAGATATTCTTTCACTTAGGGATTTGTGGAGGCATGTGGTACTTAGATAGTTGGTGCTTGAGACAAATAATAGAGACAAAAGCATATTCATTTCATTGGTACTCAACAGAAAAGGAGAGATCACACTTCTAGAAAACACAGCTTATAAAGTACTCATGCTAGCTACCATTGATATAAAAAATTCTCTATCAAAAAGGTCATTCTTGTTGAAGGACTAAAACATAATTTGCTTAGCATATTCAACTCTATGATTATTTTAATGTAACTTTTTACCAATAAATGTTCCTTTAAATTTTAAAAATATTTCAAAAGGTGTTAGAACTTGAAATAGCCTTAGAAGTTAGTAATATAACTTCATATCCATGATTGAACCCATAATGTAGAAGAAGCTATATATGATGAATTCTAAGTTGAGGCAATGTAAGAAAAATTGAATCAATTTGCTAAAAATGATGTTTATAAATATGTTACTATCTAGACCAACATCATAAAATGTTATTAGAACTAAGTAGGTAATTCAAGAATAAATTAAAAGGCTTATGGAAAAAGAATTTAATTAAATAATAGGTATTAACTTTGATGAAACATTTGCACTAATTGATCGTTTGGAAATATTTGATTATAGCTTACATTTTATTATTTTAAAGGCATTAACATTTTTTACTTGGATGATTAAAAGTGCATTTTTGAATTGTGTAATAAAAGAATATGTGTTTGTTAAACAACCACCTTGATTTGAAGGCTCATTATAACCTGATTATGTTTGTGAACTTAAAAAGCCTTGTATGGTTTGAAATAAGGGCTTAGTTCATTTTTATTAAAAAAATCATTTCTTAGAAGATCTATTGATACTATATTATTTAACAAATGAATAAATTATGATATTCTTCTTATACAGATTTGTCTAAATAATATATTATTTGGATCGATTAATTCTTTGATATTTAAATTTTTTTTAGACTAATTAAAAAAAATGTTTACATGAGCATGATGACTGAGTTTGGTCACTTCTTGAGATTCAATGTTAAGCAAATGCAAGAAAGTACATTCTTAAGTCAATCTAAGTACACAAAAGAGTTAATAAAAAAGTTTAGATTAAGAGGATGCAAAAGCTTCAGTAGCCCTATGAGCCCTATCACTTAGTTCAACAAGGATCGTGTAATAAAACTCTATTTTCCATAAGAAATATCATGGTATGATAAGATATTTACTTTATTTAACAGCTAGCTGTCCTAATATCAAGTTTAGTGTCTATTACTTTGCATAATTTTAAGCTAATCCAAAGTGTCTCATTTGTAAATGATAAAAATTATTTTTCAATATTTGATTTATACACCTAATTTAAAAGTCTAGTACCATCATAAGTGCACATCTTTTAATCTTATTAGATATTCTAATTTTAATTTTATAAAGTGCAAAGTTGATAGAAAAAATATGTCAAGTACATTTCAAATTATTAATCAATGATTAGTTTCATGATCTAATAGGAAACAAAATTTTATTACTTTATCTATTGCTATATTTGAGTACATTATTACTGAAAGTTATGTAGCACAAGTCATATGGTTAAAGCAACAACTTGTAGATTTTGATCTACATGTAGGTATAATCTATAATAACATTAGTGCTATTTCATAACTGAAAGCATTATTCAATACTTATGTACCAAACACATAGATGTCTTGCATCATTTTAATAGAGATTATGTTCCAAAATTGGACATTGATATTCAATTCATTGACACAAGGAATCAATTACAACATTTTCACAAAAGCCCTAAAATTTAAAAGGTTCAGCTTTCTTAAATCATGCTTAAGAGTAATAGAGTTCAATGCTTAGAATATTTTCATTTTATTTCTAGTCTATTCATTATATTATACATTTTTGTTTCTTTTTTAATCTTTTTTTTTATGTTATCTTTATTCATGCATTTTTCATACTTCCTTATTTTCCTTTAAGACTTGTTAAACTTAATCATTTTTTTTTTCTTGTGTTTCATCTTTTTAAGTTGAACCCTCAATATCATTTACTTTTCACTTTGGTCATATTGTACAATCCAAAATGATATGGTATGATAGATCTACTTAGACCATCAAAATAGGTTTGGATGAATGGCTTGATGATTTACAAAAAAATGTAGATTGTGCTATATAATCCACAATCATATAGTATGATATAATTGGAACTGCATGATTGACCTAGTTAACTAGTCATGTAAAATGAATTTTGGGATAATTAACATTGCTTAATCATATTATATGATTTTCAATCATATTATATGATTTTTGATTATACATGTGATTGACTCAATCAAAGTAACAATTAACATGGGCAATGGTATGATCTAAATCATACTATATGAACCTAGTTCATACTGTATGATCTCAAATACCCAAAACATTAAAAATATCACATAATTTCTTTATTCTTTCTTAGAAGTTTTTCCTTCTTTTCTCAAATTTCTTGAGCTATTTGATAGTGTGCAAGATACTTTCTATGACTAGCAAAAGACCACATGGTTGGCACTAAAATCACTTTAGATCTGGCAATCAAGAAGTTGTATACTTGAAGTGTAAAGAATATGGAATAATTATTTCAAAGCTTGTTATACAAGAAAGATTATCTTGTCCCAAACTCATTCATTATGCCATCATACCCTTTAAATTCTTGAGTTCTCTCACCTACCTCTTTAACTCTCAATTTATTTTTAAATTTTTAATAAATCTTTTTATGAACTACAACCACAACATTCTCCAATTTAGAATTTGTGGTAGAAAAATTTCTATCTCTATTATAGTATCATAAACCCCACTTATAATTTGTCATTCATTAACATGGTCATTAGAGAGTCAACAGACTTATGTTGAATGCTTGTACTATTGAATATGTGCTTAGGCACACTTCCATTCCCAAAGCTAGTGATTCTATAAATATCACACCTCTTCTTTCTATCATCACTTACTTCAGCATGACTCATACACAATTCAATGTGTGGATATTTTTACTTGTTACATTGAAAACCTCACAATCATCAAAAATATAAAATCTAAAGGAAAGTATAATTTAGCATCAAGATAATGATTGCATATCTGCAAGATGTTAAATACAAATTCACCATTTTAGAAGAACTATACCACACTCTTCACTTCACAAATTATTCCATCCATAATTATTTATAGTGAGAAGTGACAGTAATTCAGGCCCCATTATAGGGAGAAGAAGAGGAGGCTATTAAATTAGGGGAGCCATCATCACACTAACACTACCCGTAGGATGTCTGTATTGAACATTTTGTATGGATCAAGCTCAAAGTTATGCACATTGAAGAGTAAAGAGCTTCCTAAGAGGAAAACTAGGAGAAACACATAAGTGATATTGTAGTAGTTATTATGTTCTGTATCAATTGAAATAGTCACTTTTTGCATATTTATTCTACATGAATTTTTTAATTAAAGCATTTTTCTATCATGATCTATGAATTATAAGTTTAAGAAATATTTTCTTTAAACTTATTTATATGACATTCTTATCATTAAGTACTATTTAGAATATAAAAATCTCTAAATTATAAGTTTATGCAATATTTTCCTTAAAGTTTCTTATATGACATACTTATGATTATGTACTATTTTGAATACAAAATTCTCTAAATTATAAGTTTATGCAATATTTTTTAAAACTTGCTTATATGGCATATTATTGATTAAGTACTATTTAGAATACAAAAATCTGTGTAGTAAAAGTGTGAATTACTTACCTAATCAAACACTCAAATTTTTGTACAATGCTATGCGGTTTAGCATAAATTTTCTTATGTAAATCAAAACTTTCTCTTTTACTCTTTTTTTATTGTTGTAACAAATCAGTTTGTGCATATATATTAGTGCGAATGTATGTTATTTGGAAATTATAGAATGATTCAAGTAATGATAAAAATAGGATTGTAGACCGAGATAAAAACTTAATTAAAAAAAATCCCTAAAGTGTAAAGTATGAAAAAAATTCCCAAAGCAAGGACGTATAAAAAATAAAATTAAAAAACATTTGTGCCTCCCCATCTTCTCATTATGTGGTCCTTCATAATAATTTTTTTGTTTGTTTGAATCATATAATAACATCTCTAGTCATCCAAATGAAATTTAAGCAACACTTTATTTTTTCTAAAAAATTATAAAAACAATTTAGTAAATTCATTGATATCATTTACTTAAGTAATGAAGAATGATCTCATAAGTGTTGCATACAAGATAATAATTATAAGGTAAGTAGGAAATAGTTATTAAACATATCATACAATAATTAATTAATCATTCTAATTATGCATGTTTCATATGTATATGTGTTAAAACTATTTTAGGAAAACTTTGTTTGACTTAATTCAATAAATACGCCTTTGCTTCTTTATTGGTTATATGGTTTGTTTTTACTCTTATTCATCTTTTCACTTCAATCCTTTTTGATATGTCAAAATGGGGAGAAAATTAGTGTTTTTAGCTGTTTGAGACCTCTTTTATATATTACATATTTTTGCACTTCTTTGCATGTGATTACATATTTTTTCACTCTTTGCATATTTGCATAAATATAAATTCATTCATTGCATAATTTCGTGTTGCATAAATTGTAGAATTGTCTCAATTTTTTTTAGTTTTTAACCTTCCAAACTTAACATAAAATATTTGACATCATCAAAAAAATGAAAAATTATTAACTTTATGAGCATTCACATGTATTCAAAATTTTGATGATCGCAAAATTTCTGGTTGAACATTTATTTTTACTAATCAGTTGTAGTAAACTTTCAATACAAGTATTATAAATATGTAGCAAAATAAAATTTACTTAAAGTGCATGAATAGTGGCTATTTTTAAGAGTTAGATCAAGGAAGCACCAATGAAGACTTCAAATGATGAACAATTTACATTAGAACACACAAGTGGAGCCAAGGTTATATTATTATTCTGGTATTTATACTATATTTTATCTTCATGTAATTGGCAAAATAATGATGAAAAACATCCAAACACGCACACACACTTGAGAGAACATAAAATAAATATTTTTTGTTTGAAATCATATTGTATGATTTATATCATACTGGATGATTTATCATTTTTGTTAAATAATTTTGTATTGTTTTATTTCAGATGTCGGGTGGACACCATGCAAATCTTAGGCGGTACTTATTGAAGTGATCATGTATAACATTAAGGTATGATATACCATCTCGAAAGATAGAAACATCACCCTACAATGGACCTAATCACCTAATAAGGACTCCTAAGGAAGATGGGTCTTTGTATATACCAGAGATCTTTTTCCTACTTTACTTAGAAAAGTAAAGCAGAGTTTATTTTATGTTGGGTTCTTTAGTTCCATATGGAAGCAAGCTTCCATAATTAATTACATCCTAGGAAATGGGGATTTTTTAAGAATACTCTCAATTAAAGTCACCAATCAATTATCTCCAAAGATTCTAAGGTTGGACTATTAATAAATTAGCTATTTTGGAAATCAAGTAAAAAAGTTCAATTTGGAAGACTTATTTTTTATTCCAAAGTAAGATATGTAGAGAGCACTCATGATACTAGGAAGCCTAGTGAGTACTCCAATCTATCCTATGTTGGGGGATTGTACATTAGAATGTGAAGATTTGATTTCATTTAAGTTGAAATTTTGTTAGCATGCTAGGGCTTATAGTCCATCAACACAAGATTATTGAGGTGAGGATTTATGCTCATAGCCCAAAAGAAATAAGCAACCTTAGATCCTAAATCTGGGATGCTTTAGCACAAGCCAAAAGTATTACCTAAATCTAAGCAAAAAATGAGATATAATGGTTTACCACCATAAAAGAGAATAAACCTATCCCAACTCTACTGGACTTACAACCTCCTAGAGTGGCCGCCAGCTAACACCTCTTAAGTTTTAAATCCATGTAGGCCAGTCTTATGTAATTGCAAGATAGCCAAGTTGTTGTTAAATTTGAAAGAGACTAGATTTCTCAACTCACCCCCTAAGAGACTATATCATGTTTGGTATGAGCATATGACTTAGTCTAAAAGGAAAATCTTTATAAATTTTTATATCATTTTCACATAGTATTTTGGACAAATGCTTGGGATATTTTATGCTTAAATGCATGATGAAATCAAGTTATTGGCCAAATCAAAAAGACAGAGGGAGATCTCCATCATGAGGGGTGCTCTTATAGGTCAAGTGTTCCCTAAAGTGCAAGAATGGAGACCCTCCTTATCCAAGAGTGGCATAAGATGATATGCATGATGTTAGACATTCATCATTTAGCTAAGGGGTTAATAAATCTTTTAATTATCTTGATTATTTCTTAGGCTTTAAAATGAGGTTGAAAGTTATTTTAGAATTTAATTATGAGTTATTAATTAGGTAGAAAAATTAATATTTTTCGAAGAGTCTACCGCATCTAGGTCACACATTCAAACATTAATCTTAAAAATTATGGAAATCATGTTGTCCTATTACACAATATAAATAGAATAATAATCATTAATAAATTCTGTAAAATAATAAGAGGTTAGTGTAGTCGGGTACCACTGTACACCCTGAAAAAAAGAAAATTGGGTAGCTGAGCTCTACCCTTATACAACCCAGATCATAAAAGAATATTACAATTGAAGTTAAATTAGATTCTATGGGGGGACTTCATTTCTTTCTTTTCCTTCTTCCTCTTTTCTTTTCTTCTTGATTTGATTGTGCTCCAAAGCTTCATAGGGCCTCCCAGGACTAAGCCTTCTTGCCACTGCTCATCCTAGATATAATAGCACTTTTTTTAATTCCTATTGCAAAATTATATTTTATGAAAAAGGTTAATCAAACTACACCTGCAAAATAAATGTTAACTAAACAAACATACATCCCTAAGCAGTTATATTTCATAATTTAGACTTATCATGCCGCACATGGGTAACTAACCCCACCTGTCCTAATCATGGATCATGCTAAGGGGCTAAGCTACCTACAAGTAGAAGAATTTATATTTATTTTTAGCGGCCCCATTAACATAATCCCTTGTAGAAAATAATATTAGGCTAAGGATGGCCTAACTATAAACAACAATCTTAACATCTAGTCTAAAACATTACATCATAGAATAAAACATAATATCATTACATACACCATCCAAACTTAAAAGCTAGAAGTGGTGACTTAGCATTCTAATGTGTGTTCTTAGGCTTTGTGCAGTATGTCTTAGCTAAGCTTTAGGATCATGATCATCTAAGGTTGGAAATTATTAAACTTAAACATGAAGGGTGGTTTGACTTAAAGTTATTTATGGGATTTATGAATTTTAGTTTGTATTTTCTTTTATTTCATTTGATACTTACTTAGCATCTAAGTATTGTAAAGAGATGAAAGAGGCTTAACCTCGTCCATCCCTACCTTAAATTGTTTTCTAAAAGCATATTATTATGACTTGATTTCTTTTAATGAATAATTTATTAAATGTTTTATTAATCCTAAGTTTGACTTAATCTTAAAGAATCCTATTCAACATGAAAGGCATCTTACAATTGATGAAGTTGTATTGCCATCATATAGATAATGTTGCACTATTCCTTTCCATCATCAATAATCATGCATATAATGTATGACTTAACATATCTATACATGCAATATATTTTGGCATGCTTGAATGATTATGAATGCATTTATTTTGGTTGAAAAGGAAGATCTTCATTCTTTAACTAAATATATATACACATGTATTAAAGTTTTAAGCAAGTACATGTCATTGTTTAAACTAGAGAAGTTAGATAATCTAAGACCTCCTTGGGACTACTTAAATCCCCGTATTTCTAAGATGTCCAGACTATATGCTTGCTATCTTAAATAGATATGAATGTACACACAATTATCAGGATGAAAATCATGCAAATGATTGCATTTTTGTGAGTTATTTATACATATAAAGTAAAGCTCTATCCAAATTCTAGCACATACACACATATGAATGAAATCAAGTAAGTACGAGCCTTTGTTAAATGAAGAAAGTGAGGTAATATAAGACCTCCTTGGGGCTACTTAAAGCCTCATAATTTTGGGATGTCTAGACTATATACTTACTAACATTCAAACACATGTAAACATATGCGTAAATATAGGAAGAAAGCAACACTTTAACATGCTTAGGCTATCAACACATGCAAATCCTATAGAAGTATTCATAGCTAGTATCACTCCAAATTCACATTATCAATTTGTAACTTTGGAAATAATTTTGAGAATTATTAGTGAAAATAGCCATACATATAATAATATTAAGTCAACACATGCAACTTACACATAAATCCATTGATTCTTTTATTTTTGAAAAGCATGAATGTTTGATATCAAATGACATATAAAACTTATGCTGATTGGAAAGAAAATTAGTGAACATTTCCATACAATTCATTCAGCTACACTAATTCATAGGGACAATCACACTAGATAAAATCATTCGAGGAAAACCAAAGCTTCTTATTGAATTTGATTTTGGGTTTGAATTAATAAACTCAAAGAGGAGAAATTCATTTGTTATTTTTACCCCCATCCCATGTTAATGAATTAATGTGTTTAAAGAGTAGTAATTAAGTGAGTTTTATGAATTAATAAAGTTTGAATCATTAAGCAAATGATTTATTATCCCTTTGCTATGCTTCTTTAATTTTACTAATAATTTAACCATAAGCCTCCAATGATACACAAATGAGAAATTAAAATTGCAATCTACTTAGGGAGCTAATAGAGTGAGGCTTATAATTTAATATCTATTAAATTAGAGAATCTAATTAAGTACTTATATGATTTTCCCACACCCATGGGTTAATCATAATTTGCTTAAGGATCTTTTGGTTATTAAACACATAAAGAGGAACCCACAAATTCAAATTAGATTATCTGATCTAATTATCATTTTAATTTTATTTAATTTTTTAATTAATTACTTAATCATTCATTAATTAAATTATGAATTAATTACCCTCCTTAATGAAATGAATTTAGGAAAATAATTAAGATAGATGTCTTAATCATTCCCCCTCACCATTCCACTATTAATCAGTGATTAATAGTAATTAATTGTTGAAAACTTTCTATTTTGACAATTTTAATAATTATTGAATTGCTTAAAAGAGTAATTAAGATTTGAATTTCAAATTCTCATAATTACCTAGCCAATAAATCCCAAGAAAATTATGGGAGCTAGAGGACATACCATTGAATCAACATCTTAAGTTTGAGATCAATTGACCAAGTAATTATGGATTAATTAAGCTAATTAAAGAAATTTTCAAACCCTAATTAAGTTTTAATCATTATTGAAACCATAGGGTAATTATTTTTATTAAAATCTCATATGTTTACCCTTTCCCAAATGAGTTTACTCGTATTTTTTTATTTTTCTACAATTAGTTATGATTTATGAAATTCTAAGCAATTAAATATGTTTTTAAGCCTAATTAACCCCTAATCCCATCGATACCATGAAAGAGTTAATGTGGTGATTCTTTCCACGTTGCACCATGAGATTGGCCACTTAAATGATCCGACGTAGCATGCTAAGTCAGCGACAGCGGACGGGCTTTCATCTCTTTCGTTCAATCTCAGATCAGATGGTAGGGATTAATCCTGTAGACCTAATATGATTAAATCAAATAAAATAAGTGAATTAATTATGACTGTCCATTCTAATCACACAGAATTGATGATGGATGATCCTTCATCTGTGGAGTGATGGAAGATGGATACTCTCTACCCTCCTCCACTCATTCTGAGCTCATCGAAGCTCATGAGGCATTAGGATCGACTCCAAAAGCTTCAAGGGATAGATGTAAACAGTTCCTATGATGGAAATCATGCAAAAAGACAAAATTTTTCACAGAAGACCAACTCCTATTAGATTTTTTACAATTTTCTAAAATTGACCTCGTCAAAGCTCAAGATCATCGGTCCATGACTAAGGTAGCTTCATCTTGAAGAGATAAAGCCCTGTTATGAACCTCTCTAGTTGCCTCCCCGTCGGTGGCTCTATGGACCAAGCGTCGCCAGAAGTGTCACCGGAGTTGGTCTAGGGATGGTCTTCGATGCTTAAATCAATCAACAATCAATTTGTTTCACCTCATTAGATCTTGGAGAAGGTGTGGATGAAGTTAATTTGAATTTGGTACAAGTTAGGTGAGGTTGGAAGGAGATGAGGCTCTATTTCACTCAATTTTGATATCATCGCGGACGAGAAGCTCTAGTGAACTCTGAAAGGCTCTAGGAAGGCTCATCTCGACTCACTAAAGCTCTCTATTTATTTAAAATAAGATGGGGAGGAGTATACTCTCCTTTATGATCGATCCAATGGCTAGGATGAGTTCAGCTTTTGGCAGGGTTCGGTCAGCGCTGGTAGTCGGGGATGGCAGGGAGGAGCTGAGGTGGTGTGCCTTAAATGGATGAGGGTGGGATGTGAGCTAGCAGGGGTTGAGGTAGAGTGTACCACCTCCTCCAAGTATTCTAATAGGGTGGTTTGGGTTAGCTCATCTCCACTTGGCTCATGGTTGACCCAATCAGCTTTAGGTCAGGTGAGCTAGTGGTCCTCATGTCCCATTTGAGCTTAGGGTGGTTGCCAAGGGGAGGAGAGTGGGTTTGACCATCCAAATGGAGATTTTGTCCCATTTGGAGAGGTTAAGCCAATGCGTTCTAGGCTAATTTAGGTTTGAAATGGGTTGAGTTTGATTTTGGCTAACCCAAGGTTGGGTTAGGCCAAGTTTAGTTGGGTTTAAAGTTGGTTTGATTTGGTTTGGCTCAATTTGACCCATGTTGGTTAAATGGGGTCAACTTAGGCTAAGTTGACCAATGGGTCAAATTGAGTCAAACCAAAGGTTGGGTTATGTTCAAATGATAATTTGGGACATTTAGGTTCAATTAGTTTCACTTGATTTGAAGTAGATTTGAATTTGACTCATATGGGTTCATATGGGTTAAATGGGTTAAGTTGAACAATTTGGTCAAATTGACCAATTTGGCTTGGGTTAGGTGTTGATTTAGGTTCAATTGATTATTTGAAGATGATTGTAGGTGTTGATTTTAATTAATTTGGATTTATGAATGATTTAGTCCAATGGAACCCTTTAGGTCAATTTGGGCTAAATCGAATAATTAGGTTGACTTGGTCCAATTGGGTTCAATTGGGGCTTAGATCATGTTCAATGATCAATTCATGATTGATTTGAGTCATTGGTTTGAATCAATTTGGATTTGGTTGAGATTTGGTTCAATTTGGCTCTTTAGGTCAAATTTGGTCAACTTGGGTCAAGTGATCAATTAGGCTTGGTTGGACCCAATTTATTATAATTGAACAATCTAGGATGATCAATAATCATTGTAGGAGGTATTGAATGAGTTGGTTCAATCCAATTTGGGTTGGATTGATGTTTAGATCAAATGGGTCCTTTAGGTCACTTTGGGTCAAGTGAACCAAACAGGTCAATTTGAGTTGGATTGGGTTGAATTAGGTTGAATTGAGTTTGATAATTGATTTAGGATTGATTGATGGATTTGATTGCAATTGATCTGGATTTATTTAGATTTTGGCTCATTTGGACATTTTGGGTTCAAATGGGCTAACTTTATTTGATTGAATTAGTTTGATCAAATTGGTTTGATTATAGATTTTGGAAGAATTTGAAATGGAGATTTGAATGGCTGAAGTGCTTTTTGTGAGAATCAATTAGGTTGAGTTTAATTGAAGGAGTTTTAGGTTGAGACCATAGGATTGGATCATGGGGTTAAGGTGGATTTAGATTTCAATCATTTAGGCTTAGAGGTTGGATATGAAACAAATTCAATTGAAGTTTGATTATTTTGATTTGAGGTTTGGTTTGGATTGATTGGATAGGCATAGGTTTTATTTAGGCCATAGGATAGGTTGGACCTATTTACCCTAGAGTATGACCTAAGCTCAGGGTATGCCTTCTTAAGTCTCTAGGCTTAAGTTTAGTGTTCACCTAATCACTAGAAGTGTCCTATGACTAGGGAAGCTCTAGTTCATAGAAGATTCCTAAGTCTAAGATAGGGAGGAAGAGTCCTCAATCCCAAAGTGAGGTCAACAAATTTTAACAAAAATAATTAAGATGATTAACCCCAAAATTGCCAATATTGAATTAATTATATTGTATAGTATATAATCATTTATCTAAAGGAAAATTCATTGATCACTATAAAATACAATTAATCCTAAAGGTAAAAAAATAAACTATAACAAAGGTTTAGCTCTAATATAAGGTAATTCAAAATTATCACTATTAAATAGGAAAGCCAATTATGTGTCCATAGTTGTGGATATGCAAAAAGAGTGATAGGAAGCACCACGGTTGGCCAACAAATCAGTAGGCATGTTAGCCACCCAATGCAAATGAGAGATTAAAGTGTTTAAACCTATTAGCAGTTTTCTCAAGACTTTAATTGCATTGATGATGAACCAAGTACTACAATCTTCTTTGTTCTCCTTTAGTATATTCAATATTTTCTCAGTGGGTGAATAGAGGCTATCTTGAGTGCAAAAATGTAGGCTGTAAATTCAACATATAGTGAGGACAAGGCAACATAAGGCATGGAGAAATGGCTTAAGTACACATAATTCTTTCTTTTGAAAAATTCTCCAATACCAACATTTCTAGTTTTAGGATCAAAGCTATGGGGAAAATTTATGACACTGCATAGAGTTTAGGAATTTCTTATTTAGATGGTTAAATATGTCATTAAGAAGTAAACATATTATCTCGAAAGATAGACATGTTATCCTATAATGGATTTGATCATTTAATAAAACACTCCAAAGACTAATGGGTCTTTAATGTATTAGAGAGTTTTCCCTTGAATTAAATAGGAAGTAGAGCAGAGTTTATTTTAAACTGGGTTCATGGTTCCCTATAAGGGCAAGCTCCTATAGTTAATTACATCTTAAGAAGAAGGGTCTCTTCCTAAGAATACTCTCAATTAAGAAAATAAGATATTATTTTTATGGAGATCTAAGTTGGTTTCCAAAGCAATGATATTTATCATTTCAATTGGGAATGATCTAAAGTGGAAAGAGTTTTTTTGGAATGCCAAATGAGATGAAGGAGGAAATCCTATTGATACTAGGATTCCCTATAGGTATTTCAACTAACCTATCATTGGGCTTAAAATTTTGGAATTTAATTTATATTTTGATTTGACATTTTCTTAGAAGTATAGGGCTTAGATATTAGAAGTAGAAGACTATAGAAATGCCTAGGGTTGAAGACTTATGCCAAGGAGGATGCTTCAAAACTTAAGTCTATAAATGCTTCTAACATAAGTCAGATGCTTGATGTAATTTCATTTTGGGAATTATCGATCATTCCTTCCACTTGAGGGAACAAACATATCCCTAACTCTTCTGGAATTATAACCCACCTCGAAAGGCTGCGAGCTAACACCCTCTAGGCACATTTTAAATCCATGATGCTGAGTCTCATGTAGGCAACATGGCTAAGCTGTTATCTTTTTAGAAAAGAATCTAAGAACTTAAACTCACTAACTAATCCCTAAGATCATGTAAGGTATGAAATGCATCTAATTAATTAACATTTTTTAGATTTTTATATATTTTGACTCTAGATTCTTTTAAGGCCTTAGGTATACATTTTATGCCTAAATTCCATCCAATTAGAAATGGTTATGGGCTAAATCAATAATGAAAGGCAAACTTCCCCAAGAAGGCGGTCATCCTCATAGGTCAGATGAACCTTATTTGTAATGGGTAGCATGATTTTCAAGAGCTAATTATTTCTAACTGATTTTAAGTATTCATAGGGCTTTAGTTTATGTAAGGTTTTGAATTATATATTTTTTATGTTTGAGTTATTTAGAGTTAGATTGGGTAAAAAAAAATAATTTTTTCTATGAACCTATGTCCAAGCATTCATCATAGAAAGCATAACACAAAAAGAACCCTAGAAAAGCAGGTTTACTTCATTATGCGCCCAAAATAAATCAAATCAATTTAATTTAAAAAAAGGCTGATTTGGTCGATTACCATTATACACCCTAGAAGAAAGAGCAAATAGGTAGTCGAGCTTTGCCCTTATATAGCCCAGCCTAGAACTATAGTTTAGATCTATGGGTCTTTTTTCCAAGATCATCTCCTTCTTCAGGGACTTCCATTAGGCTTCATAGAGGACCACTATAACCATTTGCTAGTATGGTCAGCTCCTACTAAACCTATACCCCATAGATATTAACCTAATTTTAAGCTCAAAATCACATTTTAAATTCAAACATAATCGTAAGCCTTGCAAAAGAGATGTTAAAAAAATACAAGTAGCACATAACAATTATATTTCACAAACATATGGGCTTAGCATTAGCTACTCGCTAAGCTGACCTATCCTATTGGGCTATGCTTAAGGACTTAAGCACAGCTACAAGAAATAATATTTTTAATTTATTTATGATGATAGTCCTTTCTAATATAGCCCTTTATAAAAGAAACTGCTAGTTCTTAAAAGAAAATTTTATCATCTAATCTAATGGGCAAATAATCTTAAACATGCAGCATAAAATAGAACACCACAAAGAAATGAAAGCACATCACATCACAACACACAGTATCACAAAGTATCATAGATTGACCTAACCTAAGTCTAGGGTTTGTGACTTAATGATCAAGTGTGTGAAGGGAATAGGCATGTGTGGCAAGACTTTGCTAGGCCTTTTTAGTTCAAGTTTCAATTTAGAGTATTGAGTTTGTTTGATTTACCATTGAATGGTTTCAATTTAGATAATTTAATGATTTTTTGTTTTCATTTTAAAGTTCACTTTTATTTTGTTAAAGTGAAATTTAGGTTTCCAAGAATGAAGAGTAGAATAGATTCTACTTTCGGGTGGAACCCATTCTATTCAACATCCTAATCCTTGGTGGAATGAAACCTTCATCTTAAGGTGAAGATTCATCCCAAAGGCCTAACTAAGATCATTAAGTATCTTAATTAAATCTTTTAGATTCATTTAGATGATTTGGGTTTAAATTTTATTTAGATTCTAGACTAATGATTCAATTCTTTTGAAATTTAATTCTTCATTTCATTTCTTTGATTGATTTAGTTTTCATTATTGGTTTAGTTTATTTTTAATTTGATTTGATTTGTTTCATTTGATTTGAATTGAATTAGTTTAACATTTATTTTTATTAATTTTTTAGTTTGAATTGTGTTTATATTTACGAAATTCAAGTTCATTTCAATTAGTTTGAATTATGTTAACCTAAGACACTTAGGTTAATATTTTAATCCATTCATAGGTTACATTCATTGTGGATTAGGATTTCATTAATTGTTTGATTATGAGTTCACTAACCTTAAGGTTTAATTAATCTTAACATTAATTATTAATTTCATTAACCCTTATGTATGTAAGTGGTCAACTTCTTTGATTAAGGATGTTGGAGAATTATCTTTGAATGTTCTAATGTTGGTGAAGATTATTTCAACTTATTTTATGAATTTTATGATTTATGAAATTTTTTTATTTATAATTTGATTTATATTGACCTAAAGATTTGGAAATTTAATAATTCCCAATCCAAAGGTCAATGTTGTTTGAAATTTTTATGGCGAGTGGGGTTCCATGCCAATTTTATATTTCCAAAGTTTCATTTTGATCAAATGCATAATTATGGTGTAATTAAGATTTTAATTATTTCATTAAAATCTAAATTATGCCTAATTTAAAGAGGATTACATGGGGGATTTTATTTTTCATTGATTCCACTCTAAAAAAATGTATCCATAAAGGGTTCAATCTTATTTTTTGGAGTTTTGGTTGATTTATTATGATTTTCCTAAGTTCTAATTAATTGTTTGATTAATTAATTCAATTAAATACCTAATTAGAGCATTTTTGTGGTTTATCAAGTTTCAGTGGGTTTCATTGATATATTTAAGTTCATTAATGTTTGTTATGTCAATTTGAAGTGATTTGATTTATTTTTAAGATTTATCTTTTTAATTTTATTTTATTTAATTAAAAGTGAAGTTTGAATTTTTAAATTTGATATTTCTTGAAATACTTTGGGATAATTTATGAAATTTTTTCCTAAGGTTCATTTTAACTTCAATTTTAATTCCCTAAAGTTTCATTTCACTTGGATTAGTTGTTTGTGATTAATTTGAGTTTAATTGATTTCATTTAAAGTTAAATTAAACTAAATTTACCCAAAATTAATTGGAAATTTTGGGTCTAATAGATTCTGCTCATTGAGATGAATCCATAGAGCCCTCATTTGCATTTTTTGATATTTTATTTTTCATGATTTTTTGAGTTTTTAGGCATTTTTCCTAAATTTTTTAACTAATTATAATTGGAATTACCTTTTTTAAAATGGTGGCATTGATGCGGCACCAACATGGCATAGTTGCCATGTGGCATGGAGCCACTGGGCCATGCAAAATCCATGTGGCGGCCACATTAAAAGCGGCATCACGCAGAATAAATCTCGACCATCCAATTGAAGATGGATGGTCCTGATTCATTCAATTATTTCCTTAAAGGGAATAATCAGATCATGCAGGTATATCTCAGTTGTCTATTCCAAATACAAGGATAGATGATGGAGATTGTTTTTTTAGCATCTCTAAGGAGAGATAGACACCGTCCATCAAATTTGATGGATTTTTAGTGATTTGAAGTAGATTTTGAAGTGATTTCGAATGCAAAATGATCCAGGATCGATTTGAAATTGATATATATATATATATATATATATATATATATATATATATATATATATATATATATATATATATATATATATATATATATATATATAGTTTGATTCTTTTGGGGATCAATTTCTCTTCAAAAATGGCCAAAATTGAATGCTATATATGTCGATTGTGCGGCATACCTCAACTTTGGCTATCTTCAATGGTGGGATCAACTGCAACACCTTCGCCTCGATGGGACAAAGTCATGGACATGATTTGGTGGCTTGCCTCCCCACCAAACACCTTAGAGACCAACGTGCGGCCATTTTCCATCGAGTTTAACCATTCTTCAGCTCGCTAGTGGCAGCGAACCTCAGTGAGGATTCGTTTGAGGTCACCTCAACCTCTAGAATGTGTTGGGGTGTTTAATTTGAGATGAAACACACTCCCTATCATTTTTCCATTGGAGACCAAACATTTGCTCACTGCATTTGGCAAAACTCTGACTTACTGGCAGCGAGAGGTTAAGGGAATGGTCTCCTTCTTCTTCTCTTCACTTTGTGGATGTTTTAAAATAAAAGAGGGAGAGAAAATGGCCCTTCTCCCCTCATCCATACATAGACGAGAGCCATGTATTTGAGCTTTTGGGTGGATGAATTTTGGCCACAGGTAGTGGTAGGTTTTCGCGAGAGGGTGGGTTTTGTTTCCCTTAGTCTTGTGAGTGTATTTGGATAAGAAATTGGATGGGAGGAAGGCATATCCTCTAATTTCCTCCTTTGACTGAGAGCTAGATCCCATGGACTTTCTCTTGCTCTCTCCTTCCTCTTTTTCATGGAGGAGACCAAGTCCTCTTTTGCGTTCTTCTTTGGGAGGTCCTCAAGTAATTGGAAAGAAGTCAAATTACTTCAAGCCAAGAGGTGGATGAGGTATGGAGGAGGGGAAATGAAACTTGAATTCCTTTCATGGATGCCAAGTCTTTTCCTCTAATAATTCCACCAATTTGAATATATATATATATATATATATATATATATATATATATATATATATATATATATATATATATATATATATATATATATAATGAATTTTGATATCACCAGTAAAGCCTCCAATGTGAGTTTGAAGTTAAATCCAAATCCATTTGAACCCAAATCAAGCATTTAGACTTAAAGTGTTTTTGATTTTGATTTAATTCATCTAATTTTGGATTCAATCATCCTTAATTGATGATTTTTTAAGTTTTGATTTAATTAATTCATTTAGGTTTTGAATTAATTTTGGATTTCATTTCATTTCAACTAATTTAGGCTTAAATGAGTTAAGCTTGATTTCAATTGAATTTAAATGACCAATTTGGCTCAATTGAATTTTGTTTGGACTCTAATCATGTCTAATCACATGTGTGAGATGATTTGAAGTGATTATTTTCATTTGATTTTAATTTTATTTTAATTTGAACCCATTTGATCCAAATTGAGCTTTAATGGGTTAAGCTTGGGTTCATTTAGATCAAATGACCATTTTCACCAAATTGGACACAATGATGGGTTGAAGTATGTTTGATTATCATTTCCAAATGATTTTGAGCAATCAAATTGAGTTGGTTTCAGTTTGATTTGTGTTTGAATCCAATAGGACCAATTTTGATTCATTTAGACTAAGTGGTCTAATTAACTTAAGTAAGGCCTAAATAAATTTAAATTTTTTTATTCATGATTAAACATGTTTATTTTATCATTTGGAACAATTAGAAATATTTTATTTGATCAAATTTTGGTGGGTTGATCATTGACTTGGTGGGACCCACAAAAGTGAAACCTTTGGCAAAAGGGTTGACTAGATTTAACTTTGATTTGGATTTTGATTCAATTGTTTTTAATTTAAATTTATTTTGTCTTAATTCAATTTTATTTGATTTAATTTAAGTTTAGAATTTGGGTTGAGTTTAGCTAAATCCATTAGGTTAGATCAAACCTAAGATAGGTGTAATAAGTCACTAGGTATAGTGCCCTAAGCACTTAATTATTGATTTCAAAAGTGATGTTAACCTCATCCATAAATGAGGTCAACAAAAGCTTCCATCTATGTTTATCTTGGATATGCCATGGGATGATTTGTTCTAGCGAATGATATCCTGTCTATGTCTCAACACAAGGTCCTAGGATGTTTACATATTGCAGCCATCCTACAAATAAGACTTTCGAATTGCTCCACTATGTATTGCTTTGTATAGATAAGTTCTAATATTTCAAGTGATGATAGCTATTGTTATGTTGCTCTCATTATGCTTCATCTCATTTATTTCCATCCAAATGAACCATATGATAATTAGAGGGGTGATCAACATAATATTGATCTTCCATTGATTCATGGGTTTCCAACTAGTTATTAACTAATTTATAGATTAAGCCTTATAATTCATGTCAATCAAGAAAAGATTCGCAAATACCTTTCATATCTATGTACTAAATTTATAGTTTATGAAGCAATGTGGTATGCTCTCTTCTTCCTCCTGCCATAATAAACATATTGAAGGTATTATAAAAACTTTAAACTTGAGGATGTCATCCATTAGCAAGAAGTTGTGAAATAATCTCCAACAAAAGAAAGAGATTGATGGTTTAATTTCTAAGTTCAAAATTACATTACCCCATGGCAATTTTCTAGATATGTCCCACCATTTCAAATATATATTTTTAGTGATGGATTATGCCTTAGATCAACCTTTAATGATTACCTTACCCTTTTTGTTTTTTTTTTCCATTAGTATATTGTAGATTTCTTTGCAGATATGTTATGGAAGTTGCTCTCCCAGCTTGAGTTCATACTAATGTGATTCTATCCAAAAATTTGAGATCTGCTGTGAGTGTTTTGGCCTCCCTTCAAACTTCCATATGAAAAGAGCATCATCCTTAATCCAGTGATCATTCTAGAAGTAAAGATGATCATATTATATGATTTTCTATTTTTATTAACTATTTTCAAACTCCAAGATTAAGTTTATTAATTATAATTTTGGCTATCTTGTTTGATCCTACATTATGATGTATAACACATAGTATGAATTTATTTGATAATTATTTTATTTGAATCCTAAATTTGAGGTATTCAATGAAAAGAAATTTTTTCCTTATTGAATTCATATTAAACAATGAAATTGTGCAGGCCGAAGAAGTAAAGATCTAGAATACAACCATTAGTGGTATAACATGATTATGGTGGCTATTGAGATGACCATATCATTTAATTTTGGTAAATAAAAGAAAAATAAATTAATTATACAGTATGATTGAAACATTTTATTAATTTTTTTTTAATTTATTATTTACCATCCTCCTCATAAATACCCCTTTCAGGGAGCCTAACCTTTTAAACTTGAATGTGAGAGAGCTTAAGAGAGACTTAGGGAAGGGTGTTCTTCTAGTGATTAAAAAATCTGATGAGGACACTACATAGATCATGGGGTTTTTATTTAGGTGATCAAACATGAAATCAAGGAATGATGTACTTCCCTAAAAGTTAGAGATATCACCCTTTGATAGATTCAATTACATTCTAATGACTCTTGATGCTGATGGGTCTATATGTTCCAAAGATTTTCTTCTAGCCTTACATGGGTGAAGGCAAGATTTATTTTACCATGGGTTGCAAATTCCTTAGAGGGGAAATCCCTTATAGTTAATTACATTGTAAGAGTAGTCTCCTAAAAAACTCTCTATCAAAGTAATCGATTATTATCTCTATAGATTTTATTATTCGGATCAATGTTGACCCCACTTTTCGAGGGAGAATTAACCTTTCTCATCTTAGACTTAGGAACCTTCTAGACACTTAGATTTTCTTAGTACAAAGACACTTTTAATGATCAAGAAAACACTAAACCTAACTTAGAGACTTTGGGAATATAACCCTAAGGCCAGGATGTACCTCAGGACAAATAGGTTCTGCCTATCCTATAGCTTAAATCAAAATTCATACATATTCACTCATTCATATTTAAGCTCATGTAAATGAAACACAACAAACCTCAGACATATTCAATTGATCTTACTAGAATTTGGTTTTCTAATCCAAGCTCCAAGCCAAGTAAATTTGGGTCTTGACCCATGTTAACTCTCATCATAGTCCCATAACTCAATTTAAGCCCGTTCAAGTAAACTAAATCCAACTTAATTTTCTCAACCTCCCAAATTATTCATTAGATCATTTCAAGCCATGCCAATATTGGCAATCAAGCTAATTGAACCAAAGATAAGCGACCAACCTAAGCTAGTCCATTTTACCTAAAGGGTTCAAATGAGCTAAAACACTAATTTTGGGTCCTGATCTTCTATCTCATGATGTAATATGTGGTAACCCAAAAGTTAGATCATACCTACAAAAGGAGCAATATCTATGACTGGCTATAGCTATAGTACATCCTTATCCCCAAAACTAAGGCGATCTGTAACTTACTCAAGAGGAACATCATGATTATGTCTCAACTTCAAATTAATTACCCAGACTAAAGGACTATATTCTGATGGAAGCTGTGAACCATGAGGTAGAATGCAAGGCAATCGAGCAAATGAATCTTCAAACATATCTCTACTCATCAACATCCCTTGATGCCATAATAAATTTCCTACAATCTGGATAAATAATGTTGATCATAAGCTTCAATTGTGGCCCATATTTGCACCTAAGTGGGCTCAGTAAGAGGCATGCCATCTAGCATTTCCAAAATAAACATTATAATAGATCTAAAAGAAAGAAGCATATAAATTTTTATGGCCATCATAAAAAGATAATAATATTGGAATTTGTAAATGAACCATGCTTGCAGACTTTTATATTTATTTAGACTTTTACAAAATCATCATTTTAATGTATAATATTTATTTCATTTTAGACATGATAGATTTAAATTTATACTTTGATTTAGTTCATTTTAAAAATATTGAATCTAATTTTATGTTTAGACTCAACCCCTTTAGACATGATAGATCTAAGTTTTGATTTAGATTCGGCCCCTTTGGACATAAAGAATCTGATTTGGGTTTATATCTAGCCACTTTGGGCATGATAGATCTAATTTTAGGTTTAGATTTGATCCCTTCAAACATGATAGATCTAAATTTTTAAATTTAGATTTGGCCTCTTTGGTCATGATAAACCTAATTTTTGGATTTAAATTTGGCCCCTTTGTGCATGATGAATCTAATTTTTGGATTTATACATAGTCCATTTGGCCATGATGGGTCTAAATTCAAGTTTAGATCTGGCCCCTTTGCACATGAAGAATTTAATTTTTTGAATTTAGATCTAGTTCCTTTAAACTTGATGAATCTAAATTTAGGTTTAGATCTGGCCCCTTTGGACATGATAGATCTAAATTTAGGTTTATATTTGACCCTTTTGGGCATCAATTTTTTTTAATTTATATCCACTCTATTTGGACATGATGGATATAGGTTTAGATTTAGATCTGGCCCCTCTAACCCCTTTAGGTATGGTAGATTTAGGTTTTAGATTTTTGATCTGGTCACTTTGGACATGATGGATCTAGGTGTTAGATTTTAGATTTGATCCTTTTAGGCAAGATGATTTCAATTTTGGTTTAAATCCGGCCTTTTCAAATGTCATAAATTTAATTTTAGGTTTAGATTCAGTCTCTTTAGACATTATAAATCTAAATTTTTAAATTTAGATCTAGCTCCTTTTGACATGATTAATCTATTTTTTATATTTAGATCCAGTCCATTTGGACATAATAGATTTAAATTTAAATTTAGATTCAATCTATTTAGGACATATTGAATCTAAGTTTATTTTTTTTATTTTATTTGATAGAGTTTCTCTTTGATAATGAATTTTCTTTGCATTATAATAAATATAAGATTGCCCCCCTGTTGACAGGGGATTTTTCTTTGAGATGAAAACATTCTTTTCGTACTCAAATGCTAATAAAGATTTATCATTTTAATCAATCAATTTAGAGTGAGTTTTGACTCTTGTATTTATAAAGTATAATTCCTTCAATAGTTATGCATAATATCTTTTACATCAATGAGCTCATAAGCTCCCCACTCATATACTTTTTTGATAATCTAAGGTTCTTCCCAATTTGAATCAAATTTTCCACTTATTTAGTGATAGAGAATGATAGGCCTTTTATGTACCAATACTAATTTACTTGCTTTGAGGCTTCTTGGGCAAACCATATGATCATAAGCTTGGGTCATCCTTGCTCTATACAAATTTTAGATTTTGCTATGCTTATAACCAAACTTTGTCTAGAGTTTCAAGCTCTTTGAGTCTAATTCAAATATTTTCTTCTATTGTAATATGAAGTGAAGGTAATTCTATTTGAAGAGGGAGTATGGTTTCCACCCTGAAGACCAATGAGTATGGTGTTGTCTATGTGGCAATTTTGTATTTGGTATGATATTCCTGCAAGGCTTCCATTAATTTATCATACCATTCCCTTTTATTTTTAGAGAGAATTTTTTGAGGAGATAGATCAATATTTTGTTGAATGCCTTTACAAGACCATTGGCTTTTGGATTTTATATCTAAAAATATCATCAACCTATCTTGTATTTCTTAATAAAGAAATAGATTTTGACATTCTTGAAGCTAGTGTCATTGTCAAATATAATTCTTTAAGGTATAATGAATCGATAGATGATATGATCTCAACAAAATTTCATAACATTATCTACTTTAACTTCTCTTAAGTGAATTGCTTTTTGCCCATTTTAAGAAATAATTAGTGGTGTACAAAATGAAATGAGGTCCTCTAGATGACAGAGTGTCTATTAGTTTGAATATATCAATTCCTCAATTTTCAAATGGCCATGATGCTATTGTTGGATGCAAGACATTAGGAGTTCTGTGCAACATATCTACACGTATTTGACACTGATGATATCTTTTAGCATGTTCAGTGTAATCTTGAACCATGCTAGGCCAGTAATATCATCTTTCCTTGATTTTAATTTTCATCTTATGACTAAATTGGTGTGTACCATACAACCTTATATGGACTTCATCCATTACAATCTTTGCTTCATCTAATCTTGGGCATCATAACCACATTTGATCAAATGAGCGACAATATAGTGTGTCATTCATGAGAGCATATCGTAATACTCATTGTGATATTTGATGAGCTTTTAATTTATCTTTTGGTAATCTTCCACTTTTAACGTAGGCAATAAATGACTCTCGGCAATCATCCTTTTCATTTATTATTAAAATCTTTTGATTTTCTTTAGCTTTAAAAGCATGGAGAAGAGTTTGTGTCAATGCTAGCTTACTTCAAACTATTATTATAATTAAGAATCAATCATTTCTTTAGCTAATCTAGCTAATGCATCAACTTTTCTATTTTCCTTATGTGACACCCTTATAATTATTACTTCAAGGATTTATATCAGAATCTCTAAAACATGCTTATGATAAAGTAATAATTTAGGCTTAGTTATTTTGAAAGTTTAAATTATTTATTGAATTATAAGTTCTAAATCTCCATAAATATGAAGCTTCTTAATTTCATATTAATTGTTAGCTTTAGGCCCATAATTAATACTTTATTTTAGCCTCATTGTTGGTTTGAGGTTCTACTAGGCTATATGAATATTAATGTATACCACCTTATGGTGTCAAAATATTAAGCCAATTCTAACTTATACCATAGGTAATTCTACTGGTTTAGTTGACTTTATTGATGAAGCTCCATCGAATTAAAGCTCTCATTTTTTATGATTATTGAGCCTCGTCCACATTGAAGATTTTATAATCAGATAATTCATCATTAAGTGGAGAATCTATAGGTAAAGGATGAGGGACTAAAAAGTCAATCAGAGCTTGCCTTATTAAGAGATTGGCTAAAGCATCTAGGTTGATCAATATTCTTTTTATACAAGTGAAATTACTTTTAGCTATTGTTGACCTCATTTTTGGATGAGGTCAACATCATCCATAAATTAGTAATTAGGACATCTATCCTAGATTAGAAACCTCCTAATTAAGCACTAAGAACACTACACCTAGTGACTTAGTGCATCCTCCTTAGGTTAGATCTAACCTAACGGGTTTAGGTAAATTCAACCCAAATCTCAAACCTAAATCAAAACATAGACCACTTCAAATTTGAATGGATTAAAGTTTAATTTAGGGATTAAACCTAATTACCTTATTTAAGCTAAAAATCACATAAACCCAAGAAATTCAAATTAAATCAAAATAAATTCAAATCAAGTTAAATGAAAAGAATTAAACCATGAAATGAACATGAATGAATCCATATCCAAATCAAGGTCAAAAAGTGGTCAACCCTTTTGGCAAAAGGTTTGACTTATGTGGGTCCCACCAAGTCAAAGGTCATTCCACCAAATTTTAACCAAATGAAATCATTCCAAATGGTTTAAATGATAATATATTCATGATTAAAACATGAATTTAGAAGAATTTAAGTCCAATAAGGCCGTAATTGGGCTAAATAGGTCAATTGACCTAAATGGGCCTAAATGGACTCTATTGAAATCATCAAACCAAAAATGAACCCAAATTAATTGTATAAAATAACTTAGGAATGATTAGTAAACATAAATCAACTTATCATTAGGCCTAATTTGACCAATTTGGCCATTTGACCTAAATAAGCCGAAACCTAACCCATTAAGCCTAAAGGAGCTAAATTGGGTTTTAAACTTTAATCAAATGGAATTGAATGATCTAGTCTATTCCTAAATACATGGATCATCATAATTGAAATTAAAAGCATTTTAATTGAGCCAAGAACACCATTTAACTCACTTTAATTCAACCCAACCCACTTAATACAATAATGGGTTAAACATGAGGTAAGCAAATCATACACTCCAAATCCCATTAAAATGTTTTCATAAAAACATCTTAAATGGTTAAAATTGATCTAATTGAAGTATCAATTTAATGTTAATCAACCAAATGGATCAAGCTAATTCAAAGTACAACAGATAATCTTCAAATGTCATAATTAACATTTTTTTGAACCCAAGCTTGAACTAATTGCCTTGGAACACATCTAAACTCATTATAAGATGGGTTAACGGTGATTGACAGCCAAGCTTAAGCCACCTAATAAATTTTAACTTAAATTGAAAACATGGTAATATACCATGGCAATGAACAAGTGCATGAAGATAAATCCAACTCCCCAATCCCTCTATTTGCTTTGCTCTTCCATCTTAGCACTTCTAGACAGGTGTAAAGCAGCTAAGCAGCCATAGAGCTAGCCTCCAAGAATGGAAATCACCCTAGCCAACTAAGGGAGGGAGGAAAGGCATAAAGGAGGTTTTAACCATCCATGGAAAAGTAATAAAGAGACTTCCTTAAGTACAAGTGACCATCCCATCACCTTTCATGAGTGAAATGAAGTTAAGCGCAACCTTTCCCCAACCCCCACGTTGTCGGCAAGCTGAAAAATGACCAAGCTCATTAGAATCTGTCTGTACTCTGGTCTACACATTGAACCATGGGGGAGATAACTCAATTACTTCTTTCCAAAGACTCATCAGACCATTTTGAAGCTAACTAAGTCAACCCTGCCACTTGAGATTGCCACCGGTCAGGTACTCACCAAACCCAACCTCCTTTACTTGTAATTTTGATCCTTTGCAAAAGAAACTTGATCTCAAGGGAGATCAAGCCATATAGAAGTGATCCACATGAGGTCCTGATGGTTTTGGAAGTGAAATTGAGTAATTTCTATGGTTCGATCACTAAAAATCACCCTGAATCGATCAACAACTCACAATTATGGTGGCCACTGAAGGAGAGATAATCTCTGCCATCCATTCCTTCTATTAGGAATGGATAACTTAGATTTTATTGAACCAAATGATTGAACCCCGTATAGGGACCATGGGTTAATCCAAGCCACTCGATCTTTGATCGGCGACCTAAATCAAAACTTCATGTGTCGCCATTTTAATGCAAGACCCATATGGATGAATCACTTTGTGCAGTGTATAAAGCAGTGCAACTTCAGCGCCATGTGGCATCGACATGTTTAAAAATGAAACTTGAGATTTTCAACTTTAAAAATTAGAGAAAAATTATAGAAACTTCAAAAATAAAAATAAATAAAATATTCAACTAAAAAAAATCTAAATAAGTGCTATATAGATTCCTCCTAGTGAGAGGAATCCATTAAAATTAAAATCTCTAATTTTTATTGGATAATTTTGAATTAGTTTAGCTTTAAATGAAAATAATCAAACCTAAACTAAACAAAATCCATTAATCCTAATGATTTGAAATATTGAGGAAATGAAATTAAGGGTAAAATACACTTCAGAGAAATTTTTGATGATTATTTCAAAATAAATTTAAAGATAAAGAATTTTCAATTCCAAAATTTAATTTTAATGAAATAAAAAATATTAATTTAAAAGAAATTATGGAAAATCATAAAAATAACCTAAATCATCATAACAAATCCTACTGAACTTAAACACATCTCTAAAACCTAATAAAATACAAAATCAACTAATTTAATAATTAATTAAAATAATTAATCTAGATAATCAACCTAAATGTAGAAAAATCATAACAAATCAAACCAATTTCCAAAAATTTCAAATTAACCCTTTATGGATTGATCTTCCAGAGAGGAATATATGAAAATTAAAATCCTTAATTAATTTTACCTAACTTTGGCTTAATTTAGGTTTTATTAAAATAATTAAAACTTTAATTAAGCCCAAATTATACATCTGTTGAAGATGAAATTTTAGAGAAATCAAATTGGCAAAGAACCTCATTTTCAAAAATTTTAAAGGCTAATTAATCTCTAGAGTGGAAGATATTGAATTTCCAAGTCCTTTCATCAATTTGCATGAAATATTAAATCAAAAGATTAAAAAAAATTTAAAAATTTATGAAATCAGCTTGGAATATTTCAATTAACATCATAACACTTTAAAAACTTTCCTAAACCTCTGAAGTTAGGAAATTCAATTAATTATGCATTAGAGCCTACTAAAATAATTAAGGATATAAAGTTTGATCAAAACCTAAATAATCAATTTAGGAAATTCATAACAAATTTCAATTCTAAATATGAATTTCATTAACATATAAATCCTCTCAACTTGTTCAACTTGAGTGAACAATATAATCTTAAGATGCTAACACATAAATTAGATAAGCTAATTATATTTACATAATTTGAAACTTAGAAAATTAAACCCATTGCCTAAAACAAATAAATGGAATGATAAGTAAAAGCTAATTAAACTAATCCAAAATTCATAATGTAATGCTAATGAAATGATTAAATGAATATGATTACAAATTTATAAATCAATGCATTATGAAATTGAAATATGATGATATATCTAAGTAATAAAATTAAACTAAAATGTAAATCATTAATCTATGTTATTAAACCTAACATACATATAAAACAAACATATAATGAACATGAACTAAACATAACTTACACATAATAAACACAAAATAAACATTAGCCAACAAATGAAATTAATCTAAAATGAAAATTAAAATGAATAGGGAATTGAACAAAAATATACAAGCTATAGAATAATTCTAAATAAACAAAGCATATTATAGAAGAAAATCAAAATAAAAATTAAATCAAAGTAAATTACATAAATATTAATGTAATAAATAAACCTAATTAATCTAGTTAAATGAATAATACAAATCAAATAAATGAAATAAATCTAATCAAATGAGTTAAATAAAATCAAATTATAAAACTCAAACTATAACAAATGAATTAGACTTAAAATGAAAACTAATTTAAATCGAATTATAATAACATGAATGAACCTTAATTGAACTTGATTGAAGAAACTTTCATTAAAGAAATAAACCAAATCAAGATATGATCAACCAAACATTAGATAAAAGGAATAAATAAAAAAAGAATTCAAAATAAATAAAATTAAGACATTCATTGAACTAAACTAAACTTCAAATAAATCATTTAATAAATTCAAAAGAGGTTAATTAAGATATTTAGGATCTTAGTTAAACCCCTTTTGAATGAATCCTCACCATGGATGAAAACTTCATCCTATTAGGACTTAGGATATTGAATAGAATGGGTTCCACCCAAAATGGGACTTATTATATTCTTCATTTTTGAAAACTTAATTTCATCTTAACATAAAACACACCTAAAATAAAAATAAAATTATAAATCATTAAATCACTTCAATTGAAACCACTCGTGGTAAATTAAACCAATTTTATGACTATAAAAAGTTGATAGAATAAAATTAAAAATTTTCATAAGTAGATATTTATGGTATATAGTCTAGACATTCAAGGTCGCAGGGCTACTAGGTTGAAAGTGGTCTTAATACCTCGAATCTCTTGTATAATAATGACATGTACCTATGAAGCAAAATTATAAAAATTAAAAAGTCTCAAAACTTAAAATAAATCAAGCCAAACTGAAACTTGAACTTAAAAAGACCTAGTGTAGTCTTACCATATAAGCCCATTTTCTTCACACACTAGAATATTAGGTCACCGACCCTAGATTTAGGTTAGGTTGACCTGTGATGTTATTTGATATGATGTAATGTTTTTTATATTTTGTAGTGTAATGTTTTAGAATAGATTCCTAGGGTTATTTTGCCTTTAGGGTGGTTGGAACAATGTTCTTTCTAGAACTAATGCTGTCTTCTACAGGGGGCTATGCAAAAATGGGAGTGTCATAATAAATTATCTATAAATGCTATTTTCTTGTAGGTATGCTTAAGTCCCTAAGAATAGCCAAATAAGATAGGTGGACTTGGAAACAACTAATGCTAAGCTCATATGTTTACAAATATAACTACTGGTGTGTTGTTTGCATTTTACCAATGTTTGTTTTGCAGGGCATCATATTTATTTTTAAATTTTAAAATGTAATTTAAGCTTAGAATTAGGTTAGGATCTATGGGGTCTAAGATTAGTAAGAGCTAACCCTACCAGTAGATGGGTGTAGAGGTCCCATTTGAAGCCCAATGGAGGTCCCTGAAGAAGGAGATAAACCTAGCGAATGACCCATAGATCTAGGCTTATAGTTCAAGGCCAAGTTATGTAAGGGCAGAGCTCAACTGCCCATTTTTCTCTTTCTTCTAGTGTGTATAATGGTACCTGGATGCATTGGCCTATTCTTTTAACTTAAATTAGGCTTGATTTACTTTTTGGTGTGTAATATAATCAACCTACTTTTTTAAGTTTCTTTTGTATTTTCTGTGATGAATATCTAAACATTAGGCTCTTAAGTAAACTAAATTTTCTACCCAACTTAAATTTAATCAACTTAAACAAAAGTAAATTAACTTGAATCTTCACATTAATTAAAGCCCTAAGAATAAGTTAAAATTAACTAAAAATAATTAGCTTTTGTGAACCTTACTTGCATATTGTTCTAGCTCCATGAATTAGGCGCTTCACCCATTGCACATATGGGGCATCTGACTTTTGAGGATGACTACTTTTCTAGTGAAGTCTGCCTTCTCTCCTTGATTTGGCTGATGATTACTTCTAATTACATATCATGTATGAATAAATTACATACCCTAAGACCTTAAATGAATCATTACTCAAAACATATAAAAGCTAAAAATGTTTACATTAGTTAGGTGCATATTATACTCTACATAATCTTAGAGATTAGGGAGTGAGTTTATGTTCTTAGATTCCTTCATAAAATACAATAGCCTAGCCATCTTACATTCATGATACTTGACATTATGGATTTAAAATTTGCTTAGGTGGTGTTAGCTCACAGCCCTTCCAAGCAAGTTATAAGTTCAAAAGAGTCAGGGATAGTTTCTTATCTCAAGTGAGAGAAAGAGATAATAATTCCTAAAGTGAAACTAGGTCAAGCATCTAACTGATATCAAAATAAATTATACACTTAGTATTTGAAGCGTCCTGCTGGAGTAAGTCTTCCATTGTAGGCATTTCTATGATCTTGTGCTAGTAAAATATAAGTCCTAAATTTCTAATAAAATTTAACTTAAAATTTAATTTAAATTCTAAATTTTAAAGCCCAATAACAGGATAGTTTATTGTCCACTTGGTATCCCAGTATCTATGGGCATTCAATACTTAATCTTGATTGGCTTCTAAAATATGCCTTTCCACTTTGCTGTGTTCCCATTGAATTTTCTAAATACCAGTTCCGTTAAAAACTAACTTAGATATTTATAGAAATAATAGCCTATTTCTTTAAATGAGAGTATTCTTAAAAAGAGATTATTCATTCTTAAGATGTCATTAACATTAAGGGTTTGTCCTTATAAGGAACCATGAACCAGTTTAAAATAAATCCTGCTCTACTTCCTTACACAGTTCAGGGAAAAAACTCTATAGTATATTGAAGACCATTAGCCTTAAGAGTTTTTTATTAAATGATAAAATCCATTATAGGATAACAAGTATCTTTCAAAAAAATATATTTATTTCTTAATGATGAATTTGATTAATTAAATAAGAAATTCATAAATTCTATGTGATGTTATAAATTTTCCCCACAGCATTGACATAAAGGGGCCGATTATGTTTAGTTGTCCATAATAATAGGTCATTATCATTGAATGTGATCATTGCTAACATTTGAGAAGTTAAGTTTTTTTCATCCTCTCTCCAGAAAGGAAGGCTTCATATTATTTTGGATTTTACAAGTGTTAAAGACCCATTAGCCTTAAGAGTTTTTTTATTAAATGATAAAATCCATTATAGGATAACATGTCTCTTTTGAGAAAATATATTTATTTATTAATAATTAATTTGATTAACTAAAAAGATATTCATAAATTCTATGTGATGTCACAAATTTTTCCCACAACTTTAACATAAAGGGGTCGATTATGTTCGGTTGTCCCTAATAATAGGTCATTATCATTTAATGTGATGGTTGCTAACTTTTGAGAAGTTAAGTTTTTTTTCATCCTCTCTCCAATAAAGAAGGCTTCATATTATTTTTGATTTTACAAGGGTTTAATTAATGTCTCATATATGTCTTTAGATAATATGAGAACATTGTAGATACTTAATAAAGCTGGTAAGTTACATAAATATGCCAAAACATTATAGTTCACACCCATTTTGGTGGCCTTTTGAGATTTAGCTGGTGGTGGGGGTAAGGCATCTTCACTAATTTGAATTTCATTACCTTTATCCCTAACTTTCCTCATTTGTGGCAGAGAAATTCATCTACCACTCCTTAACTAAATTTGAGTTACTTCATCTTTGAAATCTTCTTTATTAGAGGAAATTTTTAAACTCTGTGAAATTTTAGAGCTCTTAGAACTACTACCCAGCTTAGGATATAGCTTTTTTGAGCCTAACTTAACTTTACTTTTGATAAGCTATTCTTTAGGAAAGAATAGCTCATCTTCAAAGTTAGTTGATGTTGCAATCACTAGCATGTATTTCTTTAGGTTTGAAAATTAGAATTTTTAGGTATGCTTATGACTCAACTCGTTTCTTTTGAAACCTCTTCTTCGAGATTTTTTGTGTCAAGTTATAAGTGGAACATATATTCCTCCAATTTAATTGGCCTTTAGGAAGGTTTCTCATACTCCTCCAAAGAGATGACCATTTTTGTGTTTTAGACTTTGATTTTCAAGGTTTCCTCCTTTTCCTTAATTTATGAGGTTTTGATGAAAATTCTTAGTTGAGTTTCATCTACTTCTTTGTATTATATAAAATTAACCCCATGTTGGGCAAGAGTATTCATGGATCGATTTTGGGTTCTAAAGAGTTCATCCACCAAATGCCTTTTATAACTAAAAGAATGTTAATAATTCTTTTAGTCTTCTTTGAGATGAAGTTCTCACAACCACCTTCTTCTTTTGTTTGTGGGACTTCTCCTCCATTATTATTTACATTATGTGTTTTGATTGACCTAGCATATTTATCTTTTGTACCTTGACTTGGGCTTACTGTAATAGCATTCACCTTCTCCATTTTAGGATGTACCAATTTGCTATCAAATAGAGTGAGCTCTACATTTTGATAGCTCCTTTCTATCCAATCTTTGAAGATGAAACATTCATCAATTGGGTGACTTATAAGTCTATTTATGGGTAGTAGTTAGGATCATCGACTTTATCTGCTTGGTCAAGTTGATGTGGCACTGGTAATTGTAATCAAAGCTTCATAGCATGCTTGAAATTTCTAATAGTATAATCTCATTTAAATGAATATTGCTTGGTCATTTTTGCTTAGAGGGTCGACTCTTTTTTCTTATTCTCCATGGGCTTTGCCACTTATTGCAAGGTCATTGCATTTCCATTTTCCTTTTTATTAACTTTAAATATAAATATTATATTCAAATTATTTCTATTTAAATTATATAACTTGGGTTGCTTTCATTTCCTAGATGAATTATTATTATAGCAGTGTTAAGGCCATTTTGCATGGGCAGCTTCTTGAATTTGGTTACTTGATCTAACAATTCTTGAAATATATTAATCATGGCCATGGCTAGATATGGGGCCATCTAATATCTATATTCCTAATTAGGAGTTATACTACATTTTTTTATGAGTTATCAATCACATTTCATGCTCTAGTTCCTCCATCTCGTGATATATTTTTTGACACTCTCATCCTTTCTTTGCTTTTTTTAAGGTGAGATTTTCATCATCACTTTCTTAGTTGCTCCTGCAAATCTCTTGATGAAGAGTATTTCTAACTTAGCAAAAGTTTCTACTATGTTGTTGAGTAACTCACAATACCATTCAAAGGCTATATTGGTAAGACTGCTGACAAATTATCAAAGAAGTAAGGCATCATTTCCTCCTGTATTCCCACAAGTAGCTTTGAATTAGGCTAGGTGCTATCATATATTTTGTATGTCTAAAAAGGTATTGAATTTTGGCATAATATAACCTTTAGGATAATGCACTTGGTCATATTATTCTAATTATTGTCAACATTCTTCAACTAAATCTTTAGTAGTTTGTAAAGTAATGATTGCTTTGACCTTTGGCTAGTAAGATCATCCACCTGAGAATTTGTAAGGACATCATTCTCCTAGTGAATAGTTAGCATAACCACTCTAGTTGAAGACCTATATTTCTACATGCAGCATAGGGGTACTAACATGGCAACATCAAGGTGCTAAGCTTTAGGCAAAGAAGTACCAACTTCCAGATGCCATGACACTGAATTCCTAGCACCAATATATTACTCACAGAATGCTAAGGCATTGTCGCCTAGAAAAAAAATCAAATCAAACATCTTTTCATTTGGTATGCAAACACCTCTATGAACTTATTAGCATTCCTAAGGGATGTAAGCAAAATCTATATGTTCGTCAAGTGAACATCTAAACTCTACTAGTATTCTAAAAGGGATGTAAGTCTAATCTATACATTTGTCATGCGAACACCTCAATAAATTTACTGGCATTCCAAAGGGATGTAAGTTCAATCTTTTTGTTCAGCATGTGAATTTCTAAACCCTACTAGCATTCCAAAAAGATAAAAGTTTAATCTATATGTTCATCATTTGAACACCTCTATAAACTTACTAGATTCTAAAAGGTTGTAAGTTCAATCTTTTCATTCATCATGCGAACATCTATACCATACTAGCATTCTAAGGAGATGTAAGTCCAATTTATATGTTTGTCATGCGAACACCTCTATAAACTTACTAGCATTCTAAAGGGATGCAGGTCTAATATTTTTTGATTGCCATGCGAACACCCTGCTGACATTCTAAAGGGATGTAAGTCAAATATATACATTTATTGAGTGAACACCTTTATAAGCTTACTAACATTCCAAATGAATGGAAGTCCAATCTTTTTGTTCATCATATGAACATCTAAACTCTATTGGCATTCCAAAGGCATGTAAGTCCAATCTATATGTTCACCATGTGAAAATCTAAACCTAAAGGGCATTCTAAAGGAATGTAAGTCCAATCTTTTCGTTCACCATGTGAACCTCACTCCATATGGCTTTCTTATAGATGTAAGTTCAACTTTTTTATTCTCCATGCAAGTTGAAAAACTTTTTGGAACTCCTAACAAAGGTAAGTTCAACCTATGTGTTTTCCATGGGAACATACAAACCTTATATAGCTTTCTAATAGATGTATGTCTAGAATGTGCTTGCACTGTAAGCACAATATAAACTAACATGCACCACAATATCTTCACTAAAACTCTGGTCTACTCTAGATATCTGAGATGAGGCAACTGATGTCTATGAATTAGACTCGCTGAACATTACGACTAATAGACTTTTGATGTTGGTAGACTAAAATAACATAGTCTTAGGATTAAGGAACCATGGGATGTTGAACGAGGATACCCTCATGTTTACTTTAGACAGTCATCTATGCCACTCCACTAGACACTAATTCATTTCAAAGATATGTTTATTTCCAGCCTTAATTTATTTTGCTATCTTATTATGGAAAGAGAGGTAATTAACTATAGATAGTTGCATTCATATGAGGTAGAACCCATATCTAAATAAACCCTAACATAATGTTAGAGAAAATCTAGGTGAATATATATATATATATATATATATATATATATATATATATATATATATATATATATATATATATATATATATATATATATATATATATATATATATATATATATATATATATATATATATATATATATATATATATATATGTCAATCTTATGAAGAGCAAACTCCCTAACATCCCTAAAAGATGGTAAAGGTTTGCAAAGTGTTTTTCCAAAGTGATTAGATTTTTGATGACTCTACTTGAGATTACTTCTCTCTCCATCTTTGGTTGAAACATTAAATATATGCTGTCACTGTAGATTTAAAAATATCTTTGCAAAAGTTTAGGTTCATGAAATATATTAGAACATAATTGTAAATCTACAACTAACTGTGAAAATTTTGATGTCAAACCTAATAAATCTAATAACTATCTAGTTGAGAGAAGGATCTGCTATTTGATTTCTTCAAGCCATGATCAATGTTGATTTTGCTGGAGTCACTCTCTAGTTTGAGATAATTTTTAAGGTCATATAGTTTGTATCAGTTAGACCTATGACCACTATCTCTAAAGGCACTAAATTGCCAAAAGCATACAAGAGGTTTCTATTCAAAGGAAAAAGACCAAATGTAATCATCACTAATGAGCCTAGGTAGCTGAATTCTAAGGTCCTACTCAATTAGAGATAGAACCCAGCTTCTAAAAAGGGTTCTATTTTTGATAGACTGTCATAAGCAACTCCAACAGTGTTTATGAAGGAGAAGATGGCTACTCAGCCTAAACTGAAATCTATCATTATCAATCCACTCAACAGTCCATTGGAATAGCCTACTATTCCATAATGTACTATCTTTGCTCTAAGCAATAATGATCATGAAGCATCTTCCTCGGGCACCAAAATGTCTAGCAGAGTTTGAAGAAAATATAATGCTTTTTGCAGAGTTGCTAGATTACTTATACAAGCTAAATAATAGAATAAACCACTGGTGGAAGTGAACATTCCCACCAATAATAATTTTAAGCCGCTAAGATGGGTCAAAAGAAATAACTTTGTAAAAGCTATAAAGAAGTCTTTCTAGATTAAACATATGCAACCCATTTCACAAGATCAACCATGAAAGGAGGAAACTCTTTCCCTCCAAAATCTATAAAGTTCTGAAGGATCTTAAAAATAGAAACCTTCAAAAAAGAAGTAAGAAGTTGGTGGGCAAGGTCACCAACCAAATAAATTTTTACTTTAAAAAGAGGTAGGAATACTAAAACAATATCATACCCACCTTGTGCATAACTCAAGATGTGAGGGTTCAACGTTCTATGAGCATCAATAATGAGCCTTTTAGTATAGAGATACTAAGTGTCAAGTGGTTGGAAAGTCTGGACAACCTTGATAAAAAATAGAAATCAGTCATCTCATATTAATCCATTTGGTGAAAACTAGGAGATGTAGAACATCATGTGGATCTAGAATTTAGAGCTCAAGGTCCATTTATAAGGTCTCAAGCTAAAGCCTAAGAAAATTCAAGAAAGAAGAAGGCTTAGCCCATTAATTTTATAATTTCATCTTTTTTTTATGTAATTTTTAATTTTCTTCTAAAACTCAAGTTTGAAATTTTGAATTTAAAAATTCAAAGCATGACATGTGAGGTGGTTGAATCCACATAAAATAATTGCATGTGAAATGGGTGGATGGCATAAAATAATAAGGCAACTTAATGCTTCACCTTAATGTGGACACCCACCTTTCCCTCCATGTTTTGAATTCTTTTCTTTTGAAAGATGTTTGTAATGGCTATAAATAGCCCCCCTTGCTAGAATGAAAGGGGATCTTTGCACAATTTACAAATTATTTGAGTTGTTCTTGTGTGTTGAGAGTTTGGTGGCTAAACCTTGGTAATCCTTGGTGGGAGTGCTAGTTATCTAACATATCTTCTTTCTTCACTTCCAATACCCAAGTTCTCTCAATCTCACCAATAGAAAGAACACCCACCTCCATCATCAGGGTGTGACATCTAGGAAGCATTCTCAAAGATCCAACACTAGGAGTTTTTGATCAATCTTGATAATTAAAGAATCCCAAGTCATCAATGATGAGATAATTCAATATTAACAAGCTCAACTAGAGGAAGAGAAGGTTAAATCATTTATCATCAATTAGAAACATCGATCTAAAACTAGTCAACCAGTGGATGATGATATGGATGATCAACTCTTATGGGAAGATGTTGAATTCCCAATTGGTGAAGAACAACAAGTTCCTGACTTCCAATTAATAAGAATATCGATTTAATGGAAGTTAAGGTTATTCATATAGTTAATACACATTTATGAAATAGAAATTTGGTATTTAAACAACAAAATAAGAAACAACATTAGGAGGGTCCAAGTCACCAAATGCTCGAAGGTAAAATTTGAGTAGAAATTGAAGAAGCTGAAAGACTAACTAATGTTATAATAAGGTTAAAATGATAGATGAGTTCTCAACTTCAAAGAGAAGATCAAAAAATTATCCAACTCAATAATCATCTTAATGAGATGAATGGGTTAATGAAAGAGCTATTTGGTCAACTTAACTTAATAGCAACTGTAACACAATAAGTGCATTTAAGAAATCCATAGAAGATGATAAATCCAACAACTAAAACTGTGAGCATGCAGAATGCTTTACCCATCTTACCAATAACATTGACATAAAAATAAAAACCTCTAGGAGAAATTAAACTAAATTCTCACTAAGAGGTTAGTGGCAGTAACAAATCCCAAGTGGAAGAACTTATCAGTCAAAAAGTTAAAGCAATCATTACTTTAAAGACTATTAAATAATTAGTAGGGAAAGGCCGATCAGACCCAGCTAAATATGACCAAGTGCAATATATTAAGGGGAGTGTAGTGTTAAAATTTACTATTTTCTTAGGTACAAAAATTCTATTATAACACCGAACTTAATTTAAAGCTACTTATGGAAATAATGAGGGAAATGATGCCTTACTATTACAAGAAATTGTAAGTTGCCTTACCAATATAGCCTTTGAATGGTATGCTGAGTTACCCAATGACTCAATAAAATCCTTTGCCGAGTTAGAAACACTCTTCATGAAGGGATTTGTGGGAGCAACCAAGAAAGTGACAACTATAGATCTCGCCTAAGAAAATAGAAGAAATGAGGAGAGTGTCACTAAATATATCATAAAATGAGAAATCTTAGCATAAAAAGTGATCAATAACTCATGAAAAAGCATGTAGTAGAACTCATAATATGAGAGATTGATGATCAAGTAGCTCCATACTTAGCCATGGCTATGATTAATACATTCCAAAAATTGTTGGATCATGTAGCTAAGTTTGAGAGGCTTCTGAAGGACAAGGGCTTTAATACCTGCTATAATAATAATTTCTTTAAGAAAGGAAAGCAACCTAAACCATATGATTTAAAGAAAAATGATGAGAATACAACATTCACATTCATAGTTGACAAAAAAAAAAAGGAAATGGAGGTGCAATGGCCAGGGCCTGCCTCCAAGAGAAAATAACCAAGTAATTTTATTTAAAAGTGAATGTACTACTACAATCTTAAAGCATGCCCTAAATTTGGGATTGCAATTACCAAAACCACATCGACCTTATCAAGTAGACAAAGTTAATGATTTAAACTATTGCCCATTCTAGAGACTTATAAAATCACCTAATCGAAGACTATTTAATCTTTAAAGATTGGGTAGTAAGAGTTATCAAAATGGGGAGCTCACCTTATCTAATAGATATTAGTACATCCTAAAGAGGAGAGGGTGAATGTTATCAATATACCACCATATCAAAATACAAAATATAAATATATCAAGCTAGTTAGAACATATATTTAAAATAATAATAGAGGCAAAGCCCTATGAGGAAAAGAAGAAGGTGGTTGGGAGACCTTCATCTCAAAGAAGACTAAAAGAATGATTAACACTCTTCTAGCTATAAAAGACATTCAGTGGAAGAACTCTTTACAACCGATAATTGATCCAAGAATACTCTTGCCCAATATGGGTAATTTTTATATAATGCAAAGAAATTAACAAAATTGACCAAGACTCTTTGTCAAAACCTCATAAATTAAGAAAAAGGAGGAAAACTTAAAAAACCAAAGTCTAAAACACAAATGATGATTGACTCTTTGGAGAAGTATGAACAACTTCCATGAAAACCAATTAAGTTAGAGGAGTACATGACCCACTTACAACTTAACAAAAAAAATCCTACAGAAGAAGTTTCAAAAGAAATGTGTCAGGCCATAAGCATACGTGAAAATACTAATTTTTAAATCCAAAAAGAGCCATGTACATGATTGCAACATCAACTGACTCTGTACAAGAGCTATGCTTTCCCAAAGAAAAGCCTATCAAAAGAAGATTAAATCAAGCTCAAAGAAGTTGTATCTTAAACTAGGTAATAATTTTAAGAGTTTTGAAACATTTAAAAATTATAAAGAAGTACAGAGTTCAAAATTTTCCATTGATATAGAAAGTTTATGGAAGAAGTAACTAAAATCCAATTAAGTAGTGGAAAGTGAATGTTTCATCACCATAAAGTAAAGCAAGGGACAAAGGCAAAGAAATACAAATTAATGAAGATACATTGCCCTTACCACTAGCCAAACCTTAAAAGGCCACCAAAATGGGTGTGGACTATAATGTTCTAGCCCATTTATGCAAGCTACCAACTTTATTAAGTATTTAAAAGGATCTCATATTATCTAAAGAAATATGTGATACATTAGTTAAATCTTTGGAAAATCCAAAATAATATCAAGCTATCTTTGTTGAAGAGAGGATGAAAGAAGACTTAACCTCCCAAAAGATAGCGGCCATCACATTTAGTGTTGATGAGATATTATTAGGGATTATTAAACTTAATTGACCATTTTATATCATAGCTGAAAGCAATTCCACTCATATAAAAAGAATATTGATTGATCCAAATGCTTCAGTTAATCTTTTAACAGCTAAAACACTCTGAACATTAGCTTTAGATGTTGGTTATCTAATTCAATGAGCAGTATTCCTTCAAAGATTCAATGACCAAAAAAATAAACATTGTGATCTCCTGTTCTATCTATACGCTTTAAGAAATTATATATAGAAGATAAATTCTATATGGTTAAGCTAGTGTTTCCTACAAGGCACTCTTGGGTAGGCCATGGATACATGAATATGACATAGTGCCTTCAACCCTCCATCAATGCATGAAATACATTAAAAATGGTGGGGAGTTTTGAATTGATTGTGACATGAATCCATTCTTGATACATGAAATTAAGATCTATGATGATGCAAAGTACTTTATTCCTAAGAAAGTAAGAGAAGTCAATGCCTAAAAATAAGTGGCTCCACCTATTCAGATAATGCTGAAAGGGTATGATTCAAAGAGGAAAAGTGATAACGAATCAAAACAACCTAAAGTAATCCCTCACCTTAGCAGTGATACTTAGGATGATGAAGAGGAGTTATTACTCTATCAACCTAAGAAAGTCTTAGCTAGCCAATGAAAATAAAATTCTAGTACTGGTGATATGAAAAAATAATTAGAGAAAACCCATGTTTCTTCAATACAAGTACCTGCATCTCAAATCTCCAAGAAGGCTCTAAAAATAACTATAGTGCCAAAGGAACATATAAAAGCCTTAATAGTATAAGGAAATGAGAAAATAGAATAGTTGAAGATAATCTATTTCTCTCTTAGAAGGGGCTACATTGAACGTGGGATCCTTTTCTACAAAATAGATGAGTCAGCCATAAATCACACATAAATATTTTTGGAAGAGGATGATTTTGAGGTAGAATATATTTTGATAATTATTACTAAATAATTTTCATTAGCTTTAAAAAATCTTATTAAAAATTAATGTTCAACCAATACAATCAAGTATACAAGCTCAAGTGTTTAAGAAGACCTATTGAGGGTATAACACCCAAAATTTCATATGATATGGGAAATTCACCACTTGGGGATTGGGATATATTATTGTGACATGTCTCCCAATGAGCTTATGCTATGTTGTATCCAAAAAAGAAAAAGTCTCTTCTAAAGCTTCAAAGGAAAAAAAAGGATGTTTCACATGAAAATGAGAATATACCCGAATGTGAATTGATAATTGACCTTAAATAGTCCCCAAAAGATTTTAAAGAGGGAAATCAAACTATTGTCAAAGAAGTTCAAAAAATTAACTTGGGTACTAAAGAAGAGCCTAAGCTAACCTATGTTATTGTTTACGTCACATCAAAATAATTAGAGGAATTAAAAGCACTACTCTATGAATAAAATAATTGTTTTGCATGGAATTATAGTAAAATAAATGGCTTATTTCAAGACATAGCTGTACATAAACTTGCCATTCAACCTGATGATTAAAATCCATTAAAATAAGTCCATTAAAATCCACTTCAAAGAATTCAGCCAAAGAGGTTTCCTAAAATAGGAAATTCTTAAAATAATACATTGATTAATTTAAGTTAAAGATGATTGTATTATATACTTATTTAATGTTTAAATAACATATAAATTTAATAAATTTAAAGCATAGAGATCAGCTAGTTAAACTTTCCTAAAATAGGTCAAATTGAAAAAAGGAAAGGAATTGTTTTGAAAAAGAGGGTTGATTTGAATTTAAATTTATAATAACTTGAAATAAATTTATTAGGATATTAATAATCATAATTAACCATTCTTGGGACGTCCAAAATATTCCATAAAAAATTTAAATTGATTTAGCAAGTACAAGTCATGCATGAAGAAGTTTAAATTAAAGAATAAATCAAAAATAATTTAAAATCATAAATTCAAATAAATGAATTTTAAAATATAATAAAATGAGGGAAAATAGTTTGAAAATATTTTGAATGAATTTAACACAATTTATTACATAAAAACCATTAAAAAAATTCGGCCAAAACAATGTTAAGATGAAAATGACAAGAAGAGAGAGAAGAAAGAATAAAAGGAGAGAGAATAGGAGGAAAAAGGATAATTTTGGAATAATTAAATTTTCATGCACTCAAAATTATGAATAAAAATAATGAATGACATGGAAATGATTTAATAAAATTTAAACATAATTTATTTTTCTTTAATGAACATTTAATGGAACTTATATTCTACATTTAGCTCATACTATCCAAAATGGATAACATAATGAATAATTGTAATATTAAGATATATAAAAATATAAATAATTTTAGAATGATGAATCTAAAAATGAATGAATCATTAATTTTAATTTAGTGAGCCTTTCATTTTCCTTAATATAAAAATTCCTAGAAAAATTCCCACCTAGTCCATGTCCAATAGCTTTAGCAATTTGATATAACTGAGGAAGTAGGAGCTGAAGAATTTTTACTGCAACCTTAAATTTAACTTGATTAGTAGAATTTGAACATGTGTTTGTTATCATTAAAATTAATCTCATATGATATAGGTCTTATGAAATCAACATCTGGCACTCCAAATGGAGGTATGTCAAGCCCATGTGTTCTCCATGTGAACATCTAACCCTATATAGATTTCTAATAGATGTAAGTCTAATATGTGCTTGCATTGCAAGCACAATCTAAACTAACCTACAAAATAATATCTACACTAAAACTCTAGTTTACTCAAGATATATGAGACTAGCAACCCATGATTGCTAATCAGAGGTCATAGACTTTACTCCTAATAGTGCTCTGATGTTGGCAGACTGGACTAACATAGTCCTGGGATGACTAAACCATGGGATCATGATCGGGACTACCCTCATTTTTCCATTAGAATGTCATTTATGCCACTCCATTAGACATGGATTCATATCAAAGATATGTTTATTTGCAATCATAATTGAGTGCTCTCTTCTTGCAATAGAAAAGGTAATTAACTATGGATGCTTGCGTTCATAGGAAGTAAAACCCAAATCTAAATAAATCCTAACATAATGTTAGAAAAAATTTAGTTGAATGTATTTATCAATTTTCCTCACGAAGAACAAACTCCTTAAAACCCCTAAAATAATGGCAGAGGTTTGCAAAGAATTTTTTTTTAGCAATCAACATCTTAAAAAGAATGAAATTTCTCTTAAGAATAGTCTCTATTAAAAAATTGACCTTTATCTCTATGAATTTTAATGCTGGTCTTAAAAGGATTGTTAATTCATAAATTCAATAGGGAACATTTTAAAGAGGAAGAGTTCTTCTCAAAAGCCAATAGAGAATAAGTTGAAATTGTTTTTTGATATTGGGATGCCCAATAAGCATTTCAACTATCCTATTATTAGGCTTTACCATTTTGAAATTGAAATTAATATGATTTTAATTTGGCATTTTATTTAAAATCTAGGACTTAGATTTTGACAACACAAGACCACAGAAATGCCTAGTAGTTGATGACTTATTCTAATAGGATGCTTTAGAATCTAAGTCTAAATTTTTTTCTAACATAAGTTAGAAGCTCGACAAAGTTTAATTTTGGAAATTATCCTCACATGATAAAATAAATTAATTTCTAGCTTTTCTGTACATACTACCCGCCTAGATGGGTTGCCAGCTAATACCACCTAAGAAATTTTAAATTTATAAGTTCAGTCTTATTTATGTAAGATGGTTGGGTTGTTATGTTTAAGAAAGAGATCTAAGAGCTTAAACCCACTCCTAATAGGATAATGATTGGCATGTTTGCACCTATCTAATATAATAAGTTTCATCTTTTATGTATTTTGACTCATAATTTAATTTCAAGGATTTTTGGTATACAATTTCATGCCTATAATAAGATATAGTTAGAAAAAGGTCATCCAAATTAATATGAGAAGGCACACATCCCAAAAAGGGTGGTTATCCTCATAGGTCAAATTCCCCCTTATGTGCAATAGACGAAGTGCCCAATTCAAGAACGACATATAATATGATCATATGATTTATAAAGTCTAACTATTTTTAGTCACTTTTAAGTTATATCTTGGGCTTTATTTATGGTGAGGTTATAAGTTTTCATTTGTTATTTGAGTTGTTTAATTTTTAATGGGGTATAAAATTTAGTTTTCCTAAGAGCCTAAGATTTATAAGCTTCATCACATAGAAGTCATAGAAAGAAACCTATAAAACACATGTAGTTCTATTACACACCCAAAAAAAATCAAGCTAAATTAAATTAATAAAATATATTAGTGCGGTTGGGTACCACTGTTCACCCAAGAAGAAAAGAAAAATGTGCAATCAAGCTCTGCCCTTATACAGCCCAGCCTCGAACTAAAAGTCTCGATCTATAGGGGTCTTTATCCAGAATCATCACCTTCATCAAGGACCTCCTTGGGCTCCAAAGGAGACCACCAATAGGTAAAGTCAACTCTAAATAGTTTTAGACTCCATAGATCCTAACTTAATTCTATGATAAAATTATATTTTGAAATTCTAAAATTAAATCCTAAGCCCTAGGAAATAGACATTAAGAAAAACATATAACACACTGATAGTTTATTTTTCAAACATATAGGCTTAGTACCAATGGCTACAAAACTCATCTATCCTATTGAGATTTTTTAGGGACTTAAATAGAATATGTAAGTAAATAGCATTTTATATTCATTATGGCAATCCCTTTAAACATTGCCCCTATAGAAAATAGTGTTAGCCTAAAAAGAATGTCCCAACATCCAGACTAGTGTGTAAATAATTATGGACATTCAGTCTAAAGCATTACACTACAAAATAAAATAAAATAAACATCATTTCATAGCATAAAGCATCACAAATCATTATCCTAATCTAAGCCTAGGGTTGGTGACCTAACAATCTTGTGTGTGAAAGGAAGGGAATGTATGGTATGACAACAGTAGGCCTTTTTTAACTTCATGTTTTGATTGGAGGTCAAGGTTTATTTAACTTTACATTTGGATGGTTTTAATTTAGATTATTTAATTGACTTATAATTTTATTTCAATTTTGTTTTTATTTTTATGTTGAAGTTATATTTAGGTGTTAAATAATGAAGAAAAAAAATAAGTTTTTCTTTGGGCGAAACCCATTCTATTCAACATCCTTAACCTAGTAGAATAAGATCTTTATTCTAAGATAAAAATCTATTTTAGGAGTCAAACTAAGAACCTAGGCACCTTAATTATCCATTTGAGTTTATTTGAATGATTTAATTAAATTAAGTTAGATTTAATTAAGATTTGAGTTTATTGAATTTTATTTTATTTCATATATCTTGATTATTTACTTTAAACTTATTAAGTATTAATTAGTGTTTTAATTCTTTCCTTTATGTTTTATCAAATTAATTTTAATTAAATCTCATGTGTTTAAAGGTTGTTTGGATTTAAACATTTTATTCTTTTCATTTGAATTGATTTTTGTATCTTAATGCAATCACTTTAAAATTTTTTTTATTACAATCTGAAATAACCACTTGTTGACCTCATTTTTGGATGCGGTTAGCATCACTTCTGAAATCAATAATTAGGATGTCCTAATCTCAAATAAGAATCTCATAATTCAATGCATAGGACACTATTCCTAGTGACCTAGGGAACCTTCCTTGGGTTTGATCTAACCTAATTGGCTTAGGTTGACTCAACCTAAATTATAATTTGGATTAAATCAAATTCAAATAAATCAAACTGAAATTAAATTAAAATAAAGGAACAAATCTAAATCCAAACCAAAGTCGAATCTAGTCAATTCATTTGGCATAGGTTTTACTTAGGTGGGTCCCACCACGTCAAAGGTCAACCCACCAAGAATTTGACCAAATTAAATCATTCTAGATATTTTAAATGATCAAATAAACATGTTTGATTACAAGTCTAAAGAAATTTAAATTCATTTAGGCCTTAGTTGGGTTCATTAGACCACTTAGTCTAAATAACCCTAAATGGGTCCTATTGGGTTCTAACCCAATTCAAATAAAAATCAACTCAATTTGATTGCTCAAAATCATTTGAAAATGATAATTAAATATAATCCAACCCATTATTGGGTCAAATTTGGTCAAATTTATCATTTGACCCAAATGAAACCCAAGCTTAACCCATTAAGCCCACTTTGGTTCAAATGGGTTTAAATTGAAATTTAATTAAAAGTAAATAATATCAATCACTCCAAATCATCTAACATCTGTGATCAAGCATGATTGATGCTTAAACCCAATCCAATTGAGATTGGTCATTTGAACCCAATTGGAATCAAACTTAACCCATTTAGGTTTAAATGGGATGAAATGAAATGAAACCCAAAATTACTTTTTTAATGAATTAATTAAATAAAAACCTAACTAATCATCAACTAAAGATGATTAAACTCAAAATTAAAAAAATTGAACCAAAATAAACCACTTTGAATCCAAACCCTTAGATTGGATTCAAAATTCCAATCCAATCCAAATAAATTTGAACTTGACTTCAAACTCACATGGAGTTTGAGTTGGGCAGCCACATAGCCTAATGGCTTTAATGGTGATGCCAAAAGCAAAAGGAAAATGAAACCAAAGAAAAGGAGTGGAGTTCTTTGACCAAAAGAAGATTCCTCCCCATTTCCATCATGAAAACAACTTGGATTTATCCAAGTAGCCATGGACCCTTGACCACCTCTTAGGAGAATGGTTCCAAGGGCTGAAAATAAGATAATCAGTCTTCAAGAAAAATGGAATTTTTCTTCCTCCATGGGAGAAAACAAGGAGAAACCAAGGAATAAGGGAAGGAGCCTATGGCTCGGCCAAGCAAAGAAGTAGGGTAACTGCCTTCCTTCCTTCCATTCCATGATCCAAACTTCCTTACAAGGCTAAGGGGGATTGAATCCACCCCTTGGCCAGCCTTGCTGTCATCAGTGGCAGAAATCCGGCCACCTAGAAAGCTATGAAGATGCCTCTCATTCAAACATTAAAAGAGGGGAGGGAGGGAGTATTCCCTCCCTATTTTCATCCCAAATTATTCACCAAGGCCGGAGATGAAGAAATAGACCTTTCCCCAACACCTCACCATTGGCATTGGAAAATAGATGGTATCTGAGCTCCTTCAATGGTGAAATCCAAGGGAGAGGTTCTTTCATCAAATTGAATTTTCTAACACATTCTAGAGGTTGAGGCGACCTTAACCAAATTGTTACCTCCTCCCCTCACCACTAGCAAGCCAGAAAATGACCAAGGATGACAGAAAATCAATCTAAGGTTGGTCTAGGAAGCAATCCACAAGAAGGAAAGCTGCCAAATTACATACACACCTTCGTCACATCAAAATGAAGCTAATGAAGTAGATCTCACCACTGATGATTGCCATAATTGAGGTATGCTCCATCACCATCTCCTTAAACCATCAAGTTTAGTACTTTTTGAAACAAAATTGATCCCCAAGTGGATGAAATTGCATGGATGGGTTGAAAAATTATCCTTGATCATTTTGCAATCAAAAATGAATAACAAATCACCAACGATTGCCTAAATTTTGGTGAAAATAATGGACAGTGTCCATATCTCATCTGAGATCTACGGGATCTAATCTCTGCCATCTGATCCTTCTCTTTGGAATAAACGATCGTTATTTGGTTGGATGATCTGATTTTATCTTTTAAGGGATCCGTGGATCAAATCAAAATTGTTTGATTTTCGATCAGACGATCATGATTCATCCCACGTGGCATTTCTTTTTACGTGGATGCTACACAGAATCTGCATGGCCAAATGACACCTTGCCATGTGGCAACGGTGCCACACAGGGTGTCACATCAACTTGTGTTTCTAAAATGCATAAATTCCCTAAAAAATTAATTAAAAATCACAAAAAATTCAAAAAAAAAATCATAGAAATTAAAATACAAATTCAAAAAAATGCAAACTTGTGCTCTATGGATTCATCTCGATGAGAAAAATCCATTAAAATTAAAATCCCCAATTAATTTGGGGATGTTTTAGCCATAATTTAACTTTGAATGATATCAATTAAACCATAGTTAATCACAAACTAGTAATCCAATTCAAATGAAACTTTGGGGAATTAAAATTAAGGTTAAAATGAACCTTAGAAAAAAGTTTTCATGAATTATTGCAATGTAATTCATGAGAAATAAAAATTCAAATCCTAAACCTCAATTTTAATTAAATAAATTAATATAAAATGAAATAGCTCATGAAAATGAATTAAATAACCTTAAATCAATTCAATGAACTCTAATGAACAAAAAAACATTAATGAGACACATTGGAACTTAATAAATCACTAAATTACTTAACTAATTAATTAATCAAGTTAAATAATTCAAATAATTAACTAGAAATTAATTAAGTCATTATAAATCAACCAAATTTTCAAAAAATTATGAATGAACCCTCTTTTGGAACATCTATCAATGAGGAATCAATGAAAAATTAAATTCCTAAATTACCTTCATCAGATTAGGCCCAATTTAAGTTTTAATGAAATAATTAAAACTTTAATTACACCCTAATTATGAATCTAATCAAGGTGAAACTTTGAAATCATGAAACTAGAATGGAACCCCACTTACCATAAATATTTCAAACCCAATTGACTGTTGGATTGGGAATATTTCAATTTCCAAATTCCTAAGTCAATATGAATCAAATAATTAATGAAAAAAATCCATAAATTCAACAAATCATGAAATAATTTAAACTAATCTTAACCAAACATCAGAAATACTTAGGATGGTTTTCCAACATCCTAAATCAAAGAACTTAATCATTTCATACTTAAGGGTTAATAAAATCAATAATGCATATTAAAAATAATTAAACCCTTAGTTAATGAAATCACAAACACTTAATGAAATTTGAATACACGATCATTCTTACCTAAGAATGAATTCAAAGTTTAACTTGAGTTCCTTAGGTTAACATAAATTAAACTAAATGGAATGAACATAACTTGAAACTTAAACATAATTGAAACTGAATTTAATTAAAATTAAATCAAATGAATGAATTAAAATCAAATCAAATCAAATAATTCAAAACAAATTAAACCAAATTTAAAACTAATCCAAGAATGAAAATTGAATCAAACCAAAAGAAGGAAATGGAAAATCAAATTCCAAAAAAAGAATTAATCCAAAAATCCTAACTAAATTCAAACCAAAACCATCTAAATGAAACTATAAGGATTAATTAAGATACTTAAGGATCTTAGTTAGTCCTTTGAAATAAATCTTCATCTTAGAATGAAAGTTTCATTAGACACTAGGATGTTGAATAGAATAGATTTCACCTAAAAGTGGAATCCATTCTTCTCTTCATTCTTGAAAACCTAAACTTTTCTTTAACCAAATAAAAGTAAAATAAAAATGAGAACAAATAACAAAATCATTTTACTTGAAACCATCTAAAGGTAAAATTCAAACAAACCCAAAATCAAAATTGAAACTTGAACTAAAGAGGCATAGTAAAGTCTTGTTACACAAGCCTATTTTTTTCACATACTAGATCATTAGGTCACGGACCTTAGACTTAGGTTAGATCATTCTGTGATTCATTATGATTCCTTGTGATGTGTTGTGATATGATATGCTCCATATGTCTTTGTGGTGTACTATTTTAGACTACATTCCTAGGATTATTTGCCCATTAGATTGGATGATAGGATGTTCTTTTCAAATCTAACATTATCTTCTACAGGGGGCTATGCTAGAAAGGACTGGTATAAAAAATAAAATTAAAATTCTATTTTCTTGTAGGCATGCTTAAGTTCTTAAGCATAGCCCATAAGATAGGTGGGCTTAGCAAGCAACTAATGTTGAGCCCATATGTTTGTGAAATATAACTGTTGTGTGTTGTTTGTATTTTGCTAACATTTATTTTGCAGGGCTTAGGATTAATTTTGAAATCAAAATGTAAATTTGAGCTTAGAATTAGGTTAGGATCTATGGGGTCTAGGATTCTAGAAGATAAGTGTAGTGGTCCCCTATGAAGCCCAATGGATGTCCCTAAACAAGGAGGCTATCCTGGAAAGAAGACCCATAGATCTAGACTTATAGTTCTAGACCACACTATATAAGGGCTGAGCTCGGATGCCCGTTTGCCCTTTCTTTTGAGGTGTACAGCGATACCTAGCCGCATGGCTTTTTTATTAAATTAAAAAATTGCTTAATTTATTTTGGCTACATAATAGAATCAATTTGCTTTTTTAGGCTTCTTTCTATGTTGTGCTTTCCTGGGATTAAATGCTTGAATGATTAGGCTCATAGAGAAAATTAAATTTTATATCCAACTTAAATCTAAACAACTGAAACAAAAGATAAAGAAAAATGAAACCACACATAAACTAAAGCCTTAGGAAAAACTTAAGATTAATTAGAAATTGATTAGGTTTTGAAACCATGAAATCATATTGCTATAATCCTTGAATGGGCACTTCTCCTATTGCACATTAGAGGCATCTGACCTACGAGGATGACCGCCTTCCTATGGAAGCCTACCTTTTATTATTGATTTGGATCATAATCATTTCTAATTGCATGGAATTAGGCATAAAATGCAGACCCAAGACCTTAAATGAATCTTGAATTAAAATGAATGAAAATATTAAAAATGTGCATTAGTTAGATGCATTTCATACCCTACATGATCCTAAGGATTAGGGAGTGAGTCTAGGTTCATAGACTCATTTCTTAAGAATGTAATAACTCTGCCATCTTGCATTAATGAAACTTAACATCATGAATTTAAAATGTGCTTATGTGGAGTTAAATAGTAGCCCCTCCATGTGGGTTATAACTACAGAAGAGTTCAGGATAGATTAGTTCTCTCAAGTGAGAGGAATGGCCGATAATTCTTGAAATGATATTAAGTCAAGCATCTGACATGTGCCAAAAGCACTAATAGACTAGGCTCTGAAGTATCATTCTCGAGAATAAGTCTTCAACCCTAGGAATTTCTATAGTCTCGTGCTGTTAAAATCTAAGCCCTATATTTCTAAGAAAATTTCAACTCAAAATCTAAACTAAATTCCAAAATTTAAAGACCAATTATAAGATAGTTGAAGTGCATTTTGGGCATTCTAGTATCAATAGATATTTCCTGGTTCATCCTATCTAGCTTCTAAAAGAACTCTCTCTAACTTGGATCAATCCTGATTGAAATTCTAAAAATCAATCCTTTGTGAACCAACTTAGAAATCTTTAGAAATAATAACTTATTTTTTCAATTGAGATATTCTTAGGAAGAGACCCTTCTTAAGATGTAATTAACTATAGGAAACCATGAACCCAGTTTAAAATAAACCCTACTCTACCTTTCCATATAATTTAGGAGAAAAATCTCTGGTACATGAAAGACTCATTAGCCTTAGGAGTCTTTTATTAAATGATCAAATCCATTATAGCATAACATGTTTATCTTTCAAGATAATATATTTATTCTTTAATGATGCATTTGATCATCCAAATAAGAAATTCTTAAACTCTACGTGGTGTTACAAATTTTTCCCACACCTCTTATTTAACTTTTAGTTAAGAGTTTCATTATTTGATTTATTGAATTCAAGTTTTTTATTTTTATGTTGGCTTTAATGATTATTTGATTTGATTTGATCTTTCAATTTGATTTTAATCAATTTGTTTACATTTTATGTCGGTTGATTTATTTTAATATTTTTTAAAATGAATAGTTATTGGATATGATTTCATGATTTAAGTTCATATTCATATTTATACTATCTTTGATTTGAATAAGATGATTAACCAACTTCACATATTTTAATTTAATTTATTTGATTTTAGTTTGATTGATTTCATTCATTTATTTGGAATTCACTTTTTTTTTAAAAAATTTAGTTAATGGAAATGTATGTTAAACTTATGATTTAAGAAATTTAACATAGTTGATTAAAGTATAATTTTTTTTAAATTTAAGTTTGATTTAAATATGTTGATTTCATTATTCAAATAATTTAAATTATTTGGATTTCATGATTTAGGATCTTTATTGATTTAGTAGTTCAATTTATTATTCAAATTGATTTAAGTAATGTTTTATGTATAAGGATTTATTATTTAATAAAATTTCTTATAATAAGATTTTGTTTCAATATTACTTAGTTATTAATCATAACTTAAGGAACATAAAGAAATAAACTTCTTAGGTTCTAAACTAAATTTAGGCCATCCTAAGCTTTGAGTTTATTATTTAAATTAGATGATTTAATTAATCATTTATGTTTATTTATAATTATCATCATTTTGCTAAATGGGTTTAATATGATTTCAAAGTTAATGAATTCTTATTTAAATAAAAAATTTAGAGATTAATTTATTTTTATTTTCAATTAATCATTTGAGTTATCAGATGTTAATCAAAAAAATAACTTGGGGCTTAATTAATTTTTAAATTTCTTTTAATTATTATTTATACCCTAAATATGTGATTAATTGGATTCCTCAATTTCAACTTCTAATGTTAATAAAGATTCTTTGAATTGGTTTCATAAATTTTTATAATTTTTATAATTTTATAATTTATTATTTGAATTAAATTAATTCTAGAACTTAAATTTTTCATAACTTTTGATCTAGAAATCATTTTACTTTGAAATTTTTAGGACAATTGTGGATCCTAGCTAATTTCATTTGACTAAAGTTTCATTTTATTTAGATTATTTTAAGACTAATTAGGATTTTAGTGTTTTCAATAAAACCTAATTTCCTTAATTCCTTTCTAGAAGATGAGCCCAGAGAGGGTTTATTTAGAATTTTTGGGTTTTTTGTTGATTTATTATAATTTTTTTAATTTTAAGTCATTAAAATGAATTAATTAATTCATTTAATTCACTAATTAAGTCATTTTGGGGATTAATGGACTTCAATAAGTTTTAATAATTTTCTTAGGTTCACTAATGTTTGTTATGATGTTTTAAGTGTATTCCATAATTCTCCTTAATTTTATTAAATTAATATTAATTTATTTCATCAAATTAAGATTTTGAGATTTAAAATTTATATCTTTTAATTCAATAGCCAATAAATCCTCAAAATTATATCTAAGGTGTGTTGTAGTTTTAATTTTAATTCTTCATAGATTTAAGTTAATTAGATTAATATTTTTAACATAAAATTATCCAACAAAAATTGGGCATTTTTTATTTAATGGATTCCTTTCACTAAGATGAGTCCATAGAGTCTTTGTTTGTATTTTTTTGTTGGATAGTTTATTTTTATCAATTTTTTTTTAACTTTATAAGAATTTTTTGTAATTTTAAAATTCAAAAAGTTAGATTTTCTCTTTTAAACAAGTAAGTGCCATGTGGAACAGATGTGGCACTGCATGATTGGACCATGCAGGATCAATTTTATTAGGACCGTCCAATCGAAGATCAAAAAATCTTGAATCAATCGATGATTTCCTCAATTGATTAATTCAACTAGTTTGACTAGATCACAGCCGTCCATTCCAAAAAAAAGGAATTGATGGTTGTGATTTCATCTCCCTCATTTGTGATAGTGATCAAATGCCATTGAATTTTTGGGGCTAATTACTGATGATCTACAAAGAAAAAATGTGAGATTTAAATTACAAAACAAGCAAGGAGTGATTTCTAAGGGATCTACATAGCTTGATCTTCTCTAAGACGAAGTTCGCTTCATAAATTACCAACGTGAAATCAAAGGAGTGTAGATTTTAGCCATACCTCATTGACATTTGGTCTTAACGGTGCTTTGGGTTTTGAAAATACTTGAAGAGGTTGGGTGAAGCTTTTAAAAAAGGAAACATATCTTGCCTCCCTTTGAATTGATATAGAGGTGAAAATACATCGCTGCTTGTTGGATCTCTATGTGGGAAATGATCAGAGAGGTTTGGGAGGTGGGGAAGGTTTTTGTTTACATGACTTCACTTAAGAAAGCTTTTAGAATGAGCTAGGGCCCTAAATTTAGCTTCCTTCCTCCTTTTTAGATGCGGTCGAGAGCTTTACCATTTTTGGAAATCGCAGGGACAACTGATCATTGGAACTGTGATCCATTGATGGTAGAGAAAGGGATGGGAAGGTTAAAGCATGTGTTTGAATTCTTTTGGGATGAGGCAGCAACTATGGGTGAGGCTTGGAGAGATAAGGTGGGTCAACCAGGCTTGACTTCCTAGGATTCCACCTTGCTCCTCCCATGTCTTCCACATCATCTCTTGCCATTTCACTTCATATGGCTTTCTTTAAAAGAATATTTGATTGCCCAAGTTAAGCCATCTAGTGGACCATGGGTTGGGTTAAATCCATTTGAATTAGGTTTGGTTTAAATGTTTGAATTCATGTCATTTGGGTTTAGCTTTGGTTCACTTAATTTGAGTTACTTTAATTACTTGATTGGCTTTAATCTTTGGTTATAATTATCATTAATTTTTCATTAAATGATTTATAGATCAATTGATCCATATCAAATGAGGGTTTAATGTGATTTAGGCTAGTTTGACCCATTTGACCTAAATGGGTCAAATTGGGTCTCTTAACCCATTAGGCCATTTTATGATTTTAATTTAAATTGAATTGTGCTAACTTAATCATTTATGGTGATTTTGAATAATTAGTTTTATTTAATTTTAAGTTAGATTTTAATTTTAACCTAAATTAGCCCATTTGGATTCAAGTGGGTTAATTTAGATTCAATTGAGTCAAATAGCCAATTTGACTTAATCAAAGTGTATTTAGACTCCAATCATATTTGACGAAGCAGTTAAAATGGTTTGGAGCAATTAATCACAATTTGTTCAATGTTGATTTTTATTTTGATAGCCAATTGGCCTAAATTAGGCTTACTGGGTCAATATGAATTCACTAGGGTAAAATGGCCAAATTGGTCAAATTAAACTCAATGGTTGGTTTAATTATGCTTAATTATAATTTTCAAATGATTTTAAATATTTGATTTAAATTAGTTTTAATTTAATTTGGATTTAGGCTCAATAAATTCTATTTAGGTCTTTAATGATCAAGTGATCTAAATGACCCATTTAAGATCTTATTAAAATTAAGTTTATTTAGATTTATATTTAAAAATATTTATTTGGTGATTTTAAGTCCTTATAATGACTTAATTTGATTGAATTTGGTGGGTTGACTTCTTGACATGATGGGTCCCAAATAAATTAGTTCTAAGTTAAATAACCTATTTGACCATTCTAAACCTCACTTAAATTTATTTTTAGGTTCATTTATATTTATATATTGATTTTATGCTTTTTGTTTGATTTGATTATAATTTATTTAGATTTCCTTAGACTTAGGTGATTTTGAGCCTAATTAGGGTAATTTGGTCAACCACCCCACTTATCTTAATTAAAGTTTAATTGAATTTAGATTTTAATTCAAATGTATGTTTTAGATTCTTACTAAATTTTGAGGTTTGATTGGGTTCATGTAAACTAATTGGGTCAATTCAAGTATAGAGGGGTTCACTAGGATGGCATAAGCCTTCACCTTAAAGTGTTTGTCTTTAAGTTTGGTTTTTATTTTAGAGTTATGCTTAATTTAATTTATTATTTTATTTTGATTTATTTTGCACAGCTAACAACTAAGTGTAATGTCTTAAGTACCTAATTATGAATCTCCTAATCTAAGGTTAAAGATTCTAATCACTAGGATTGAGGATAATGTTAGCTTCATCTAAAAAGTTAGGTCAACTGCCCAAACTCTATAAAGGTCAACCCACATGTCCTCTTCTATTCAAAGAGGCCTTCACCAAAACTTGCATATATATGTGAACATATTCCATAGGTGGGTTGCGCTTCTATACACAAAATTTCTTCTGATCTTCTTGTTGTGTTCCAGCAACCAGCTAAAATCTTTCTATAACATAAAATAAATAAATGTTAATTAGTACTTCTTTAAGATCATCTAATGTATTTAAAATTTGTAAATAGTTATTATAATACCTTAAATTCCCCGAACCACTTATCTCAAACTTCAGTTGGCCCATCTTCCATGAAATATATGGATCCTCATATTTGTTCTTTATTATGTCCTTTATTTTATGTATAGCTTCCTAGATGCATTGAACCTAACAAATTATAATTAATATTAGAACAATAATATTCTAAAAGAAAAACTTTAAAATGTACTTACTTATCACCCTCTAGCTCAATAAAAATGCATGTCATCGATGGCTTAGTCGGCATAGAAGTGCCAAGCTGATTCAAAGGCATATGTTGAAACCTAGGCTCCATGGAACCTGTGGGTGCCTAATATGGATAGAATGGTATAGTGTCTGTAGGCTTTATAGAATAGTTGGCATTTGTACCAACTAGTCCAAAAGTTTGAAGTGGCAATATCAAAATGGAGGTCGAGATAGTGACTATTGTGGTAGTGTGAATAATGGGTGGAGACATAATCTTCTTCTTCCACTTGAAGATGTTTAAAAATGATCATTGTGAAGCATCATCACCACCACCTAATGCCATCTATAAGTAATAAAAAATAAAATGATTAGATCAGTCTTAAATAAGGTTACTTAAAGAACTTAATAGGAACATTAGAAAATTATAATGAAAATTACAATATGTAGATATAGTATATAAAAAAGCATGTAAAAATTAAGTACAAAATATGAATTAGAATATATAGGTATAGTATATAAAAATATGTAAATAGGATAATATGTGAATTGTATTATGCAAATATAGTATATAAAAAAATCATGTAAAAAGAACAATATCTAAATTGCATTATGTAGGAATATTATTAAAAAAAAGCATGTTAAAAAGCAATATGTGAATTTTAGTGAGAAGGTACAATATATGAAAAAAATTGTTTCGCAGTTAAAGTATATGAAGAAGATAATATGTATCTCCATACAACTATTTTTAGTGTATCTATAAAAAAATATGCAAGTAACTTTAACATATGAGTTAGGTCTTCTACTTCGATGAATAAGTAGAAGTTAATTTTATAGTGTCATGCTCATCATTATTCTCATTACTCTCATTTTTAGACTGAAAAACTTCCTCATAATCAATATTAATATCAATCAACCTGACAACTACCTCTACATCATCAACTGGAAGTTTAAAACTCATCATTTCATCCTCTTGATGAGCAAGTTCAATCATATTTTGAACTTCCACTCTTACTTTGGTTTTGATTTTAATTACCACAACCCATTCCATGTTCTCTCTTATTCTTACTAGATATCTTAGGTAATACACTTGTGTGGCTTGATTTGCAAGGATAAATGAATCATACTTAGCATATTTCTTGTCAACTTCACTTTAGTGATTCCACATGACTTATGCTTCCTTGATCCTCTATTATGCATAGGATCAAACCAAATCATAATTAAATAGAACAACATTCCTCTAATTCAATCTGGGATAGTGTAGCTGCATAACTTATTGTATAACTCTATAATAATTTATATTATCATCTAAATGTGTGTTTCTTCAAATGCAAACACTGTAGTTATATGTTTTCTTTACTTCAAACTAAGAACTTGTGTGGAACTTATAACCATTGATAACATAAAAGTGTCGTATACTTATAATTCACTTTGGACCCCAAGCTGGGTTATGAAGGTCCTGATTCTCTACCATGTTTCTTCAATATTGAACCTAGTACATTATGAAGAATAAAAAAGTTGTGCAATTAACTTAGAAAATATATTAAGGTCTTAGTAATGATTGACATGTAATCTAAACCATGTTGAGAATTCATCTTTAACCTTATTACTAATAATGGAAATGCCATCCAAGTTTAATGAGTTCATGAATAACCTAAACTCAATAATTAAATTGATATAATTAAGTAAATACTATGTTTGACTAAAAATAAAAATGGGATATTGTGGCATTGATGCACTTATTCAAGAAAGGTTGAACCTCATCACAGTTTATAAGAACATTAACTATTGCTACCCTGAGATCTTTATCATTCAAATGTCTCAATGTGCTTCTACCCAATACTTTTTAGGATGAATGAAAAATAAATAACACATTCTATGAAGATCCAACACCATCAGTGTTATCTAAATGTGTATGTGGCTCAAAGTAGTAGGAGCAAAAATTTGTAACCTATTAAGCCAAGTAAGCTCTACATATTGAACCTTAGGCGTATGCTTTATTCTTCAAAGTTCTTTTTAGTTTATTAAAGAATTTGCATAAATTTCTACCTCTGAAAGGGGCACATCCAATGATATTGCACTAGACCTCCCACTCTAGTTTCATATAATAGATGTATCGATAAATGCTCCATGGACTCATAAAAAGAGGGGGATATCTTTTTGAGCTTATAGATAATCACTAGAATGTTTACTTCTAGTTATTTTATATTTTTCACATTTAATCAAAATGAGGATGGTTCCTTAAAGAAGAGAGTAAGCTTGATCGAAGGATTTCAAATTTTCTCTAGTAAAGCATTGAATGCAACTAGAAGTTAGTATTGCAAAAAAATGTGGCAGTCATGGCTCTTCATTCCAAATAGTTTTTCTATTCTTGAATCTGTACATCTGCTTGAATTAGATACATACCCATATGGTAACTTTAATGATTATACCCACTCACACACTCTTCACTATTTTTCTAATATGAGAAAGTATTTGGCTTTAGGCTTCTAAAATGTACCAACTATAGTCTCCCTTAGCTCTAACTCTCTTCTACGATAATATTCTTTCAAGTCTAACCTAGCCTTCACATTATGTTTATTTTTTTCCTTAACATTCATCACTGTGTTGAAAACACTATAAAAAAAAAATTTTTCTCTATATGCAACACATCAAGATTATGCCTTATCAGATTAAACTTCTAATAGGTAGATCCTAGAAAATACACCTCTTTGTATAGTTATGGGTTTCACCATAACCCAAACTACAACTGTTAGATAAAATAGAAAAATCAATTGTAGTTGAAATAGATCTAACAATATATCATAAATCATCCCCACTCAAACATAGAGGTAGCTTAACTTTATCAACTCAAATTTTTATGAAAACATTTTTGTTTCTTCTAAATGGATGATTAGTAGGGAGGAATATAAAAATTTAGTCAAACTAAGAATTTTTTTCAACCATTTTTAAGAGTGAATGCCTTAGATAAATCTTTGTAGTATGGGCAATCTAACTTCCCAATAGTGCTCCACCTTGATAGCATTTCATACACAGGAAAATCATTGATAATCAACATCAATGTTGCTTTCTTCTAAAAGTTTTATTTTACAATAATATCATATGTCAGTACACCAATGTCCAATAATATTTTTATCTCATCTATCAATGGTTCCAAGAAAACATCAATCTTTGCCTTAGGGTTATGTGGCTTAAGAATAATCAAAGTCAAGAACATATAAGAAGTTTTCATGTACATCTTTGGTGGTAAATTGTATGGTGTAGCTATCACTAGTCAACATGAATAGGGTGACACGAAATAACTAAATGGTGTGAAATCATCTGCATAAAGATCAAGTTTGACATTTCGTGGCTCAGTTACAAAATCAGGATAAGTACAATTGAAATACATACATGCTTCTTCGTACGATGGATGACTCAAGATATGTGATGCGCTTGCTCTATTTGATACCATCACATGTGCTAGGCTAAACACATGGAAGTATACACTCTCTACAAATATAGAGTTAGCAGTAAGTAAAATAGATAGTTGTGTAGTACATCTTGGCTGATACATCATGTCAATTTTTTTTAGCTCAAAACTAGCTTTGACATCAACTTCTCTATTTTATACAAGTCTTCAGTAACTAAGTTTTCCTATGGGTTTATCTCTTTTAGTAGTCCTATAAATTAATTAAAGCATTCACATGACACATTAAATTTAGTTTTAATACTTAGCATTCTTATAGCCATAAACAGCTTAGTGTAGTTCATGCATCCTTCCCTCAACATTCGTTGTGCTGCCTTTAGTAGGTCATAGAACTTTTTAGCTTATTAATTAGGTGGCTCCTCCTCTGTAGGATACTCCTCTCTAGTAGCATCATTGATTATTTCTTCATAAGTTCAGATAGAATCATATTCACCTAAAGGGCATGCATGACTGGTTGAGGCACCACTATCATCATTAACATATGGCTCAAACTCATCATGTAAAGTCCAAAACCAATAGTTTGGTTGAAAACCCCTATGATACAAGTCTACTCAGATAACATCTAGTGTTAAGAAATCCTGATTCTTATGCCTCACACATGGACATCAAAACTTTCCTTTAAAATTTGTAAGCAAGAAGTTGAGATCCCACGTGTATGAAGTGCTCAATATCACTCAAGAGTTTAATAGTTAATCCTTTTCTATCCATATGCAATCTATTATACATCCCTGATCACTCACTATGGATATCCAAGAGTTGGGTGAATTGATAAATGTGAGAATTTAATTAACATTCTATCTTAGTTTCATAAGTAGTAATGATTGCATAATAAGTAACTAATTTCATGTATTGCCCTAAGTGTATAAGTCCTTCACTACAAATTTTTTTACAACTTTTTGATAGTTAGCCATAGTAATCTATAAGCAACAAATTCAAAAAAAAAAATTTCTAGACAAAACTAAAGCCCGACACATCTTATGAAATTTAATAAATGCATAAAAAATTTGGTAATCTTATAGTTAACAATTTTACTCTATAAATTACTTAAAATAATAATAGTCAAAAAATCTTAAAATACAAATAATACAAAACTTAACATGTGCAATTAAAGATCTATACACAAATAGACATTTTAAACTAAGATTTAGCAAATTCAAAAAAAAAAAATTGGACAAGAATTAACCAAAAAATCATAAAAATCTCTCATAACTTCAAATTCCTATTTCTTACAAACAAACAAATGGAATCATAAAAAAATAGCAATAGAAGGAAGTGATTGAAGTTTACCTTCAATTATACAAAGAGAATAGAGAAAATAGATGCATTTAGGACAAAAAAAAGGTGTGCCTTGACTTCTATCCCATCATTATTTGAGAGAAAGGAAAGGGAGATTAGGATGAAATGGGTTGAGTTGGGGGGGTGACAGGTTTCATTGACTATTATTAATGGTTTCATGTGGATTTTTTGCCAAAAAATCCACTAAAAACTATTAAGATGGATTAATCTACTAGAAATTCAATCGAGTTTAAGTGATTCAAGCATGATGTCCTCCACTATTGATAATTTTATTGAAAATATTTTCAACTAAAATATTCTATTAATAAATTAATCTATAATTTCCAAAGAAAAAGTATGCTAGAAATGCCACCAAAACTCTATAGTTTTCTAGTAGTGCACCTTATCAATCACTTTAATTAAAGGGTTGAGTGATTATACTTATGTTTTACAAGAGTCAAACCTATACAAATATAATGATATTTTTAATAAAATAATTTGATTTAGAGCAAAATTAAATTTTATAAAATCAGTTGCTTACATGTATAGTCACCTCAACAATTCAATTCTGCTTATTATCATGTATTCCTACTATTTAGTTCTTAAACATGCAAGCATGCCCTTACTTACTTTTACTTTCATGTAATTTCAATTTTACATGCATGTTATTTCTTTGTTCATGTATTGGATTTACTTTAGCAGTACTTGTCTCACTAGGCTATTAGAATATAATATTTTATGTTGACTTTCATGTTAGAACAAGGAGGAAGGTAGTTGATAGACATGTCTTTTGACTTATACAATTTTGATGAATAATTTTGGGAGATTGTAAAAAAATTTTAAGTGCATATAATTTACATTTTGATATCTTTAGTTGCTCTATATTTATATTAAAATTTGATGTTAAACACTTCTAGATATATGAATTAAATATGAAATGGTTAGTAGAAGAATTCAAAATGTATGTGTCTTTTCATGATTATTTAATGAGATTTAGTTTTTACCTGCTTGCCCCAAATCCTCACATATCAAGATGAATTAGTAGAAGCTGCATCTGACTGAGTCATTTTATTCTATTACATCCTGAACTAACCTTGGAATAGTTAGGATCATTTGGGGTGTGATAGAAAGTGGTAATAGAGTAAAGACTTAAAATTTAATTACTAACGGAAGAATGATTTGGTTTAGAAGTAAGAATTGAAATGATCAATATAAAGCTATAGAATGATCGAACTTGAGCTAGTAATCTACAGATATTGAAAGAATATTGCATACATAACATTACTATTATGTGATAAATGTTCATTAAATAATTAATTTATTCAATTATGGATAAATATGTCTAAACAAATGCTAAAAAGGTTGAATGGTTAGTCCTCCACACTAGTTATAAATTTTTAACTAAAGGGATGAGGTAATTTCAACAAAAGTGAAATACAATCTAAAATAAATGAAGAAGATTGATCTATAGAATTATAGAATGTTGTTTAATTAATTGCAAAAGTAGTTGATAGGTTGGCCTCTATTGAGAAATCCTCTACCGATGGACCTAGATCTAAGCATGGTTTAGAAGTGGATTAACATCTAAAAATATTTCAAACACTCAAGCCACCAACATTCAAAGGAGACAGTGATCTTACATTTGGTAAAGACTGGTTGTTGAAAATTGGAAAGATCTCAGATTGTAAGATTTGTTCTAGAACTAGAAAGGTAGTAATGGCCACTTTTGCACTTGAAGGTAAAGCAGAGAGATGGTGGAAAACTCAACACCTACAGATGTTTGGTTTGATGCCTATCACAAAGATTAAGCAGGATGACTTTGTCAAAGTGTTTCAAGATTGGTTAACTTACTTCCAGCTAGACTAGCATTGCAAGATAAATTTCTTAATTTAACTCAAAGATCAAAGAGGGTAATGTAGTACGAGGTTAAGTTCACTTCTATTTCCAAGTATGCTCTATGTTATGCCAGTTTGTAGGAGGAGAAATGCCACAAATTTTTGCAAGCTCTTTGAGATCAATTGAGGCTAGTATTAACACCATTTCAATTCAGTGAATTCTCACTGTTAGTAGAAAAGACCAAGAGAATTAAAAATGAGCTAAACTTTCCTAGCAGTATAAGGATCTGCAGGCTAGCTAGCAAAGGTTTTGAAAGAAAGAAAGATTTCCCTAACAAGAAATTCAAATTTGATAACAAGTAGAAATAGTTCTAATAGAAAGATCTCCCTATAATAAATATGGGAAAATAGGTTTTTTTTAATGCTTGGTTAGATAAAATAACTGCTACAAATGTGGTCAGGTATGACACCATAAGATGGATTCCCTACTAGAGAACAAAAAAGGATATCAAACCATCCAATTTTTAGGGATAGAGTCAGTAGAGGAAATTTTTGGAAGACAGTTATCTAGGTAGTTGTTAGTTCTATAGAAAGCCTTCAACTAAAGAAAAAAAGGTGAAACTACATAACACAAGATGAACCCTCCAATAAAGGTCTGTGTTTTTGCCACCACCCCGTACAAGTAAGAGAATCAAATTAAGTGAAGACAAGTATGCTTAAAATTTAAGATCAGTTGGGTTCAATTTTGTTTGACTTAGTGATTTGCATTCTTTTATTTATAATAGTTTTTTTTTCTTTTTTGTCAGTTTACATGTTGACACCATTTGTTTTACATTAGTTGTGAATGTTGTGATAACTTCTAGTGATAGATTGAGCACAAAAAAAATGTTATCTTGACATTAACATTTAGGAAATACAACTCCCTACAAAATTAATTATTATACCAATTAATAGTTTGACATCATTTTGTGCACGAATTGGTTTATTAAATATTTTGCAATAATTGAATGCTTGAAGAGTAGAATAAAATTTAGTTAGCCTAATGAGAAGCTAATTTATTTATCTTGTGATAAAAATGTAAAAAAGTAGTATCTTTCTTGATCAATGTAGTGATAAAGGACAAATGTTTGGGAGATGGTGAGATTGTTAGTACTTTTTACCAAATTGAAAGTTTTAAATAAAGATGCATTGGAATTGAAAAAATTTTAATTCTTTATAAATTTTTAATGTGTTTTTGAGAAATTGCTAGAATTGTTGCCAGAAAGTGAAGTGGAGTTTGTGATTGACGTGCAACTAGATAAACGTGTTATACATAAGTCCCACTACAAAATGACACTTAAGGAATTGTAAGAATTAAAGTATCAATTATAGGAATTGATGGATAATGGATTTATTAGATGAAGCAATTCACTCTGAAGTGCACCAAGGTTATTTGTTAGGAATAAGGATAGGTATATGAGGCTGTGCATTGATTTTAAAGAGTTGAATAAAATTACAATCAAGAAGAAATACCTATTGCCAAGGATCGATAAATTATTTGATTAGCTTTAAAAGGCTACATTATTTTTAAGATTGATCTAACATTACGATATCATCAGGTCAGAGTTAAGGATGTAGATGACACTAAGGTTGCCTTCGAGACCAAGTATAATCATTATGAATTTCTTTTAATGCCATTTTATCTAACCAATGCTCTTGTAATTTTTATGAATTTGATGAGTCACATTTTTAATCCTTATATGGATCAGTTTATTCTCATCTTTATTAATGATATATTGATCTATTCTGTAATTGATGAAGAGTGAACAAATTAGTTGGTGATAGTTTTGGATTTGAAGTAATAAAGAATTAGTTGCATGTCAAGTTTGTTGAATGAGAATTCTTGGTACATAGTGTTGCATTTATAAGTCATATCATCAATGGTGAAGGTGTTTCTATTAATCCTTACAAAATAAAAGAAAAATTGGCACACAACAAAAAATGTTACAGAGTTTTGCAATTTTCTAAGTATGCATGCTATTATACAAGATTTGTCAATAGTTTTTCACAATTGCAATGATTTTATCCAATTTAATGAGAAAGGATAACAGATTCTAGTGGACAAATGATTGTGAGCAAATCTTTGAGGATTTGAAATAACATCTGATGATTGCGGCAGTTTTAGTATTCCATCAATGATTTAGAGATTCCAAATATTCAAAGATGCATCCTTAAAAGGCTTGGGTAATGTATTGATTTAGAATAAAAGAGTGATTGTCTGAACTTTTAGACAATTGAAATCCCATGAATGAAATTAACCAACTCATGATTTAAAGCTGATAGCTATTATGTTTGCTCTTATGATATGGAGGTGCTATTTATGTGGAGTGAGATGTAAAAATTACTAATCATCAGAGCCTTCAATATATTTTTATACAAAAAGAGTTAAACTTGATGTAAAGGAGGTAGTTTGAGTCATTAAATACTACGACATATATATTCAATATTATCCAAGCAAAGCAAATATAGTGGTAGATGGTTTAAGCTATAAATTTATGGTAGTGCTAACTAGACGATTATTCAAGAGTTAAAGTTGATTAAAGACATGGATGATTTATAATTTGGGGTTAGAAGATTTAAGATATTAGGTATTTATACTAGTTAACATTGTGCTCAACATTAATTGATAGAATCAATGTTGCACAAAAACTAAATAGTGAATATCTTAAATTCTTTGATCAGATTCAAACTAGTGAGAGATAAGATTTTATTATGGATGTAGAAGGTGTTACCAAGAAGAGAGTTCAGTTATGGGTTCCAAATGACACTAATTTGAGATAAGAAATTTTGCATAAAGTTCATCATGCAGGATAACTATCCATCCAAATAGTTTAATGATGTACAAAAATTAGAAACCTGTATTATGATAGTCAAGTATGAAGAAGGATATAAGTGAGTATGTTTCTAAATAATAGTCTTGTTAGATTATTAAAGTTGAACAGTAGTGGACTACTATAGCCATTGATATACTTGAGTAAAATGGGAAGAATTGGTAATAAATTTTGTTATGAGATTTCCTAGATCCAGGCTAGGATAAGATAACATTTTGGTTATCATTGACAGATTCACTAAGTTAGCTCACTTCTTGACTATTAAGTAGATAAACTCAGTTGATAAAGTGATTAGATTGTACGTTAAATAGATTGTTAGATTACATGATGTTCTAAAGGTGATTATCTCTAATAAAGATGGTAGATTCACATATATATTGTAAATAGGGATTCGAAGAGGCCTGGGCAGATAATTACATTTGAGCACAACTTTTAACCTCAGATTGATAGACAATTAGAGAGAATAATTCAAGTATTAAAAGATTTATTGAGGCTATGTGTTGGACTTCGAAGGTAGCTAAGAAGATCACATACCTATGATTGAGTTTGTATAGAATAATTGTTATCAATCCAACATTCAGATGGCTCCATATGAAGCAGTTTATGATAACAATTACATAGCTTAATTGAGTTGGGTTGAAGTAGGAGAATGATATCTGTTGGGTCCAAAGTTAGTTGATCAAGCTATAGAAAAAAATAAATTAATTAGAGAAAAATTGAATGTTGTTTAATATCATCATAATAAATATAACGATCTAAAACATAGAGATGTAGAGTTTTATGTTGGACAATTTTATTCTTGAAAGTTAAGCTTGTAAAAGAAATTAGCAGATTTGGTTAGGGAGGAAAATTGTGCCCCAAATATATAGGACTGCTTGAAATTATTAAAAGGATGGAAATATGGCTTACAGGCTTGCTTTACTAACTAAAATGGTATAGATTCATAATATGTTTCACATATCAATATTAAAAATTTGAATTACAAGTATGGAGTAGAAGATTCCACATACAAAGATTAAAATACAACTAAATTTAACCAATACTTTCGAGCCAAAAAGAATTTTGGAATTTGATGTAAAAAAGTTTAGAAATAAACAAATTCCTTTATTAAGATGAAGCAGATATCAATTAAAGAAGTCATCAAACAAACAAGAAATGAGACAAAAAGTTCCCTTCTTATTTGAATTATTACCAAGGAAATTTTGGGGACAAAATTTTTATTAGGAGGGGAGGATTATAATATCCCAAAAATTAACCAAAATAAAAATCTAATTTCATTTAAATATATTTAATTTGTTATACCTTCAAAAATCATCATATACCCTTCATTATAAATGAAATAATATATAAGTGTAAATGTGTGTGCCTGTGTGTGTATTCATGGAGTCTACTTCCTATGCTGGTACCTTGCTCCAAAACACTTACACCTAATAAAAACTCTACAGATATTGCAAACAAGATCAACTTCCATCATTCCTACCATGATACTTTTTTGAGGGAGCAAAAAGCTGCCTCCTTCTATGTTCCATCTATAAAAATGGGAAAGCTGCTCTTTTCCTCTCAAATTCTAAAATTTCCAAGCTTATCGAACCATTGAAGTTCAAAATCATAGGTAAAATCACTTATAAGCATCCTAAAATGGACACCAATAGGAAGCATTTTAATGACCTCAAGCTTATTGGTGAGTGGAGTACTAGGCTGTTGGATGGCAACCATATTATTATTTGACTTTCTAGGGAGGAAGACTATACAAAAATATTTTCCAAAAAAATTTACCACATTGAAAATGTCCTACTGAAAGTCCTTAAATGGATGCTTAATTTTGACTATAATGCAAAACCTCCCATCATCCCAATATGGCTTAAGTTTCCTAACCTCAAGCTTTATCTTTTCAACAAGAAAATCCTTTACTCCTGGTAGACATCTTTAGTAAGCCACTAAAGTTAGATTTACCTACATTCAATTTTTCATTTCTATCTACAGCTCTATTTTTGGTTGAAATGGACATAATAACTCAACATGCTAATGAGATTTGGATTGGTACACCCATAAGTGGGTATTAGCAATTTGTGGTTATCTAACAAAATCCATCCTTCTTCGCTAAATGTATGATGTTTGGCCATAATATTGATAATTTTTTTGGTGCACATCCTATATTAAGGTGGAAATACAGAACAATGCTAAACCAAAAATTGACACCAATCATGAGAAGCAAACTCTGCAAGCTTAAGTAGAGGGGTAATTTAATGGCCTCTTAGGTCCTGAAATAGATATTAGAAACAATGATGCTAAAACACAATTGGATACATCTGCAACCCATCCTGCCCTACTTTCCCTGCATACAAGCTAAAAATTAGCCCCATAGCTCCCACCATTTAAATGTAAGATTAAATCATGCATGAAATCAATACTCAGAGGGACTGTCAACCTTAAAAAGACAATATCATTAGCACCTTACAAGCACATCCCCCTCTGATTGGGCAAGACAACTCAACACAAGAATTCTTAATAGCTTCTAAAAGAAATAAACAGACTTCATTGTAAAATACTACCCCAAATGTTGAACTTATTAATCAGGTTGGCAAGGATTTGGAAGGAGAGTGGACCTTGCATAGAAGAAAAAAATTATAAGATTTAAGGCATAGGAGAATTGAAGCATATCAATCATGATGCTTTTATCAATCTTGCCTCTAATTTAGATGCTAGAATCCTTGCCACTTTAGCTGATAGGATTCCCAAGAGTTATAAGAGGAAGAATCTTATTCTATGACTAGCACATTAATATGAAATATTAGAGGCATTGGCAAGTTGGAGTTTTCTAACCATCTTAAGTAGCTCATCAAAACCCACAATCTTGATACCTTCACAGTGTTGGAACCAATGGTTCATAAGGGCAACATAAATAAATATAAAAAGAGATTTGGTAAGTTCAACATATACTTTAGGTACTCTAGTAAGATTTGACCTTTTTTTTGGAGAAGCAATATCCAAGTTCAAATACTCATAGATGACCCTTAGGTCATCCTTGTATATGTCTTACTCTAATACTACTATCCATTTCACTTTTATTTATGCTATTTGCACAAAGGAATCCATAAGAGATCTATGTGGGAAAATACAATGCAATGCTACTAGATGTAATACTTATTGGGCTATTGGAGGTGATATGAACATGATTTTGAATCCTTCTAAAAAGAAAGGAGGGAGGAGGAGTGCTCACATGAGAGAATTTTTTGAATCTATTATAGGTGCTGGTCTCTTTAATTTGGAATTTTTAGCCTAACCTTACACGTCGAATAAAAGCAATAGTCATGAAAGGCTGGATAGAATTCTTGTGAATAATAAATTGCTAAATTTCTTCCATCATTCCTACATTAAGCATTTAAATAGGTTTGCATTTGATGAACCCCTCTTTTGCTCATAATCCTCATGACCTACAGGCGAAAGAACTCCTCCTTCAGGTTTTTTAATTTGTGGACATTTCATCCAAATTACTTGGGGTTGTGTTTATTGATGCTTGGAATGTAGAAAACCATCTTAATCTCTGCACTAAATTGTAGAAGTTCCATAAGAATATGGCTACCACTTTTAGAAAATGGAATTGGGAAGTGTTTGGGAATATTAAACATAAGATTGTTGATGCTAAAATGAAGGTTTCTACTCTTGAGTAGGAAGCTTGGTATGATCTAGATGAAAATAAATCCAAACAATTATAGGAAGCCACCATTCATCGCATTAATATGAAGGAGGATTTCCTTAAACAAAATGCTATTGTGTCCAACTTTATGGATGGAGATAGAAAGACACAATTATTTCTGACATGTATCAAGAACAGAAGAAATCAAAAGTTAGTTATAAAGCTTAAGAAAGACTTTCACACATGGATAACCAACCAAGAGAATATCATAGCAGTCTAAATTAACCATTTTAAGATTTTATTCTAGCTAACTACTATATAGAACAACCCTCTTAAAGAAGATCTATTTAGAGATGATAGAATGTGTACCTTGGTTCTCAATCTTGTGGTAGAATTGGATGACCTTGAGATCAAAGAAGCATTATTCTCTATGAATTGATTTAAAGTAGCCAACCCTGATGGTTTCACTGCAACCTTTTATCAAACCTCCTATGATATTATCAAAGCTGACAACATTATTGCTATCTGATTTTTTTTTAGATATCACACACTGCATAATTATTTCAAGACATCAACCATTACACTCATTCCTAAGAATAAGGAATCATTTTATTAGGAAAACATAAGCTAATTTCTTTGGCTTCTGTTATGAGTAAACTTATCACCAAAATCATCTCCTTTAGAATTTAGCCTCATCTTCCTTTCTTGATCAATGAAAATCAATCTACATCTATCAAAAGCATAAATATAATGAGAAATATTATTCTTTCTTAACAGTTAGTGTTGGACCTAAACAAAGAAACACAAGGGAGGGAATGAGGTCTTTAAATTGGATATCATAAAAGCATTTAACATAATCACCCGGGATTTTATCCACAAACTTCTCCATGCAAAATGCTTTAGTCCTAATTTCTACAACATTGTCATGGCCCTCCATACTCTGTTCTTATTAATGGTGAATCTAATGACTACCTTTCTACTCATAGAAGAATTAAGAAAGACGACCCCCTTTCTCCTACTTTATTCATTCTTACCTTTGCCTACATTTCCAAGCTGTTGAATTAGGCCTACGAAGAGGACCATGGAATCCATTTTAAAGCAAGAGGTAATACCCTCATATAACATCTTGCTTTTGCTTATGATATACTATTTTTTTGTAATGCTAATAAGGCTCTATTTGTAAAATCATGAGCATCATAACTAACTTTGAGAAGATTTTAGGTCTCAGCTTTAATAAAATTAAGTTCCAATTCATCTCAAGTAAATAATGTGATGGTCATAAGATCAATTAGATTAAACAGTTTATTTGTTTCTCTAAAGGATGTCTTCCCCTCAAATATATGGGTGCCTATATTTATAATGGGAGACTTAAGGCATGCCTTTTCAATGTCATATTCTATAAAATCCAACATCATATTAGCTCTTGGAAAAATTCCTTTCTCAACTTTGGAGGAAAAATAACACTCATCAAGAGTATCCCTTGCTTCATTCTCATGTATATTATCTAGGAAGTTAATATGCCTTTAAGCGTACAAAACAAAATTGAAAGGCTCTTCAATAAATTTCTATGGGGTAATAATAATAAGTTAGCTCACTAGGTCAGCTGAAAGAAGATTTGCAAGCCTAAAGAGCAAGGTGGAATTGGTTGTTATTCTATCTACAATTTTATTAAAATTAATTTGATTAGAAACTAGATCTTATTTTGGGCAAAGAACTCCCTTTGGTCTTTCTTTCTCCATAGTAAAAACTATAATAAACATCATCAAACATTAGATAACCCAAATAGCAAGGTTTCCCTTCTTTGGAAACGTATGACCACACATAGATAAGAGGCTAAAGATCTTTTCTACTGGGATGTGGCGTAGTGATAGATCCACTTCTAGCTAGATCATTGGCTGCTTGATGCTCACTTTAAAGACTTTGGTGGTGAGATTGATCTAGTTGTTGACTATGCTTGGGACATCAATAAGCATCCTGAGAAGGTGCCTAAAGATCCCATCAATGATATTATCAATTTTCCTATCACACCTAAGAATAAGGATTAGCTTTTAAAAATAGGAGGTCCACCCACTCTATATCACAAATAACTGCAAGCAGCCTTGTTGGAAACCAGTAGTAATTCCATTATGGGCAAAGTATATGGCATAAATTCTTCATGCCTTATATTTCATTCTTTTGCTAGAGAATGTTTCACAAACTAATTCCTACTGATGACATCCTAAAGTTAAAAGGAATAAAATAGTGCCTAAATGCTATTTGTGTGGCAAAGAAGAGGGCTTACAGGACATTTTTTCATCCTACTATTTTACCATTGAATTATGAACTTTCTTATGGGATTCTTGATTTCAAATGTTCAAGATGGCATGGGTGATTTTGGCAGCATCAACCATTGAGGACTCAAGACCAAACTGATGACATCTATAGTCACTAATCCTTTTTCATTCATCTCATCATCTATTGGTTTATTTGGTGTGTAAAAATTTTTTCCAAGAATGACAACAAGCCTCCCTCCCCTAGGGAAACCACTCAGCACATTATCAATTATATTACTAAAGCCTTTAGTTTTGGCTATGTTAAGTTGAACCCCTTATAATCCATGAAAACCTTGTAAGAATGTGCCCAACCCAATCCTTGCCAACCTAGAAAACAATCCTATGGATCAAACCCATGTTGGATACTAAAAGAGTTAATATTGATGGCTGCTTCAAGGTAAAGAGCATGTATGCTGAGATTGGTGGACTTTTTTGTGATCACTTGAGATGCTAGTTATTATATTCCTCTGCACCTTATATAGCCAACTCACCTTTTCATGATGAGCTGTTGGCTCTTTAGGAAACCTTACCCTTTCTCCCAGCTTTTGACTCTTGGCGGTTCTAGGTTGAGTCTAATTCATTGCATCTTGTTAATCTATTTAGGCATGGTTATGCTGAACCTTGGAACACTATTCCTTTGGTCAAACTGATTATATGGCTTGTGAAGGACAATATTATTATTTTCTCTCATTCTATGTGAAGGCAATTAACCAGCTAATTTCTTGGCTCAATCAGAGGAAGTCTCTATGAAGATTTTTGTCTCTTTCTTCCCTAACTCACACCTTAGGAAGCTCATTCATAGTTATAAATTAGTTATACATTAGAGGCTTGAAAGGGCCATTGTAATCACATGGAATTCATAGAATTCACATTTTTTCTTTAATATATATATATATATATATATATATATATATATATATATATATATATATATATATATATATATATATATATATAGTATTAATTATTAATTAAAATAAAATTTATTCAATAACCTATTAGCACATATTCTGGGTTTGCAACTCATTTTCCACTTTGCTTGACATGCAATGGTTGATCTGAGTGAAAAGAAAATTGTAAGGCTAAGATTAATTCTATTATTATTCTAATATACATGTAAGCCAAATTTATCCTTCCCTAAAGACCGCAACCCTCAAATCTTCTTGCTACTATTGTGGTTCCCTTTTCCATGCAATGCTTCTCTTTCTTCATTATTTGTTGTTGTCGAGCCACCTTTTCACTAGCTATAACCCTTGCTCTCTCCCTTATGGACTACTACCTATGTAATCTACATTTTTTATGGTTAATGTTCTTGACTTTTACTAATTATTGCCCCTAGTTTATGGTGTGGAGAACTCATTATAAATTGGAATTTTAGATAGCCAAAAGGCTCTTGGGTTAGCTATTATAAGTAGCCAAGTAGATTAGCCTAGGACGGTGGGAAAAGTGGGAGGTTGAAGAGGAAAATTTTAGTTAAGAAGTTTTGAAATTGTTTATGCATATATGTATGTATGACTATAACATGTAGAAGTGGTGTCATTTGATAAATATTTTCTTGTTCTTCCATCATTTCAAATTTTGGAAAGTTTATAATTTGGTATAAGTTTGTGATGAATAACTGAAAAATCTTAAGGGGGCTATGGTCTTCCTCTAGGACTAGTTGTTAAGTGAGTTTCCTTCTCTATTTCTTGTGGTGCAAGTGTGTGTGAGTTATAGCTAAAAATATAGTTGTGGTGCTATCTATGCCTATGGGCTGCTATGGTGCATATGAGTTATTATTTTGGCTAGTGTTTTGGATGTATAAACTGGTTGGATAGCCATGTATGCGTGAGTCAGTTTTGGTGCAACCATCCAAGGTGAGTGGTTTTGCTGGCAGCCATGTGTGTGTGTGAGTTGTGGTTTTTGGTGCAGCCATGTGTGTGGGGGTGTATTATTGTGCTGCCTTGTGTGTGTGGGAGATATTTAAATTGTTTAAATCTTTGTGTTGGTTGTGGGGGGATGTATGTCATGGCATCAATTGCTATTTTGCATAAGTAAGTGTGGCATGAATGGCTATTAGTGGGCTATAATTAAGAATTAAAGGTGGACTTTAGCTATGGGAATTGTAAAAGAAGATATTGTGAGGTATGAAATTTCTTTCCAAATTATTGTGTCTTCTTGTACTTCTCGCTACCCATCTCCTTGTTACTAGTTTAGGTATGCAATGTGAAATGGATGTAGAAGCAATTGTAGCTCCTTATTAACCTATGGTCCTTGATTGCTTTCTTTTTTTCTCCTTATTTGAGTGTTGTCCAAACCTTTCTTTCCTTATTGAGTGGTTGACATTGATGTGCTAAATTTAGTTAAGGATTAATAAGATAGTCAAAAAGTCCTTCTGGTGGATTATTCTTGATGTTGAACATCATAAGGATCCAAAAATTAGAGCTCAAGTTCCATTTACAAGATCTCAAGCTAAAGCCCAAGAAAATGCAAAACTAAGAAGGCTTAGCACATTATCCTATTAAGGCCCATTCTATGATTTCATCTTTTTTATTTATATAATTTTTAATTTTCTTCTAAAAACTCCATGTTTGAACTTTTGCATTTAAAAATTTAAAGCATGACATGTGAGGTGGTTGAATCTGCATAAAATAATAGCATGTGAAATGGGTGGATGGAATAAAATAATGAGGTAATTTAATTCTTCACATTAATGTGGCCACCCAGCTTTCCCTCCATGTTTTGAATTTTTTTTTCTTCTGGAAGATGCTTGTAATGGCTATAAATAGCCTCTCTTACTAGAATGAAGTTGCTCTTTCGACAATTACAAATTATTGAGTTATTCTTGTAGTTTGAGAGCTTGGTGGCCAAACCTTGGCAATCCTTAGTGGGAACACTAGTTATCCAACATATCTTCTTCCCACACCTCCAATACCCATGTTCTATCATTCTCATCAAAAGAAAGAACGCCCACCTCCATCAATTCTATTAGTAACAAGAAGTATTGCTTGATGTCAAGAAGTAGAAAGACAAAAAAAAAATCAAAGTAGTAGTGGAGTGGTTTGTGTACTATAATACTATATAATTTATCAATTTTGATTAATTGAACAACTAATTCATATTTAATTTTTGAATGAAATTGTATTAGTGGTATGGTTGTTTAATTACTCAAGATTGAATGTGGTGAGGTTAGACTCAGGATAGAATACCCTTTTAAATTGTAACTACACTAAGTTAAATTGATTAAAATTTCATATATTAATAAGGAAATTCATAATTATTAGGCTGAATATTCAACGAGATAACATGCACATAGCGTCACTAGCCTAAGTACTGAGGTATGACTTGTAATTATTATATAAATTTTTAATTCTATAGAAATGTTGGCTACCACTATTTATGCTACTTCTTGTAAATGCTTTATAAAATGCATATAAATAATTCAAAGATATCTTGTTTAGATACAAATGATTAGTAGTATAGCCTAGAACTATGTTTTACTAATATACTATTATTATAATCCAATCAAACTCATTGATGCCATATTATATTATTATGCAAATTGTTAATTTGTTCAATACATGTATTATTAATTCCTAAATGAAAGTAATGTATATGATAAGCAGGGGAATGTCATAAATTACTATAGTTGGATGAAATTATGAACCTAAAAAGGTAACAAAAGTTTTGACAAGATGAGCCTTTGATAGGAAACCTTATAGTTCTCAAAGTTTAGCATGGAAGTTGGATTAGACCAAATGGGTCATGGGGTTGTTTGTATGAAGTGTGGATAAAGTTAGCTTTATCAACAACTCTGGTGGATGGGCGGGATGATGACCCTCATATTTTATAAAAGTTAAACATACACAAATATTAATGACATTTTTAATAAGATAATTTGATTTAAAATTAAACAAAATTTAATGATGTCAATTAATTATATATATAGTCACCTTAGGTGTTTACTATTTACATTTTATAATCTTATAAACTATTGTTTCATTCCTATACCTATTATCATTTATTTACTATTGTTTAGTTCTTAAACATGTCAGCATGTTGATTGGTACTTTTTACTCTTATATGCAAGTGAATGTGTCGAATCAAGTAACACAAAATGAGTAGAGTATCATTCCAATAAAGATTAGAGAAAAGTTAGATATTAACTTATATCAAGTTAAGTACTAATCTCTTAAAACCTAATTTTTTTATCCAACAAAATGTAAGTGCTTAATTAAATTTACTACCCACTAGTTCACAAAATATTTAAAAGACTAATTTTTATATTTTTATAGAAAATTAATAGGTGTTTTTTCTACTTTAAAGTAAGTACTCTAAATTTATGCTTTATTTTAGACTATGTATTATATTAAACTATATGGTGGATTATTTTAAAGCTTGTAGTGTCAATCAGGAGCAAAAGTGCTATACTCTCTATCTCTAGAGACCTATAACCAAACTAATCCCTTTATCTAGTTTTCTGCTTAGTGCCAAGTAAATTTTGATCAGTTGCTTTACCTATATTTTTCTTTAAATGTTGCAAATCTTATAAATAATCATATATTTAATGGTTATTTAGCTCCCCCGATTTGTCTAGTACATTAATGATTATTTAGTACATTTGTTTGCCTTAGTTCTACTTATCCTTCTAAGGTTTCATCAATATCTCTAGATCATACTTATTTTTAATATTATAATTGGTCAGATTATAAGTAAATGAATCATGAAAAGAACCAAAATACATTTAGATTTAAAGCCCAAATATTTTTCTTATATTAATCCACAATAAAGTCTAATACAATACAAAAATCCCAAAAGTTCACATAAATTCAAAGTTTACACCCTTAGTTTAATATTTTAGAAATTAAAATACAAACACAATACATAAATATGTATAAGAAGTACTAGAAAATATAAAGAAAAAGGAAAGAGTGCCCCAATAAATTCTCTCCCTTTCTTATGTTTACACATTTCACACACACACACACACACACACACAAACACACATAGCAAACAACATAAGGTGTGTCACTCTCCAAGTGCTATCACTACAGTCTCACATACTCACACTAAACTCATTCGACATTGCTTAACTCTTCTATTTATAGTGTTTAAGTCCCTCTAGAAGTTTTTACTCTATTCCCCACCGCTTTAAAAATTGCTCTAATTGCATTCTAGAATTGTTGAAAGTGCTTTGGTAGGGTCGTAGCACCTCAATGTTGGTTCTATAGCCACTTGGTGCTGTGCCCACTAATTTTTGGCTTCAAATTTCTGATTCTTGCACCTCAACACTATAATGTAGTACCTCTATGCTTGTTCTAGTGCCTCAGTGCCGAAAATCTTACACTATGGCTCAATCTTCTCTATTTCTGCACAACTTTTTCTTTTGCATTTTCTAGATTTTCTGTAATTTTTTTATTTTCTACATTTTTTTTTGCATTTTCTTGATTTTTTGCATTTCTCTTTTATTTCAATTAAAATTATTAAAATAAATCATAAAATAATAACGTTTTTACTTGATAACACATGCTAAATTAGCTAAACTTTTTCATTTATCAAACACTCTAAACTCAAATAATTACTTGTCCTCAAGTAATCCAATTTATTTTCATAAATCCTTAAATTTATTTGGTAGCAAAATATTTAGATTTCAAAATCATTAAATAACAATTTTAATTGTGTAATAAACTTAAAAGAACCATTATTAAATATAAAAAATAACTTAACTATAATAGCCTAAATTCTTAATCAAATTAATATTTCATTTGAGTTAAGTCATTTAAGTGCTTAATATTACCATAGTTGATTCTTTCGAATTTTAGTTGATTAACTATTATAAATAGTTATCATGTAATATTTAAATAACAATAACATGATTTTGTTTCTTGAATTTAGTACATTTAGTTATTTTAAAAACTTCATTGACTTGGTTAGATAATTGGGAGAATTTTTAAATATTATTATTGTATGATACTCAGCCTCAAGTGATTTCTTCTCATCTTTTTTTTTCTTTTTTTCACTTTTCTTTTTTCTTTTGAAAAGTTCACCTTATTGCCTTCTTATTGTAACCCATACTGTTATTGATTTTTATACTTTTCTACTCTCCTTATATATCTAACATAATTCAAATGAATTATTATTTTTAACTAAATGGGAAAATCTCTAATTAATACTAATCAAAATTATGTTATTGAAATACTAGTGACTTCTATTTATTTCAAGCTAATTATAACAATTCAATAAGAATATCCTATCTGTGGTGTACGAAAGAAATTTTTAACTCATTTTAAATTACTAACTTTTATAAGAAATATTAGTTTTTAATAGTTTAACTTATAATTCATTACTTAATTATATTAATGCAAGTTCTATATTTCAAATTAACATATTATTGAATTAATATTATTTCTAAAGTTTTAATTTTTAAATAAAATTTTAAATGTTAGGAAATAACACACAATTATGAAAGAAACTAATACTTATAAACTTTCACTACTAAAATAGAACAAATATAATAATTTTAATACAACATTGCATTAATTCTACGTAATGAAACACTTCAACTTTGTATACTCATAGACTTCAATAACAAGAAAACTATTTCTCCCACTCCCCCAAACTCATATTCGACTATAATAAAATAAAAAAACATGTATAAAACAAGAGACATAAACTTCTCATTTTTTTTAATCTTCTTCATCTTACACTTTGTCATCTTTTTTTTAGTTTTTTTTAATAAATATTTAGTATTATAGGATTTTCAATAACACAAAATGAATTTTAAATAATATTAGACTTCCATAGTATATGCAATAATAACTCTCGACTACAAGTCACACAACTACACACCAAACCAAATAAACATTGTGTTGCCTCCTAAACAAAGCGTAGTTTAGAGTCTTCCGCCTGATGATACCAAATTTTCCTAATTTTAGATGAACCAATCTGATAGGTACTTTTATGTCAGCAAGAATCCAATCCATAGCTTTTTTTAATAATTTTCAAGAATTTCATCCGCTCTTTTTTCTTAACTTCATCCAAATTCTTAAAAATTAGGGTTAGTAAAGATGATGATTCACTCAACTAGGCATAGTTTAAATTACTAGGTAATAATTTCTATTCTAAATCTAATACCTTTAAGATAGATGACTAAAGAGTACTTATTTATATCAAAAGGAAAGAAGTGAAATAAAATAAAATAAATTTTTTCTAGCTATAGCATTGTGACGCTATGTTCTTGATGCCACGGTGCTACCCTAACCTTCTAGAAGGATAACTACCCCAGTCTAGCTATTGAATTATGGTACAACACTATAGAGCTATGATCTTAGTGCCAAGGCACTACACCAATTGTTGAGATGGAATAGTTATTATCCACAACTATAAATAAGTTTGAGCCGTTCACTCCAAGGACCTTTTTCTCCATTTGACTCCACTCTCTCACTGAACTAGTGATCGTTGCTCACTCTAAGATCTTTGACATCAAGCAATGAATCTATGTCACCTTACTTTTGAAAAGGCATGTTTAATAAAAAAACTCACTATTGATCTTTGATGCGATGTGAAAATCCTATAAATTTGAAGACTTCCTCCATTGAATTTCATTCCCGTGCGAGATGAAAATCCCCTCCTGTTCATTGATCTTAGATCCAAAACAAGGAAGAAAATTACTCTACACTATATGATTTTGAAATCTAGCATTGCTAAGAGAAAAATGTTACCAAAATTCCTAAAAAGTTTTAAAGATTCACATTTTAAATTCAAATTACAGCCCACAGCACTGCGATGCTAAATATCAGTGTCATGGCACCATGTTCTTGGGTATTCATATTATAAGAATGGCACTGCCGCACCTAAGAATTAGCATCGTAGCACTTTAAGAAAATCCTATAGTGCCACAACAGCATAAGATTAGCTCAGAAGTGTTGTGTCATCCTAATACAAGTAAAATGTCACCTTAGCACCATGGCGCCATGCCTACGTGTCACTTGGAATATGACTTAAGGCATTTTTTGATAAAAAATAAAATAAAATCCCAAAGTACCATGGTGCCATACTAATTGTGTCGCAGGGTTATATCACCTTCATGTCTGTAAAAAAAGTCACTTAGAAGATTTTTTGTTGAATGGACATAATATCCCCACAATACTGCAGTGTTGTAAGATAGAACCACAGTGCCCATCTCTCAGGTTTTCATTTCATCTCCAACACCTAGGTGCTGGCATATTAGCACCGCGGTGCTGACCCCTAATATGTTTTTTTTACATAAGCATTAAAAGTTATAATTATTATTATCATGGAGTACTTGTTCAAGCATACAATAATGTGAAATGATAATAAAAAATAAATATAAACTTTATTTCTAAATAAATAAAATTATAAGATGATTACAAAAGGGGAAATATACAAAATTGGGGGAAACTAGTAATCGTACTCATCACCCTCCTCATCTTCCTTTTCTTCCTCCTTCATGTCTAATACCGATGAGGTAATCACACAAGGCTTATACTGAGGCACTGTAGGGAAGGAGACCTAACTCGGATCTAACAAATTGTAATTCTGAAACATGTTGACCAGTGCAGTGTTGAACTAGGCCATATAGTAGAATTGCATCTACTATTGATCCATATGATTGTCAAACTTGCACTCTAGAATCTCTTGCCTACAACTACTCTAGTCCACCCTTTTTCTGAAGTCATGACCTGACTGGAAATTTCTTAGACTTGCTCAGCATGGACTTGGAAGATTGGAGTCGATGTCAAAGGGCACATGAGCCTTCTCCAATTTCAAATATATATATAAATCCCCCAATTACACTTTTTGCTAGAGGAGCCTTCTTAATGAGTATTTCTTCATCATGCCCCCTATCGCTCCCATCATAACACATAAATCATAAATTAAAGAAGGGTGATTGTACCCAACAATACTACTACCCTTCAATATATTAAAAATATAAATATAAATAACTTTTTTGATGTCGATCATAAATCCCCTTTCAGTAGCAAAATTCAAAACAACCCTATCTTTACTAATATCACTAATGTTACCAGTGGGCCTAAGCTTGGCATAAATTAAATAATACCAAGAATTAGATTCAGTAGTGAGACTAATAATAGGAAAGTTAACAAACCTTTTCTCCCATTGTTTCCACTGCACATTGGCATTTTCACTAGAAAAATTTTGAGAATCCAATCAAAATTGGGATAGTCATTATAAGAAGAATTATATTTATTGTAATCAATATATTGAAGATTGTAATATGTATTGATTGCACTACTATTGAAACTTACCAGTTTTCCCAATACATATGCTTTGTTATCTTTGTTTTCATGTGCATTCACAAAGAATTCATGCACAATAGGGACAACATATGATCTATTATAGTAGGCTAGTTTAGCCCAGGCTTGCTTTATGATCCCCCTTTGACACTATCGCTGAATTCATAGAAACTCCTCTCTAGGATCAGGAGTTTATGGATGAGAGCATGTTGATACCGCTCCTTGGCATCAACACTGATAAAGCAATCAGCATCATTAGATGCCCTCTTCCTACTCACCACTTTCTTAAGAGGCATGATGAATATGTTAATTGTAGAAAAAATATAGCTAAGAGAGAGAGAGAGAGAGAGAGAGAGAGAGAGAGAGAATTTATAAGAGGAGAGACCATTGAATAAAAATGTTAATAGATTTGGGTCTTATTTATAAATCAGGCCTAATGTCACATCGGTGCTACATGTGGGAGTGATAGTAGTGACATCGTGTTCTATAACCTGAGAGCCCAATGCAATAGTGCCTAAACATTACGCCAAGGTGCTGGCCTCTTGGGTTGCATAACATAGCCTTAGCCATGCGATGCCCACATGCAACACCAAGGCACTGGTCCACTTATCTCATTGGTTAATGTGCGGTCAAAAAAGTATATTTAATTATAATTAATTTTGTAACTAACACATATGAAAGCATTGCAGTGCTATGGTGCTCCAACCTAGAATTGTGGCACACATTAAAAGAGGTTATCATTTCTCATTTAATCATTGCACAGTTATTGGGGAATCTTGACCAGCACTGTGGTGCTACAAGGCGACGTTGTGGCACTATTCAAATGATCAAATGAACTAATAATGCCAGAGCTGTAGTGTTTCCTGTGGAGTGCCAAAGCACTGGACTTCACATATAGGCCACCACCTAAGCAGTGGTTCCTAAGCATCATATCATAATGCTAAGGTGTTTCCCCTTAAATAAAATATAATAAAAATATATATGCAAATAAGAAAAGGGGAACTTCAATGATAACCCTAATTATAGCATTCAAAAAAAAGGATGTAAGTCCCTTCTTCTATCCATTTTCTATGCTGACATCATACAATTTGTTTGCCACACGAACAGATTTATCTTCATCCATTGTGTGGACTACCCTAATTTTGGCATTCCAAAGGGATGTAAGCCCAGCTTTATATTCATTCACCATGTGAACATATGTTCGTTCACAGGCGAATACCTTATAATCTATTTACCACTTGAACATTCTTACACCACTTACACCAAAATTCTAAGTCTACTCGAGATACTTGAAATGAGGCAACCTAAGGTTGCTAATCAGATTCTTTGGATATTACAACTATGTCCCTCTGATTAGTAGGCTGGAATAACGTAATTCTGGGATAACAGAACCATGTGATCTTGATCGGGACTACACTCCTATTTCCATTTGAATAGTCATCTGACCATACTATAATCACTAAACACCATTGCATATTAAAAATATGTTTATTTCCAACCTTAATCTAGAGTGCTCTCTTGCTATGATAAGAGGGGTAATTAACTATGGAGGCTTACATCCATAGTAAGTAGAACCTAGATTTAAATAAATCTTAACATAATGTTAGGGAAAGTCTAGTTTGATATATGTCAATCTGTCTCATGAAAAAAAAAACTACTTCCACTCATCTTCTTCCTCCTCCGCGCATGATGCCTGCAGAGTAGTTACATAAGGCTGATATTGTAGCATCATAGGGAAGGTGACCTGATTCAGATCTTTGAGATTGCAACATAAGAATATGTTGACCAGTGCAGTGTTGAACTGAGCCATGTAAGAGAATTGCATCTACTATTGGTTCATATGATATTCAAACTTACACTCTAAAGCCTCCTACTAGTGACTTCTCTTGTCCACCCTTTTTGTTATATCTATGACTTGACTGCTAATTTCTTGGACTTGCTCAGCGAGGGACTTAGATCCCCCCACACACACACACACTTTGAACCTTGACCCAAATCGCCCAATCATCCTCTTTATTAGAGTAGCCTTCTCAATGAGTATTTCTTCATTAGGCTCCCCTTCTGCTCCCATCGTGATGCATAAACTATAAATCAAAGAAAGGTAATCATACTTGACAGTAGTACTCCCCTTCAGTATATTATAAATGGAATTATAAATGACCTTCTAGATATCAATTGTAAACCCTCTCTATATTAAAAAATTTAAAACATACCTATCTTTGGTAACCTCACTAATATTACCAGTGGGCATAAGCTTGGTGGAAATGAAATAGTGTAAAACAGTATGAATTTAAAAACTAACAAATGTTTCTTTGTGACAAGAAAACATATCAGTAATACCAAGATAAATTGGATCAAAGAAAAGACTAAATTTACACATTCAGAATTACCACTTACCTACCTTGGTATTAAACTATACAAAGTCAAACTTAAATCTTCCTTGTTCTATGATCTAACTGAAAAGATTCAGCATAGAATTAACCCCTGGGAAAACTCTTTCTTGTCATTTGGAGGAAGGATAACTTTAGTTAAAAGTATTCTTAACTCCATACCTTTTACACTACCCAAGTTAAACAAATCCCCAAGGCCACTCAACTAAAGATTGAGAGAATGCTCAATAGATTTATTTGGAGCTACAAAAATAAATCCATACATTAGTCTAGCTAGAAGAAATTAAGCAAGCGGACTAGAAGAGGGGGTTTGCATTCAAAATAATTGAAGACAATATCAAGGTCAATGCAATTAAACTATGGATTAGATTTAAAGAAAATAATCATTTTGGGCTGAATTCATGCATAATAAGTACAATCCCAATTTGCATCCAATGCCAGTTAAGATTAAACAATTGGATTCTGCAACCTGGATGCTAATGCTGAAACACAAAGAAGTTGAGAGCCTGGTATTTTTAGATTTAGGTGATGGAAACTTTGACTTTTGGAATGATCATTGGTTTGGTGAAGAACCTCTCTTCTACATGAATATTGATCACAAACCAATTTAGCTACATAGCCATAGAAAATCTATGAGTTCTTGACAGATTCCAAATGTAATAAAAGAATATTAGTGACATACCTCCCCATGGACAATTGCAAGATAATTTATAATATTCCAATTAAAGACTACAAGAAAGAAAACCTTATTATAAAAGGCTATACCAATAATTCATCCATTCATAAAACCATCTATAACAGGTAGTGGAAGGATACCAAGCCAACCCTCCTCACTTAAGCCCTCTATTTCTTTTTTCTGTTAGAGACTATTCCATATGTTCATTCCTTTGGATGATATCCTTAAGCTTAAAGGACTGAAACTGCCTTCCATTTGCCTACTATGCAAAGAAGAAGAAGAGAGTTTATTACATTGCTTTATACATTACAAGTTAAGCAAAAGAATTTGGGAAACATTTGTAAACCTTCTACAAATTGACATTCATACCATCCCAACCTCACTACAAGAATTACTAGTGAACTGGCAAATTAAACATTGTTGGGGCATTTGAATACAATCTTCATTACCTTTTGGTTTATATGGATAGCATGGAATGAACTCAAGCACAATGATCTTAGTCGAACTCTTGAAGCCACTATGATGATCAAAGCCTATTTATAGATGGTTTAGCATTTTGAAACTGCCAAGAGAAATTGCCTTAGTGATCAACATAAAGACTTCAACAAAAAGGATCCAACAACCAAAGAAAGTTACATAGATGGGAACTAATTCATTGGAAAAAACCTCTTTTTAACACTATTAAGATTAATATTGATGGAAGTTATGGTCCAATTAATCAGAAAGCTGGTATTGGTGGCATTTTCAGGGATATGAAGGGTAGCTATCTTCTCCGTTACTCCATGCCTTATCTAGCTATGTCCCCTCTATAGGCTGAAGTTACTACTTGATATAATGCTCTTCTATTTACTTATAGGAATCCAAGTTTTAATTATTTGATTGAATCAGATTCACTAGCTCTTATTCATATACTTATGGAAGGTAAACCCCAACCACATTGGCTCATCATCAACACCCTTAAATCTATTAGATGCTTGATGAAGACACACCATACCTCCTTTACCCAAATTTGGCGTGAAGGAAATGGCCCTGTAGATTTACTAGCCAAGCGAGGCTCCATAACTCAACAATTCAGTTATTATAGAATGCCTGACAGAGACTTATACTTACTTATGCATAGTGACAATTTGGATATGCTCTACATTATAACTAAAACTTTATAATATTTTTGTTCGTGTTATCACCTTACTTTCTTTTGTACCCTTTTGGATTACTTGTACTTTTAAGTAATCAATGAAATACCTACTTTCATGAAAAAAATACTTTATTGTCCTAGGTATCCCGTGCATTGGCGAAGAACTCACGCACCACCGGGATGATGCATGAGCTATTATCACATGCCAGCTTAGCCCAAACGTGACTCATGACCACCCCTTCAAGCCACCGAGATTTTGGAACCTCCACTCTAGGATTAGGTGCTTATGGATGAGGATGTTCTAATATCGTTCCTTCACATTAACAGTGACAAACTTGTTAGCATGACTAGATACCCTCTACCTGCTCACTACTCTTCTAAGAGGCATGCTTAAAATGTGGAACAAAATAAGAAATAGAGCTAAAGCAGGAAGGGAGTTCTTAAGAAAATAAATTATCAAATGAAAATCTTTAATAGCCCTGGGTCTCATTAATAAATTAGACACAATGTCATGGCGCCCAAATATGGTGGTAAAGCACTTAGGGTTGTAGAACATGGTACAAATGTCGTAATTCCCACATACAACATTATTGTGCTAATTAGCCCATAAAAAAATTAAGTTAATTATAATAAATCTCATAACAGATGCACATTAAAAGAATTGTAGCATCGTAACAATATAATGAGGGTCGTAACACCAATTAAAATGAGGTTGTCATTTCCCCTTTAATCAACTATACAATTGTCTGAAATCTTAAATAGCACTATGATGCTACAATGCAATGCTGCGATGCTTTTCAAATGGTAAAAGGGCTAATAATGCTAGGATCGCAGTGACACCCATGCATCATCGAAGTGTTATGCCTCATAGCTCACATGTACACCTATCATCTAAAATGTCACCTAAGTAGCATTAGGCCCCACTATAATAGCACATAGACACTATATTGTGGCTCCTAGTCCTGGTTCATTAAATTTTAAAATTTTAAAATTTCAAACAAATGTCTTCTATTTGTTCATCATGCGAATAAATTAATATATGCCTACCATGTGGACAACCCTAATTCTAGCATTCTGAAAAGGTATGTAACTCTAGTCTTCTATTTATTCACCATGCAAACACCCCATAATTCATTCACCATGCAAACAAATTCATATCCATCTACCATGTGGACAACCCTAATTTTGGCATTCCAAAGGGATGTAATCCCAGCATCCTAGTCATTCACCATATGAACATCTACCCATTCTGCATACAACCATCTTATAACGTGTTCACCACATGAACACTCTTACACCACTTACACTAAAACTTGAAGTCTACTCGAGATACCTGAAACAAGGCAACCCATGGCTACTAATCAGATTCTCTGGACATTATGGCTATGTCCTTCTAATGTTGGTAGGTTGAAATAATGTAATCCCGGGATCCCAGGATGAAGAAACCATGGGATCTTGATCGGGATTGCACTCCTATTTCCTTTTGAATGGTCATCTGACCATACTATAATCACTAAACACCATTGCTTATTAAAAAAGTATGTTTATTTCCAATCTTAATCTGGAGTGCTCTCTTGCTAGGGTAAGAGGTGTAATTAACTATGGAGGCTTGTGTCCATAGTAAGTAGAACCCAAATCTAAATAAATCCTAACATAATATTAGGGAAAATCTAGTTGAATATATGTCAATCTGCCTCATGAAAAAAACCTACTCCCACCCATCTCACCAAAGGTGGTGGAGCATATCCTTGAAGGTGTTTTTATTTCTAAGTAATCACTTGTGTCAAATGAAATTTTTGATTCCTTTGATTTTTTTTTTTTAAATTCTAAAATTTACATTGATGGTATTAAGGTTAAACAAACAAATATTAAGAAACTTAGTGCCAATAGGAATTTAAACATTATGAAATTAATACATACTGATATTTGTCATCCATTCCATACTCTTACTTGAAATAGCCATTTTTATTTTATTACTTTCATAGATGATTATTCTCATTATGGGTATTTATACTTAATTTATGAGAAATCACAACCACTTGATGTATTTAAAATATTTAAGATTGAAGTTGAAAATCTATTTTGCAAGAAAATAGAACCTATCAAATCTGACTATGGTGGCAAATATTTTGGTAGATATGATGAATAAGGTGAACAACATCTATGACCTTTTATTAAATATTTATCAGAATATGGTATCATTCTTTAATACACCATGCTAAAGACTCAAAGTCAAATGGTGTAGATGAGAGATAAAATTAAATGCTAGTGGACATGTTTAGAAGTATGATAAATAATTTATCTTTTTGAAAATCACATTAGGGAGAAGCCTTAAAGACTGCAGTTTACATCCAAACCCAACTCAATTTGATTGCCCACAATCACTTGTAAATGGTAATCAAACATAATTCAACCCTTCATTAGGTCTAATTAGACCAATTTGGTCATTTGACCCACTGAAACTTAACCCGTTAAGTCCAATTTGAGTCAAATGGGTAAAAATTGAAATCAGATGAAATTGATCACTCCAAATCATCTCACACATGTGATTAACTTGATTGGAGTCCAAACATAATTTAATTAAGTCAAAATTGATTATTTGACTCAATTAAATTCAACTTAACCCATTTAAATCAAAATAGGTTAAGTTGACTCAAAATTGAATTAATTCTCATATGGCATTGGCTAATTCAATTACTAATTATCCATTAGACAATTAATAATTTTTTAAACTCAAGCCTAAAGCAAATAAATCAAGAAAAATATGATTAAAACTTTTGAAACTAAATCAAATCCAAATGGAATAAATAAACACCTAATGAACCTAAGCTTGAATCAAGCCCATTTAAACTCATTCAAACTCATACTAAGATGGTCTAAGGGTAATTGATACCTAGTTTAAATTACTAAACCAATCTCAACTAAAATACATAACAATGAAATATGTCATGGCAAGCAAGAAGAGCATGAAGTCAAATCCAACTCCTCCAATCCCTCATCCTCTTTACTTGTCCATCTTAGCACGTCTAGACAAGTGTGAGACAGCCAAGCACATTTAGAGCTAGCCTCCAAGGGAGGCCATCACCATGGCTGACTAAGAGGAAGGAGAAAGTTTAAAGGAAGCTCGCAGCCTTTAATGGCAAAAAGAAGGAGAAATCCTTTTGTGCCTAAGTAAGCATTCCACTACCATCCCAAATGAAAATGAGGATGAGCACACTTGTAGCCCAATCCCCTTGCTATTAGGAGGCCAAATAATGACCAAAGCCATCAAATTTCATCCATGCTATAATCCATAAGCCAATTCACAAGGAGATAATTCAATTCCTACTTCCCACAACTTCGTCACATCATTCTGAAGCTAACCAAGTTGACCCCACTGCTGGAGATCGTAGTCGATGAGGTATGCCATAAATTGACCATCTTAAGCTTTCAATTTTAGTCTTTTGTGAATGAAAGTCAATCTTCATTGAGATCAAACCACATTGATCGATTGTAAATCACTTTTTAATCGATTTGCAATCAAAATTGCATGGATTTGTTGCTCTAATCATCGATGATCAACCTCAAAGAGTCAACAACTCTTGGTTATCTAGTAGAAGGAGGGGGAGATAACCCCCACTATTCGATCCTTCTACTAAGAATGGAAGGTTGAGATTTAGTCAGATGAATAGATCAAACCCCTATAGGAAACCTGCGAAAGCATCCGAGCCATCAAAATCAAAATTGCGTGTGCTACCTTTTTAACGTGAGATCCACGTGGATCCCATGCGGACGGATGACGCGACGTTGAGTGTAAAGTGGCACCACATGGTGCCGACGTGGTTAAAGATGAAAATTGAGATTTCTAATTTAAAAAATTATAAAAAAATGGTAAAAACTTTAAAGAAATCATAACAAATAAAATATTAAGCCAAAATTTGAAATAAAAGGGCTATAGATTCATTTGAATGAGAGGAATGAATTAAAATTAAAATCATCAATTAATTTTGGATAATTTTAAATTTATTTAACTTTAAATAAAAATAATCAAACCTACATTAATAATCCATTGATCCTAATTATTTGAAACTTTGGGAAAATGAAATTAAGGTTAAAATAGACTTTAGGGAAATTTTTTATTATTTATTTTAAAATAAATTTAGAGATAATGAATTTTCAAACCCAAATCCTAATTTTAATAAAATAAATAAAATAAAAATTAAAGAAAATTATGAAAAATCATAGAAATAACTTAAATCATCATAACAGACCCTAATGAATTTAAATACATCACTAAAACTCCTAAAACTGAGTAAAACACTAAATCACTTAATTTAATAATTAATTGAATTAACTAGTTCAAATAATCAACTTGAATTTATAAAAATCATAGTAAATCAACCAAAATTTTAAAAATTTTGGATAAATCCTCTATGGAAGCATCTTCTAGAGAGGAATTTAGGAAAAATAAAATCCTAAAGTGATTTTCTCTAAATTAAGCTTAATATAGGTTTTAATGAAATAATTAAAACCTTAATTAAACACAACTTATACATAAAATTAAGATCAAATTTTAGAAAAAATTAAATTGGCAAAGAACCCCATTTGCCATAAAAATTTTCAAAATTTTAGGTCAATAAAAGTTTCAAGGCTAATTGACCTCTATAGTAAGACTTATTGAATTTTCAAGTCTATAGGTCAATATAAGTGAATAATAAATAAATAATATATAAAATTTTATGAAATCAATAAAATAAGTTTAAAACATTATAATATATGTTAGAACACTTGAAGAAAACTTCCAAATAATCTGAAAGCAAAGAGACTTAATTAAAGATAAGCTTAGTGTTTAATATTAAGGATAATTAAAATATATATGAAATTCAATTAAACTTTATAGTTAATAATTTAATAATTGATCATAAACTCACTAATAAACTGAAATGTAAAATTTATTAATCTCTAAACTTATGAACCTATTAAAGTCATTTAAAGTGAAAGAACAAAGTAAATATGAATACAAATAAACTTAATAAGGATGAATTGATTAAACCTAAATGACATAAAAATTAAAATAAATTAGGATAGGTTAATATACAAGAACAACTCTTCTTAAATTTCTTAGATCAAAATAGTAATTACACTAAATCAAATGATAAGAAGAACCTTTCCAAAATAATGAAGATATTACTTCTTTCAAAGATAATTAGAGATAATTGAGTATTTTCACTTAAACTCATAATACATAAATGTTAATAGAATCATAACTTGAAATGAACCATTTTAATTTAAACTCATTCACAAATATAAGAAAGTTAATGAAATGAATAAATGGAAATAAAAGAAATCAAGGTAAAACTTATGCATACTAATTTAAAATAAAATAAATAAATTATAAAATAGAAATATAATTAAATGATGACATCAAAATTAAGTTTGAATATTAAGTTCATTTATGTTAATGAACATTAATTAACATAAGCATAATAGAAACATTAATAAAAAATCAAGTTAATCTAAAACCAAAATTAAATGGATAAGGAAATAAAAATGAAAGCTAAATTAAAGTAAATTACAATATCGTAAACATTAATATAATAATTGAACTTGAGTAATCTAAGTTAAATAAATAATACAAATCAAATAAATAAAAATGAATATATCATATTATAAAACTTAAATTATAATAACGAATGAATTAAATTTAAAGTGAAAACTAATTCATATTAAATTATAACAACATAAATATACCTTCATTGAACTTAATTTAGGAAATAAACAAAATTAATATGTGATCAATCAAACATTAAACAAAAAGAACAAATGATTGAAGAGAAGAATTTAAAACAAAAATTAAGACATTCATTGAATTAAACATAAATTAAATAAATCATGTAAATAAATTCAAAATAGATTAATTAAGATACTTAAGATCTTCATTAGACCTTTGGAATGAACCTTCATCTTAAGGTGAAGGCTTCATTCTATTAGGATTTAGGATGTTGAATATAATGAGTTCCACTCTAAATGGAACTTATTGTATTTTTTATTCTTGAAAGTGTAATTTCATCTTAACATAAAATGCACCTAAAATGAAAATAAAATTGCAAATCATTAAATCAATTAAATTAAAATCACCCATAGTAATTAAAACCAATTTTAAAACTAAAATAAGTTAAAAGAATAAAAATATAAATTATTTTCATAATTAGCAACATATGGTAAATAGTCTAGACACTTGAGGTCGTAAGGCTACTAGTCCAAAGGAGATCTTAATACCTTGAATCTCTGGTATAACAATAGCACATACCTATGAAGCAAAATTATAAAAATTAAAAGTCTTAAATATAAATTAAAAATAAAAATTATAAACCCAAATTAAATATTGAATTTAAAAAGTCTTAACAAAGTCTTGTCATACAGACCAAATTCCTTCACACACTAGATTATTAGGTAATGGACCTTGTACTTAACTTAAGTCTTTCTGTTATATTCTGTGATGTTCTGTGATCTGATGTGATGTGTTTTTCTTATTTTTTTGGTTATCTATTTTAGACTAAATGGCTAAAATTATTTATCGTTAGTCTAAATGGTAGGACATTTTTTTAGAACTAATGATATCTTCTACAAGGGGTTGTGCTAAAAGGGATCACCACCATAAATTATATATAAATGATATTCTCTTACAAGTATGTTTAAGTCCCTAAGCATAGCTCAATAGGGTAAGTGAGCTTAGCAAGAAATTAATGCTAAGATCGTATGCTTGCAAATATAACTGCTAGTGTGCTATTGATATTTTCCTGATATTTATTTTGTAGGGCTTAGGATTTATTTTTGAAATTTAAAATATAATTTGAAATTAGGAACTATGGAATGATAAGAGATAATCCCTAGAATGGAATGAAGACTCATAGATTTAAACTTATAGTTATAGGCTGGGCTTTATAAGAGTAGAGATTGACTACCTATTTCTTCTTTCTTTTAGGGTGTATAGCAGTGCCTAGCTGCATTGGCCTATTTTTTAAGAAAATTAAATTAGTCTCTTAAGAATATTAAATTGTATACCCAACTTAAACTTAATCAATTTAAACAAAAATAAAGGAACTCAAAACTTCAATTAAACTAAAGCCCTAGGATTAACTTAAAATCAACTTGGAAAAACTAGCCTTTGTGAACCATGTTAGCATATTATTCTAACTCTGTGAATTGGACACTTCACCTATTGCATATAAGCAACATCTAACCTTTTATGATGATCACCTTCCTAGGGAAGTCTGCTTTCTCTTCTTGATTTGGCCCACCCATGACCACTTCTAATTGCATGTCATTTGGGCATAAAATGCATACCCTAAAGTCTCAAAGGAATTATGAGTCAAAACATCTAAAAGTTGGAAAATGTTGCATTAATTAGGTGCATATCATACCCTACATGAACTTAGGGCTTAGGGAGTGAGTTTAGACTCTTAGATTCCTTCCTAAAATAGAACAGCTTAGCCATCTTGCATACATGAAACTTAATATCATGGAATTAAATTTGCTTAGGTAGTGTTAGCTAGCAGACCTTCTATGTGGGTTATAAGTCAAAAAAAGTTAGAGATTGGTTTCCTTTCTCAAGTAAATAAAAGAGACAATAATTCCCAAAATTAAAATTAGGTTGATAATTTGACTTGTGTCAGAGGCAATTATAAACTTAGGATCTAAAGCATCCTACTGAAGTAAGTCTTCAACTCTAAGCATTTATATAGTCTTGTTCTATTAAAATATATGTCCTAGATTTTTAATAAAATTTTAACTCAAAATTTAATTTAAATTCTAGAATTTAAAGCCCAATAATAGAATAGTTGAAATGTCCAGTAGGTATCCCAGAATCTACAAGCATTTCCTACTTAATTTCGATTGAGTTCCAAATTTTTAAGTCTTAGGGAGCAGTCTTTTAACTCTATATTTAGGATCAATGGAAATCTAATGTAAGCCAATTTACCTTGTAGTGAGCATAGTTTCTTTAAGGTCTTAGGCACTAGCATTTCTATTATTATTTTTTATTTTAGAGGAATCAATTTCAATCCCTCTATGTTGCATGATAAAGCATCAAAATTTTTCAAAAGTCACACTAAAAGCACATTTTAACAAATTCATTTTTAAGTTGAAATATTGAATTCTATCGAATTCAACTATTAGATCACTACTTATGTGCTTTCTTTGATTCTTGCTTTTAAAAACCAAATCATCTACATAACATTCCATATATTTATGTATGAGGTCATCAAAGATGTAGGTCATTGCCCTTTGGTATGTAGCACCAGTATTTTTCAAGCCAAAAGACATCACTTTATAGTAATATATGTTGATTTGTTTAAGGAAAGACATATGTCTTTCATCTTCTAGAGCTATTTTAATTTAGTTATAACCTTATGAACCATTCATGAATGAGAACATGACATAGTTGGATGTGTTGTCAACCATAAGTTCTTCATTGGGCAGTGGGAAGTCATCTTTTGTGTATGCTTTAATTAAGTCTTTGAAATCAATGCAGACATGAATTCCATTCTCTTTTTTTATTGGGAGAATATTGGCAATCAAGTTAGCATATATTTCTTCCTACATGAATTCTACTTCGATGAGTTTTTTGGTTTCAATGATCACTTGCTCTTCAATTTCTAATCGCATTCGCCTTGGTGCTTGCTTTATAGGTTGTACATCAAGTTTAATGGCAAGTTTATGTATGACCACATTTGGCGATAAGTCTGACATTTTGTTATAATTCCATGCAAAGTAATCTTTGTATTTATAGAGTAGTGCTTTTAATTCCTCCAATATTTCTAATGTGAGCTTAATACTAACAAAGGTCAGCTTAGGCTCTTCTTTAGTACCCAAGTAAATTTCTTAGTGTTCATCAATGATGGCTTGATTGCCTTTCTCAAATTCTTTTGGGGACTCTTTTAAGTCAATAATTAATTCTTCATCAAGTATATTCTCTTTCGAAACATTCTTTCATTCCTTTGTAGTTTACACATAGGATTTGTTTTTACCTGTTATTGCATAGCATGAACTCATTGGAGAAGATATTGAGGGAATATGTCCTAATCCCCATTTGGTGAACTTTCCATGTCCTATGGGATTTTAAGTATTATCTCCTTGCTAGAGCCTCTTAAATAAACAAGCTTGAATGCTTGATTGTATAGGCTGAATATTATTTTTAATAGTTTATTTTGAGCTGGTGAGAAGTATTTAAGAATCATTATTAAAATATCTTCTTCCTCAAAATCTTCTTCTTCCAACAACATTTGTGTGAGATTTTGGGGTTCACTCTTTTTTTATAGAAGAGAATCTCATGTTCATCATAACCTCTTCTAAGAAGAAGATAAAAAGTTTGCAGTTATTCTATTTCTTCTCTTCTTGAAGCTATTAAGGCTTTTAATTGCGCCTTTGGCATTGTAGTTATTTTCATAGCCTTATTGAAAACTTGGGATTTGGATACCCTTATTAGAGAAATAAGAGTTTCCTAAAATTACTTTATCGCTTTATTGGTACTAGCATCCTTTATCCTTTAATAAGTTGAGGATTTCTTAGGTTAATAAAGTACTAATTTATTCTCATCATCCTCAACATCACTGCCAAGGTGGAAAATTACTTTAAGTTGTCTTAATTCATTAGTATCAAAGGTCAGTTCAGAAAAGCTGAAAAACATACCGGCACTTTAAATGGCTAAAGATAACTACATCAATGGCTCACACATTTTTTGTTAAAAAATTAATTGTAATGAATGCTTTTTTGACCAGCACAACAACTAACTTGACCAACTGACCAACACCTCAGTGTTGAATGTTAGTGTTGCAGCGCTATGTTACTATTTTAGAATTCAAGAGGTTAGCACTCGATGTTGACATTGTAGCACTGCGGTGCTAGGTTAGGTTTATAAATAAACTTCTTGCACTACTCCTTTTTCCATTATGCATTATCCATTGCTTAGAGCTCTCTCTCTCTCTCTCTCTCTCTCTCTCTCTCTCTCTCTCTCTCTATCTCTTCTCATTTTCTCAGTTTTCCCTTATTAAGAAAGTAATCATGTCGCTCAAGAGGCTCATTAATAAGAGGAGGGATACTTCAAGTGAGGCTAATAGATTTGTTAGCACAGAAGCTGAAGAGGTATCAGCACACTATTACCCACAAGCATCTCATCCTAAAAAAGCTTCTATAATTCAAGTGGGAGAGTAAAAGGGGTAATCAATGAATGCAGTTGGGCTAAGATGGCATAAAAACCAGCTCTTGCATCATCCCTGTGATGTGAGACTTCTTTGCTAACATGAAGGAGCAGCAAAATAATAAAGTTTTCATTTGGGAGAAACTGGTAAATTTTGATAACACTACCATAAATGCATATTATGAATTGCCAAATGTGGCGTATGATTAATATCTTTCTTATTATAACGGGCACCTAAATTTTGATGAAATTCTTAGTTTTTCACTGGTAGAAATACCAACATCTAGTGGACATGGTGGGAGAAAAGGATTATTAACTTTCTTGCTATCCATCTAACGACAAAGTCAAAAGCTTGGCATTTCTACCAAGCTAATTCCCACTTGAAATATCAACGAGGTAACTGAGAATAGGACCATTTTAAATTTTACAATTCAAAAGGGTTTTATAATTGATATAAGGAAGATAATTATTAATTCTTTTTGTAATAAGCTTAGAGGCAGTACTACAATAGGGTATGATCATCTCTCTCTTATCCATGGTTTGTGCACTACAATGGGTGCATTAGTGGATCTCAATGAAGAAGTTCTTATTCAAAAGGCTCCTCTAAGAAAAAGGCTTATTGATGGGTTGGTTTGAGGTATGAAGTGGGGAGAGCTCACATGCCCCATGATCTCGACCTCAATCCTTTAAACCCTTAAATGAGCAAGTCTTGGATTTAAGGAGAGAGGTAGGTGAGAGTAGCCACAGGGAGTGGGCTTTAAAAAGAAATTTGATTATCATATGGATAGAAATTAAAAATATTTTTCTTATATGCCCCAATTCAATACGACATTGGTACATATATTTGAAAATTATGTTCTTGGGGATCCAGGCCAAACTTCTTTTCCTATGGCACCTCAATATCCCTCTCATGTAGCTACCTTGTTGGAGCTAGAAATATAAGGGGAGGAGAATGATTATGACTACTAGTTTCTCCTCCTTTTTTTTGTATTTTCTCTTTTTTTATTTTTTTGTAATAATATTTATTTTTTAATATATTTCTCATATAATAAAGATGTGTTTTCTTTATTTCTATCTCCTTGTGTTTGTCACTATGTAATACTCTAGGATTTAAAATTTTCTAGAATATTGCTCAACATTATGGCTCAGCGTCTCAACACTATTAAGATGAAATGAAAGGTTTAGAAACCTGAGAGGTTAATGTTGACCTCATGTTTTGGATGAGGTTAACATCATTTCTAAAATTTATAATTAAGACATCTAATCCTAGATTAAAATCTTCCTAATTAAGCACTTATGACACTACACCTAAGCAACCTAGTGCATCGTTCTTGCTTTTGGTCTAACTTAATGGGTTTAGGTGGACTCAACCTAAACTTCAAAGATAAACAAAGAAGTAAACTAAACATATTCTACCTGGAATCTGAATCTAATCTTAAATAAGGTAATTTGGAAGATTAACTTAATTATCCTAATTAAGCTCAAAATTCATTAATTCCAAATGAAATCCAAATTAAATCAAAATAAATCCAAATTAAAATAAAATGAAATCATGAAATAATAACATGAATATAAATGGAGTCAAATTCAAATGAAGATTAAATCTGGTTAACCCTTTTAACATAGGTTTGACTTATGTGGGTCCCACCAAGTCAAAGGTCAAACTACTAAAATTTCATCAAATAAAATCATTCCAAATGAGTTAAATGATAAAATAAACATATTTAAATATAAATTAATTAATGCCTTAATTAGATTAATTAGATCATTTAATCTAAATGGGATTAAATGAGCCTTATTGAGTTTAAATACAAATGAGATTAGAAGCAACTCAAATTGGTCTAATTTGACCAATTTGGTCATTTGACCCAAATGAATCCAACCTAACCCATTAAGCCCAATTTAGGTCAAATGGTTCAAAATTCAAATCAATTCCAAATCAAATAAAGTTAATCACTCCAAATCATCTCACACATGTGATTAAACATGATTGGATTCCAAATATAACTTAATTGAGTCAAATTGGTTATTTGACTCAAGTGAACTCAACTTAACCCATTTAATAAAATCAAGATCAATTTAAAATCGAAGGAATCAATAAATCTAGAACATCATAAATGACCAATTGAATAGAATTAAGTTTAAACTAAAATCCTAAAATGTGTTAATAGGTTAGGAAATCTAATTTGATCCATTCAAGTCATATGGGTCAAACTAGCCTGAATGACATCAAATCTTTATGTGGTATGGATCAATTGATTCATAAATCTTTCATTACATAATCAACAATGATTAGTACTTACATCTAAAATCAATTAATAAAAAAATACATTTCATTCACTTTGAATTGATTTAAACCTAAATGCATTAAAGGTAAGAATGTAAACTTAAAGCTTTGACTGATCATATTTCAAATCATCTGAACTCATCCTAAGGCGAGGTAAGGATGATCACCAGTGAAGGTAGGTGTAATAAGAAGGCTAAAATCCATCCAAATGAGGAAAATGTCACATGGAGAAATGAGGTGGAGCATGAAAACAAAATCCTACCCAATCTAAGATGCCTCTTTCATTCCTTCTCCTCACTTCATCTTCAAGGCCTTGGACTGACCTCAGTTAACTGACCATCCCTTAGAGCTAGCCAAAGAAGAATAGAGAATAATATTTATCATCTGTTTCATCTATTTGTAATGGACAGCTGATATCTAGTTGGAAGGTTTGATTAAATCTCTATAGGAAACAACTGGTAAAATCAAGACCATTCAATCTTCGACCGAACTATCAAGATCAATCCTGTGTGGCCACTACTTTTGACTTGGGATTTGCATGGATCCTATGAGGCCTAATGGCGCCACATTGGTGCCACTATCGGTGTCATTGTATAGAACAAGTTTTTCTCGATTTAAATCATTAAAAAATTATAAGAAATGCCAGAAAACATAAAAATTTATATTAAATAAAATATAAATCTTGATAATGGAAATGAGGGCTTTATAGATTTATCTTAATGAGTAGAATCTATTAAACCCAAAATCCTTAATTAATTTTGGATAATTTTGATTTAATTTGGCTTTAAATGAAATTCATCAAACTGAAATTAATCACAAACCATTAATCCAATTAAATGAAACTTTGGAGAACTAAAATTAAGGTTAAACTACACTTTAAGAAAACTTTTCATGATTTATCTCAATGTGAATCAAAACATATTACATTTCAAATTCCAAACTTCAAATTTAATGAATTAAATTAATATTAAATAAGATAAATCATGAAATTTTATCAAATCACTATAAGTCACATAATAAACCCTAATAAACTAAAACACATCAAAAAAAACCCACTGAAACTTAATAAATCACAAAATGGCCAAATTTGGTAAATAATTTAATTAATTAACATGAACTTAGAAAGATCATAATAAATAAATAGAAACTCCACAAATTCCAAATGAACCATCTGTGGTTGCATTTTTATAGTGGAATTTAAGAAAAATTAAAACCACTAAATAATTCCTTTAAATTTAAGCTTAATTTAGGTTTTAATGAAATAATTTAAACCTTAATTACACTGGAATCATGCATCTAATTGAAATGAAACTTTAAGAGAATCAAGCTTGCATGAAACTCCACTTGCCATAAAATTTCAAACCCAATTGACCTCTAGATTTAGAATTATTGAATTTCAAGTCTTTAAGTCAATAAATAATAAATTAAAAATTAAAAATTCATAAATCAAAAAATTCATAAAATTGGTTTGAAACACCTTCATCACCACCAAAAAACTTAATAATAATTTTCCAACACTCTAAATCAAAGAATTTTGGTTAATTACAAACTTAAGGTTTAATGGAAATCATTAAAATTGCAAAATTTAATTAAACCCTAAAATAAACAATTCATTAAATTCATGATCAACCAAATTAAGGAAATCTTAATCCATAATCAATTCAAGCTAAGAATGAATTGAAACATTAACTTAAATGTGTTAGGGTAACATAATTCAAATGAAATTAACATAATGTAAATGGACATGAACATTAAGGAAATAAATGTTAAATCAAGACAAAGGAAACAAATGTTACACCAATTCAATAAAATTAAAATAAATCAAATTGAAAATAAATTAAATGAAGAAGAAAGACATAATCAAATCAAAAGAAATTAAAAATAATAATTAAATTTCAAAAAAATTAAAAGCATAAACTTAATTCAAATCAAATCATCTAAAGAAATCTAAAAAGAGCTAATTAAGAAACTTAGGATCTTAGTTAGATCTTTGGGATGAATCTTTATCTTAGGATGAATCTTCATCTTAGGATGAAGGTTTCATTCTATTAGGATTTAGGATGTTGAATGGAATGGGTTTCACCCAAAAGTGGAATCTATTTTATTCTTCATTCTTGAAAACCTAAACTTCACTTTAACATAAAAATGAAGTTGAAAATGAAAACAAGAATCCTAAATCATTAAATCAATTGAATTGAAACCATCTAAAGGTAAAAATAAATAAACTTCTAAATTTAAATTGAAACTTGAAACTAAAAAGAACTAGCAAAGATTCACCACACAAGCCTATTTCCTTCACACACTAGATCATTAGGTCTTGGACCCTAGACTTAGGTTAGGTCAATCTGTGTTATTCTATGATACTTTGTGATGCGATGTGATGCTTGTCTTTGTGGTGTACTATTTTTGACTACATGTTTAGGATTGTTTGCTCATTAGACTGGATGATAGGACGTTCTTCTTTAAACTAACATTTTCTTCTACAGGGGGCTTTGTTAAAAGGACTGTTGTCATAAACAAATTATAAATGCTATTTTCTTACAGGTATGCTTAAGTCATTAAGCATAGCCAAATAAGACAAGTGGGCTTAGCAAGCAACTAATGCTAAGCATGTATGTTTATAAAATATAACTATTGAGTGTTGTTTGTATTTTCCTAACATCTATTTTGATGGGCATAAAATTTATTTTTGAATTTGAAATGTAAATTTGAGCTTAGAATTAGGTTAGGATCTATGGGGTCTATAATTAGTAGGAGTTGACTACCAGCAAATAGATGTAGAGGTCTCTTATGAGGCCCAATGGAGGTCTCTGAAGAAGGAGATGATCTTGGAAAACCCATAAATCTAAACTTATAGTTTTAGGTTGGGCTATATGAGGGAAGAGCTCGACTGCTGATTTTTTTTTTTTTGAGTGTAGAGTGTTGCCCAACCACATTGGTCTTTCTTTAATTTCAATTGGACTAATTTACTTTATATGCGCAATAGAACCAACTTGCTTTTTTAGGTTTCTTTCTATGCTATGTTTTATGTGATGAATGTCTAAGTGATTAGACTCTTATGGAAAATAAATTTTTTACTCAATTTAAATTTAATCAACTTAGACACAAAAATAAAGAAACTTTAAACTTCATGCAAATTAAAGCACTTAAATAACTTAAAATCAACTAAAAATAATTAACATTTGAGAACCATGCTATCATATTGCTTTAAACTCTTGAATTGGGTGCTTCACCAATTACACATAAGGGGAATCTGACCTTTGTGGATGACTGCCATCTTGGGAAGTCTACCTTCTCTTATTCATTTGAACCATGACCATTTCTAATTGTATGGCATTTAGGGATAAAAATGTATGCCCAAGACCTTAAATGAATCATGAGTCAAAACATATAAAAGCTAAAAAATGTGCATTAGTTAGTGCATATCATACCCTGCACTATCATAGGGATTAGGGAGTGAATCTAGGTTCTTTGATCATTTCCTAAAATACAATAGCCTAGCCATCTTGCATTCATGAGACTTGGCATCATGGATTTAAAATATGTTTAAGTGGTGTTAGCTAGAAGCCTTTCTATGTGGATTATAAATTCTAAAGAGTCAGAGATAGGTTTGTTCCCCTCAAGTGAAAGGAATGACCAATAATTTCCAAAATAAAACTAGGTCAAGCATCTGACTTATGTCAGAAGCACATATAGAATTTGGTTCTAAAGCATCCACCTTGAAATAAGTCTTCAACACTAAGCATTTATGTAGTACTGCTAGAATCTTAGCCCTAGATTTCTAAGAAAATGTCAACTAAAAATCTAAATTAAACCCTAAAATTTAAAGGCAAATAATATGATTGTTGAAATTTATTTTGGGCATCCTAGTATCAACACGCATTTCCTACATGATCCCATTTGGCCTCCAAAAATATTTTTTTCACTTTGGATCATCCCCAATTGAAATTCCAAAATATCATACCTTTGAAAACCAGCTTAGAAATCCATAGAAATAATAACCTTATTTCTTTAATTGAGAGTATTCTTAGGAAGAGATACTCTATTCCTAAGATGTAATTAACTATAAGGTCTTACCCTTATATGGAACCATGAACCCAGTTTAAAATTAACCTATCTCTACTTCTCATGTAGTTCAGGGAAAAACTCTCTAGTACATTAAAGACCCATTAGCCTTAGAAGTCTTTTATTAAATGATTGAAGTCATTATAGAATAACATATTTATCTTCTAAGGTAATATGTTTAGTAATTAATGATGCATTTGATCATCTAAATAAGGAATTCCTAAATCCTATGTGGTGTCATAAATTTTCCCAATAAAGATATTTTTGGCAACTCCACTAGGGAATGGTTCATCTCACCATATTTAGAATTAGGTTGTTATTTCTATACATCAGCATAGTAATTATGCCACTCATGGGTCAAGACTGCCTTTCTTTCCATTGGATGCTTCTCCATTTCATCCTTGGTTGACCTCATCCAACATCATGAACTAAGGTTCTAACTTCGTTTTCCATAGTTAAATGATTGGGTCCTAGAACCAACCCCCTTTAAAATGACATAAATAAAAAGAAAGTTATTTTCGTTAGGCCCAAGTTTGGTAAAAATGGATTTGATATCATTCCATTGTGGAAAAGAAATATTATATTTAAAAATTATAAAAATTATCTCAAATTTTGAAAAGCAAACCTCAAAAATAAATCTCCAAGTGAAATTTGTCCTTGATTTTTACTTTTTTGTGTTAAAGCTAAAGAGAATCAGGACAGGACCCCAAATTGATACCCTTTGTTCTAATACATTCAAAGGTAGCAAACACTTAAGGATGCATATTGAATGAGGAGTTCCTTCAAATTATAAAAAAAATTCAAGAATTCAAAGGAAGTGGGGATAGTCTTACTTATTTCCCTTTACCACCATTATTGAGGCTTGAATTACATTTTAAACAAGAATCAACTCAAAAGAAAATTATAAAATAGATATAAGTATGAAAAATAATCCCAGAATAATGCCTTAGTTACCTTGGACAAAGGTCAATTATGGAATTAAAGGTCAGCCTTCTATCCATATAAAACGCAATTTTCATAAATGCAAATTAGCTTTAATCTTAATCACTTTATAATTCATCTCCATATGTCCAATAGAATTTTGGAAAATCAGTTGTTTGAGTTGATTGGGTAATTCTTAGGAGAGACTTGGAGGTAACCCTCTTTTAGACCCTCCAAGAACCTTGAATCATTAAGAGTTCAGGAGAGAGTCAAAAGAGGAAGATGACATGACATTGTGAACAAAAAAAGACATGATAAAATCTCCCTTTTGCTCTTAATCAATAAAAGATAAGAGAGAGTAGTGAAAGCAAATTCAGATTCTCTTAATAAAGTTTAAATGAATGAAATTTACTTCAACTTTCTTAATGGGAGTCTTCTCCTATTGAATGATTGTTATTTCATAAATGGCCTTAATTAATTTTAAGGAAAAAATCTTAAAAAATAAAAATTAATGAAAATCTCAATCCTTGTAAAAAATTATGACCTTAAGAGTGCATCCTAATGATGATATTTCTATCTCTTAGAGTAAAAATCTAAAAATTCTATCTCTGGCAGATTGATAAATGAATCACTTGGGGCTTAATTAGCCCAAATTCATGAAAAATCCTTAGTTATCATCGTACACAAACTAAGGCACTATATTTCTTCATACACAGTGAATCTAATTTCAAAGGTGAACTTCTTGCAATATCTTATGACCCACCTAACATTGTCTTGTTGTCTAGCACATTGGTGAAAGATTTCATTGCAAATTTAGATTACTTTTAATCAACTTCATGTTGTAAAGGGTAAGTCATAGCTAACTTCTTACCAGCACATCCTCTACCCAATGGTTCTCCTCCAAATGATGATTTTCTAAATGAATTGATCATGACATTAAAAGGTGAACCTAATGCCACCTAAGAATTATATTTTGATGATGAAGCATCATGAAAGAAAAAAAATAAAGAATTAAATTCATCTATCCCAGGCTAGGGATTAGATTGATTTTCATAACCTCAAATAAAGAAATGATAAGGTATTATTAACATTTATTTGATTTTTTGTCTCAAGACCCTTCTGAGAGCTGGGGTACCTTCATCATGAGATCTATTAACCTATTGAGGATAGAGTTGGACCTACCCTCCCTTCATATTAAATGCAAATTATTGAAATTAAATTCAAAATGGTAAAGTCGTACCACCTCGAATAACATTGTAAAGAAATGATAAATCAATCATCTTAAAAGAAACTAAAAGAAAATGATAAAAATCCATCCACTTCAAAATTTTAAATATGATGTTTTGCCCATCTTAGTGAAATTGTTTATAAAATTGAGCATCATGGTGCTCTATAAAAAAAATGAAAGAAAAAAAAATGAAATGACCATTAATCGAGCCATTACTTAATTCAATAATTTACCTTCTTTAAGTAAAAGCACCTTTTTAATGTGGCATTCCACTATGAAGAAGTTCTAAGGTTATTTTCTATGATGAAGATCCACTATTTAGAACTCATCAGCATCTTAGTCAATGTGAAAATTTTAAAAAGAAAATTTTCAGAATGCTTGTTGATCTGGGTGCATCGATCAACATCTATTGTAAACAAGAAAGTGAATATACACACGCCCAATTCTAATCTAATTCTCATAAGATGGTATTGTGTAGTTTCAATCAAGTAAAGAAAGGAGTTTTCTGTATAATAAAAATTTAATCTTGAAAACTCTATTTGAAAAAAAGAACATAATTTCAATCACTTTATTGATCTAAGATAAAAATTCAAATATTGAAATAGGATCTTAGGAATTTAGGAACACCTTCAATGCTCTTGGATGGTCTTATCTAGCCCAAAAAAAATGAATGAAATGAAATGAAAGAAAAAATAAGAAAAGTAATAATTATTAAGAAAGGATGTTCATATCCATTATGTATTCATAAGTGTAGAGTCTTTAAGAATGTCATTTTGTGAGTCCTAAATGACCGCACTAGGTCTTGTACTCAATCAAAGAATTAGAATGTATCATATCATGTAATATGATCTATCAATTAAAATAAAGAATTGAATCACATCACATGTTGTATTTAGACAAAGAGTTGAATGTGTCCAATATCCTAGTAAATCTTGTATCTAAGAAAAAGAGCAAATGTAATGTTTTACAGATAATTAAAATGTTATTGGAATGTTGAGAAAGGAATGAAAGAAAATTAAAGGGATGGAAGGACTGCATCTAAGAGAAAAAAGGATGAAGTCTATTATTTCTGAGTATGTGGGTATTTTAACTTTAAACTTCTATACATCAAAATAAAGTGGTAGGGTTAGAAGTCAAGAATTGCCTATAACTTAAACACAATCAAATGCTTGATACATTTTCATCATTGCCTTTTCCATGTTGGGTGCGCTCAAATGGCAAGTTAAAGGTATAATGGATCTTCTTTTTCAAGAATCTTTACGCTTTGTATGTCAAAGATTCAATTGAGTATAATTTGATTTCATTGCAAGTGGCCTATAGATAAGAGACATAAGAAAACAAAAGCTATGAACCATTTAAGAAATTGAAAGTCCAAAGTTGGTTTGAAATTCAGTACTATAAAGCCATTGTAAGTTGAGAATTGTTAAATAGTCACAGTCCTAACTTTCTCTTCAAATGCACTTTAACATATTAAGTGAATATTGATTAGATGTGTCTGAAGATATATATAGTCTTCAAGTTTAGGATGCACCCATAGAATTTACAGAGGAATTTAAATTCATAATTGACAAGTTAAAAGAAGTTGATCTATAACTGATATCAGTAATAAGACTCTTTGATGAGTCAGATACTGACAACTTAATCAAGCTTTTCTTAGGGTTTAAAGACTACTTTATCTGAAAATAAAATGAAATGATCTTCAAATATAGTGGTTTATAAACTCAAGCTTGATGACATCTCAATAAAATAAGCCCCTTGATGAATGCGATTAAAATTCAAAACAAAAGCAAGATGTTGGTAGACTAACATGAGAAGAAAATATTCTTCTTAGTTGGCTAACATCATTAGAACAAGAATAAAAAAGATAACAAAGAAGAAGAAAAGGATCATATCCACATGTGCCACATCTTGGGACTAGAATAAAATCTTTACCTTGAAGATGGGTTCATATTTCCCTCATTAAAGGTAACTCATCTAAATATTGTCATATCAAGATAATCCTAGAAAAAAGAATTGAAAGTATATGATATGACATTTTGAATCCTTATAAGAATATTTTGTTACATAATCATATCATTCAGTCTCAAAATATTGAGATAATTTATCAAATGGTCGTGATCAAGATTTATGATAACCTTGCTTTCAATTAAGTGAAGTGTTATAATGAAAATATTACAAAAAAAAATGATGATGAAGAGAAAAAGAAAAGAAACTTCATTATTATTTGAAAATAGTCATATCACTACATGCAGATTCCTAAAATATATATTTGTGGTAATTTCAAGGAACTTGTAGTGGAATTTAAAAGGATCAAAATAATAAATAAACAAAATTAATTAAAGCCATCTATGAAATATCATTCAATAAAATCTTTAAAGAATAAAAATTCAACATAAGAGAATTCATTTCAAAATATAAGGTGAATCTTAGTTTCTCAAACAAGTTAAACCTCTGAATTCCTTTATTGATTAAGAACAAAAGAATAAAACAAAAAGAAGTCTTTAGGAGAATCTAAGAGTTTGTTTACCTTTATTCTCAATCACGTTTGAAAGCTTTAAAGGAATCTCTTAATATTTTTTATATTTAAGAGAATGCCTTATAAGCTGTAAGTACATGTAAAAAAAATGAAATGCATATCAGTTGTAGCCTGATTGACTTAAATCAATAAAGAAAACCAAGAAAATTTCATATAAGCTATATACCCATAAAAATAATTTTCATTTGAGAAGCATTGTTTGACATTGGCTTTTACAACCTAAAGAACTAGAAAGTCACATGCAAGCCCAAAAGGTAAAATTCTCAAGTTAGTACCATATGATGTCTTGCCTAGAGTGAATTATACATACAACATGGCCATGAGTAACTTTGAGAAAAAAAAGATGAAAGAAAAATAATGAAATTCTATGCTTATGGAATATTAAATATTGGGTCCAAAATATACCCAAATCCTTTTTCAAAAATATACTTCAACTCTTTAAAACCTTCTTCGCTAAACTTCTTAATGTGTAAGAAGCATCAGTTAAACAAAGAAATGAAAGCAAACCTTTCCAATACCTCTTACTAATCATACTAATCAAGTAAAGAATAAGTCCATGTGACTCTTGTTTATTAATCTAAAGACTTGAGGATTAGGAATTAAGTCACTATGACCCCTTTTCCTCACTCATATCATCCATATGTTAGGAGCATGCCCTTTGTAACATATTCCTATATATACCTTGAGTAGGGAATAAGCCCTCTAGGGCACCTTTCTCATGTCTTCCCTATGAGTTTGGGGTTAGCCTTTGTGCACCATTCTCATAAGCATAAAGTAAGCCTTTTATGGCATAATTTTTTTTCTTTCCTTGAGTTGGGAGTAAGCCCATTTGTGGCACCCTTCTTATAACTTCCCATAGGTTTGTAGCAAGCCTTTCTTGGCACCATTCCTATTATTCACAAGATAGGATTAAGTCATGAAGACTCCTTTCCTGTCACATAGGTTCTTACATAAAAAATGAAATGAAATAAAATAATAAATAAATAATTAAAATAATTTTTTTTTGCTATAGCACCATGATGCAACATCCATAGCACCAAGGTCCTAACCCAGTCTTCTAAAAGAAATGACTACTCAATCCAACTATTAAAGTACAGTGCAGTGCCATGGCATCATGATCATGGTGTCAAGGCCCTACTTAACTACCTGGTCTAGCTATCAATTTACGATAGAGCATCGCAGCACCATGATCTTTGTGCCAGAGCGCTGCACTGATCATTGAGAGGGAATAGTTTTCATCCAACTCTTATAAATAGAAGTGAACATTCCACTAAAGGGACTTTTTCACTAACTTTTACCCTCTACTCTTTTTGAACAGTACTCACACTTATCTCCAAGTTTCTCACTTTAAGTAAAGAATTTGTGTTTTTTTATATAGTTTGATAAATCCCATCATTTCTTTGATCCAGTGTGGAAAACATGGAGATTTGAAGACCTCTACTATTAAATTTTATTCCGATGAGGGATGAAAACATCTCCCCTCCGTTGATCTATGATCCAGAATAAAGGAGAAGAGGGCTTTGCACTATACAATTTTGAAACATAGCAATACTAAGGTGAAATGTTACCAAATTTTCTTAAAAATTCAAAAAATCTATATTTTCAATTCAAAATTTGGTCTATAGTGTCAAGGCATTAGATATCGACGATGCAGCACCATGCTCTCGGGTAACCATATTAGATAAGTAGCACCATAATGCCCAAGAATTAGCACAGGGGCAATATAACAAAAATCCCCTGGAACTATAGCACTAGAGCATCAACACAGTGGCACCATACCCATGTGTCACTTGAAATATGACTTAGAATATTTTGATTAAAACTTGAGGTAAAAATCCCACAACTCCATGGAACTGAGGAGATAGTGTCACAATGTTGTGTTGCCTTGCTGCAAGCAAAAAAAGACTTAGAAAATTTTATACTGGGGAGAAAATATTATCCCACAGCACCGTGGTGCCACAGGATAGAGACAGGGTCATGGCATCCACCTCTTGGGACTTTTGGTCTATCTACAGTGCCATGGCGCTGGCATACCAGCACCACAGTGCTATATTCTAATTTGAGATTTTAAATAAGTGTTAAAATTTTTATTATTTATCTTGGAGCATCAATAATATATATATATACAAGCATATAATGCAAAGATAATAAAAAAATTTTATTTCTTCAAAAGAAAATTATAAATTACAAATTATAAATTATAAATTATAAATAAAAGAATAGAAGAAAAATATAAATGGGGAAAGCTAATAGTCGTACTTATCGCCACCCTCCTCTTCCTCGTCCTTAGTGTCTGATACCGGCTGTGTAATAACGCAAGGATGATATTGAGGCATCGTAGGGAAGGAGGCCTGATTAGGATCTGCAAGATTGTAATTCTAAAATATGTTCATCAATTCAGTGTTGAACTGAGCCATGTAAGAGAATTGCATCTGTTGTTGATCCATGTGATGATAAAATTTGCATTCCAGTATCTCTTGTCTATGACTACTCTTATCCACCCTCTATCGCACATCCAAGATCTAGCTGCCAATCTCTTGAACTTGCTTGACCAAGGACTTGGGAGTTTGAGATCTAAATCTAGGAAGATGTGAGCTCTCTCCCACTTCAAATCTATTCCCAAACCTCCGTGATCACCCTCTTCATTAGAGGAGCCTTCTGAAAGAGCACTTCTACATTAAGCCCCCATGCCACACTCACTGCTACACATAAATCATAAATAAGAGAAGGGTGGTTGTACTCAGCAGTAGTGCTCCCCTTCAGCATTTTACAAATTGAATTAAAAATAACCATCCTTGTATACCCTCTCGAATTGCAAAATTCAAAATAGCCCTATCCTTGGTAACTTTAGTAATGTTACCAGAGGACATAAGTTTTGCAAAAATAAAATAGTGAGAAGCCTTAGAGGTGACTGTCATACAAGCAGCAGGAAAGTTGATAATTTTTTCTCTCATCATTTATATTGCATGCTTTCGATTCTACCACAGAAAAAGAATGATCTTATCAAAATATGGATGATCATTATAGTAGGAGAGATATTGATCATACTCAATATTAGGAAGATCGTAATATATATTTATAGCACTACTATCGTAACTCACCAGCTTTCCTCGGACATATGCCATGTTGTTCTGAACATCATGTGCATTTGTAAAGAATTCACTCACCACTAGGACAATGCGTAAATTATTATTGTAGACTAGCTTAAGCCACCCCTACTCCATAATTATCCCCTCCACATTGCCACCTAGATTCTAAAATCCCATCTTTGGAATCAAGTGTTTATGGAGGAGAGCATGCTAGTATCGCTCTTCGACGCTGGAGCTAATAAAGTGATTCGCATCACTAGATGCCCTCTTCTTACCCACAACTCTCTTAAGAGGCATGATTAATATTGGAAATTAAAAGAGCTAGGAAAGAAAGGAAATTCTTAAAGGAAGGGATCATTGAATGAAAGTACTTAATAACTTGGGCCTCTATTTCTAAATCAGGACCCAGCACCATGGTGCCATGGCCCGGTGCCAAGGCTCTTCCCTCTTGAGTTGTTGAACACAGCCCCAACACTGCAGCACCCACATGCAATGTTGAGACACTGGTCAGTTCATTTCATCAGTTGCTGTGTGGTCACAAATATAGAGTTAATTATAATAATTTTTTTGTAATTGGCTCGCTCAAAAAGAGTGCAGTTCCACGACGCTCATTAAAATGAGGTTTTTGTTCCCCCTTAAAACCCACTGCATGTTAGGTTAGAAATCTTGACTAGCACCTCAACACTACAAAGAACCACATCGCTATTCAAATGATTAAATAACCAATAATGTTAGTGCCACAGTGTTGCCTACTCATCTGCCCTTGTGTTATACCACATAGGCATTGGGCTCCACTATCATAATGTCATGGCGCTTGATCCCAGTGCCAAGGCACTAGATCCCAAAATTAGATTTATTTTTAAATAAAAAAATCAAAATAAAATTTTTACTTGTTTGATATGCAGACACCATTAGGTCTATCTAATATGTAGACAACTAGTGGTTTTTGGCATTCCAAAGGGATGAAAGCCTAGCAACCTATTCAATCAGCATGTGAACATTTATTTGTTCATCATGCGAACATCCCATAATTTATTCGCCACATGAACAAATCAATATTCATCCACCATGTAGAAAACCATATAATTTGGAATTCTAAAGAGATGTAAACCCAACCTTATATTCATTCACAATGTGTTCATCTATCCATTCACCATGCAAACACCTTATAATTTGCTCACTACGTGAACACTCTTATACTACTTACAATAAAATTCTAAGTCTACTCGAGATACCTGAAATGAGGCAACCCATGACTACTAATCAGATTCTCTAGACATTACATTTATGTCCCTCTAATTTGGTAGGCTAGAGTAACGTAATCCTAAAATGCCAGTACCATGGGATCTTGATCAAGATTACACTCCTATTTCCCACAAGACAGTCATCTATGCCACACACACCCTAAGACACAAATTACATATCAAATTCATATATTTATTTCCAACCTTAATCAAGAGTGCTCTCTAATTATGATAACAGGGGTAATTATGTATGGAGGCTTGCATCCACAAGAAGTAGAACCTAGATCAAAATAAACTCTAGCCTAAATGTTAAGGGAAATTTGGTTGAAGATATATCAATCTATCTCATGAAAAATATACTCCTACTCATCCTATAAAGATGGCAGAGTGCTTTCTCCATAGTGTTTCTTTTAGTAATCAGATTTCTGGAGACTCTGCTGGGAATTACTTCACTCTCCATCTCTGGTTGGAAAGGAAATTGATGTCTTAGGAATATCTTGGGTCATATTCATTAGATTCTTTAACTATTCTAGTCAAGCCTAACTGTTCTCTTAGGAGAGGGATCCACTATCAGATTCCACCAAGATATAATAAACACTGGTTTCTTTGGAGCCACTATCTAGTTTAGAATTATCTCTGAGGTTATTCAAATTCTACCAGCTTGACTAGTAAATGAATTTATACCCAGCATGTACAGCAAAAGAAATAGGTCAACCTTGAATGAATTCATGCCTAACACACCTCAATAAGTATATCTATCTTTTATAGGTACTCAAAGGAAACCCTGCATGCTAAGGATAGAATGATTATCAAGCCCAAATTGAAATTTATAATAGTCAATCCACTAAGCATTACATCTGAGAAATAAAACTGAGTATAAACTATTATCCTAGCTCTGAGTAGTAGAAATGATCATGAGGCATCTTCTTCGGGCACTAAAATGTCTATAAGAGCTCAAATGAAATACAATGCCTCTCATAGAGCTGGAAGATTACCCATTCATACTGTGCAACAAACTGACCCACAAGTAGAGGCAAACATACTTATAGATAATAGCTTCAAACTTATGAAATGGGTCAAAAGAAGCAACCATGAAGGGGTTATAAAGAAATCTTTTTGGGATAAACCTACAAGTTCTTTGTCTCAAAATTAGTCATAGTAATAGGAAACTATTTCTTCTCTAATCTATAAAGTCTTGAAGATTGTCAAGAATAGAGGTCTTCAAATGAGGATCAAGAGATTGGTGAGCTAGGTCACCAAACCAACAAATTCTTACTTTAAAAGTATTGGGAATATTAAGAAATATCATCTTGCTCATTTTGTGTAGAAATCAAGACAAATAATTTGGATGATAGGTGAGCACCGGCAAGCCATCTAATTGAAAATAAATAGATGGCCAGTTGTTTGATGGTCTTTACAATAATATCAAAGAAAGCCACATCACCTAAACCATTCTAACCCAGTCGATAAGCACCAGGGTGTGACATCTGGGACTCATTGTCTAAAATCCATCATTGGAAGGTCCCAATTTATATGGAGACCCAAAGAATTGAAAGTTGTTAAAGAGGAAGGAGCTTATCATAAATTTGCTCACCCAGATAATAAAGAAACAGACTCGCCTATCACCAGTTGGAACCATCGATTTTAAAAGAACTAGCCAATGGATGATGACATTGATGATCAACTTTTTTTTGGAAATATGAAGATCTATTAACCAATGAAGAAATGAAAAGCTTAGATGTCCAAGATAATGAAAAAATTGATTACATGGAGGTAAAGTTCATTCACATGGTGCCAAAGAAACAAAGATGTAGTGTCCAATAGTAAAATGATGAATATTAACAAGGAAATAGAAGTCACTGAGAGCTTAGAGGTGAGGCTCAAGTAGAAGTGGAAGTGACTGAAGAAATCATAGATCTTGTAGCAAGATTACAATAATAGATGGGTTCCCAACTCCAAAAGAGAGGTCAAGAAATTAGTAAGCTAAATAATTACCTTAATGAAATGAGCAGGTTGATGAAGGACTTATTTGGTCAGTTTAACATTATAGAAATAGCAACACAGCGGACTCTTAGGAATCCACCAAAGATAAATAGTCCAGTGACAGAGAATGAGTGTGTACCAAATGCTCCACCTAATTTACCAATAGCTGTAGCACTAAGATAAGAACATCTTGGGGAGGCTATACAAAATCTTTATCAAGAAGGTGATATTATCACTAAGTCCCAAGTGAAAGACCTCATAAGTCAAAAGGTCAAAGCAATTATTGCCTCAGAGACTACCAAACAATTGGTAGGAAAAGGACGACCATATACAATCAAGTACGATCAAGTATAGTATCCTAAAGAATATGTAGTGCTGAAGTTTAATGCTTTTTCAAGTGCTGATAATTGTGACAACACTTGGCCCTATTTAAGGCATCATGTGAAATATTGGTAAAAATGATGCCTTATTGCTACGCCAATTCATTAGCAGTCTTACTCATATGACCTTTGAATGGTATGTTGAGTTACCTAATAACTCAATAAAAATATTTGCTAAGTTAGAAGAACTCTTCATCAAGAGATTTGTAGGCGCAATAAAAAAAGTAATAATTCTAGATCTCACTTGGAAAAAAAGGAGAAAAGATGAGAGTGTTACTAAATATATTACTATATGGAGGAACTTAAGCAGGAGGTCTGATTAGTAGCTCACAGAAAAGCACGCAATAGAACTCCTCATGGGAAATATTGATGATCAAATGGCCCCTTACATTGCCATGGATAAAATTAATATCATTTAAGAATTATCAGAACGTGTAGCCAAATTTGGACGGTTACCCAAATAAAAAGTGCTTAGTTTGGGCTATATTAATAACTCTATCGGATGAGGAAAGTAGCCCAAGCTACAAGAGTCTAAAAATAATAATAATGTGAATACAATATTCACATTCATAGTAGACAAAAGAAAATGAAGAAGTGACAACTTTCTGACCAGCAGTAAAGTTAACAGAGCAAAAGAAAAGAGTACTAACCTCAAGGAGAAGATGGCTAAGCATTATTCATTTAAGAGAGAATGTACTGCTAAGATCATCAAACATGCCCAAAATTTGGGGTTATAACTACCAGAGCCACATCAATTAGATCAAGTAGACAAGGTTGGTGATCCCAACTATTGTACCTTCCATAGGCTTATAAGTCACCTGATTGAAGACTATTTTGTTTAAAGACTGGGTTGAAAAAAGCTATCACAATGGGGAACTTACCTTGTTAGAAAGTGTCTTAATAAATTCTAAAAAGGAAAAGGCAAGTGTTGTTATGACACAACTAAATGGGAAAGCTGAGTTAAGCAAGACTTAGGACAAAAATAAACACAAAAAACCTCCATAAGTACAAGCAAGAAGAAAGTGGATGAGAAACTTCATTTCAAAGAAGACTAAAAGAATGATCAATATCCTTTTAGCTATAAAGGGTGTTCGGGGGAGGAAAGCCCTAGAACCTAAAATTGATACTTGGATACTTCCCTTAATCAAGGGGTACTTTTTATATAAAATGAAGGAGCTAAAAGAATGATCAATATCCTTTTAGCTATAGAGGGTGTTTGGTGGAGGAAAGCCCTAGAACCTAAAATTGATCCTTGGATACTTCCCTTAATCAAGGGGTACTTTTTATATAAAATGAAGGGGCGGATGAAAAATAATGAACCTTTTGCATCAAAGCCTTGTAAGCCAAAAAAAAAAAAAAAACTCAAAAACAAAATTTTGAGATAAAAAATGCTAGATTCTTTAGAAAAGTATAAACAACTTTCTCAAAGAACCATTAGGTTAAAGGAATATATGCACCATTTATCGCTTGACATAGAAGAACCAAAAGAAGAAGTTGTAAGAGAAACATGTTGATTGCTAAGTATGGTTACAACTTCAACTAGTTCTTAAGAAGAGCTATATGTTTCCAAAGAAATCATATTAAGTGGAAAAACAAGCCAAGCTCTAAGAAGTTATGGCCTGAATCAAGCAATAGTTTTGAAATTCATGAAGACCCTAGGTTCCCCAAAGAGTCATAGAGCTCAGAAACTTCTTCTAATGATGAAAGCCAAGTAGAAGAAGTAATACATGTGCAATTAAGGAGTGGAAAAAAGATTCCTCCATCTTGGCAACAGAAGGCTAATGAAAAAGTCAAAAAAATTCAAATTAATGAAGATGCCTTAGCTCCACCAACAAAAATAGGAGTAGACTATAATTTTTTGGCACAATTACACAAGCTTCTTACCTTATTAAGTATATATGAGGCTCTCATGCTATTCTAGGATATAGGAGGGACCTTAATAAAAGCCTTGCAATGTCCAAACAAATATGAAGAATTTTTCACTAAAGATACGATGCAAGAAGATCTTACAATGCAAAATCCAATAACTATCACCTTCAATGATAAATACTTATTGCTTAGAATGATTAAACATAATTGACCTCTCTATATTACAGCAAAAAATTATTATACATAGGTAAAGAGAGTGTTAATTGACCTAGGTGCTTTAGTTAATCTTCTAACAACCAAGACTCTTAGGGCATTAGCTTTCGATGCTCAATACCTTGACAAGAACATAAAATTTTTATAAGGTTTTAATGAATAAGGATAATAAATATTAGGGTCTATTATCTGCTCATACACTTTGGGGAATTATATACAAAAGCTAAATTTTATGTAATTAAGGCTAAAGTTGTATATACGACACTCCTAAGTAGGCCATGGATTCATGAGTATGGTATAATAACTTTGACTCTTCATCAATGCATGAAATATATCCAAAAAAGTGAAGAGCATCGAATTGATGGAGACATGAGTCCATTTTTGATACATGAAGTCAGGATCTATGATGACGCCAAGTACTATAGAGGTTAATGCCTAAAAGAAGGAAACTCCACTTATTAAACTAATGTTAAAGAGTGGTGATTCAAAAAGTAAAATTAATAATGAATCAAAATAACCCAAGGTAACTCCTCACCGTGGTAGTGATATCGAAGAATATAAAGAGAAATTGGTACCTAGGAGGGCCTCAACTAGACAAAAGAAAGAAGAGGTTAATACCAACAGTGTGACTAAATAATTAGAAAAAAATACTCATATCTCTAGTAAGATTATTCGAGTCTCAGGTTTCTGATAAGGCTATGAAAATAATGTTAATACGAAAAGAACATATAAAATCTTATCAACTCTGAGGAGAGAAGAAATAGAACCATTAAAAATATTTTATGCTCTTCATAGAAAGGGTTACAAAAATCATGGAATCCTCTTTTATAAAGTTGAAGGGCAAATTGTAAATTCCATGCAAGAACCATTTGAAGAAGATGATTTTGAGGAAGAAAATGTTTCAATCATCATTCCTCGATACTTTTCATCAGCTCTATAGAGGCTAATTAGAAATAATGTCTAGCTATCATAATTGAATGCATAAGCTTGATTATTTAAAAGGCTTCGATAAGGGTAAAATGTTTAGAGTTCCATAGGATATGGAAAATTCAATACATGGGGATTAGGATATTTTCCTTCACCAAATTTCTTAACGAGTTCATTCTATGTCATATCCAACAAAGAAGTAATTCCATTTGAAACCCCAAATCTATAAAGGAGTATCTCACAGAGGAACAAAAATATGCCTGAAGTTGAATTAATAATTGACCTTAAAGAAGCCATGAAAGAATTCAAAGAAGGCAAACAAGTCATAGTCAATGAACTTTAGGAAATTAACCTAGGTACCGAAGAAGAGCTTAGACCTACCTTTGTCAATGCTAATCTTTCATCAAAAAAAATTGGAAGAATTAAAAGCACTACTCAATGAATATAAGAAATGCATCACATGGAATTATACTGAGATGCCAGCCTTATCACCAAATGTAGCTATACATAATCTAACTATTAAATTAATGTACAACCAGTAAAGCAAGCATCAAGGAAAATGTAATTAAAAATTGAACAACAAGTAATCACTGAAAAGAAAACCTCATCGAAGTAGGGATCATGCAAAAAGAAAAATATGCAGACTGGATTGCTAATATTATCCTAGTAAGAAACAAAAATGGATAGATCTGAGTCTGTATTGATTTTGAGACTTAAATAAAGCATGCTTAAAAGATGATTTCCATTTGCCCAACACAAAACTCATGGTGGCTAATACATCCAACTATAATATGTTCTCTTTCATGGATGGATCATCAGGCTATAATTAAATTAAAAATGACTCAAGAAGATGAGAAGAATACATCCTTTCGCACACTAATCGCATATATTACTATAAAATAATGCCATTTGGCTTCAAAAATGCAGGTGCTACTTACCAGAGAGCTCTGACTCACATCTTCTCATACAAAAATATGTAGAATTTATGCTGATGATTTGGTAGTTAAAAATAAAATATAAAACAAGCATATAAGTGATCTAAAGATCATATTCAATAGGATTTGGAGTTTGAATCTAAAAATGAATCGTCTAAAGTGCACCTTTGCTGTGCCCTCTGGAAAATTTTGGGCTTAATTGTATGCCATAGACAGATTAAAATAAATCCCCCTAAAATAAAAGCATTAATGGAAATGCCACCACCTAAAACTTTGAAATAATTGCCCTCCTTGTAAGGCAAATTTGCTAATATTAGAAGATTTATTTATAATCTCTCAGTAAAATGCCAACCATTCACTCAATTAATGAAAAAAGATGAGCCTCTTATATGGGATGATGCTTGTCAAGAAGCATTTGATAGGATAAAGCAATATTTATTGCATCTCTGATCTTGGCAGCACCAATTAAGGAGAAACCATTGATATTATATGTGGAGAAAATTTATGACACCACATAGAGTTTATGAATTTCTTATTTGGATGATCAAATGTGTCATTAAATAATAAATAAAGTATCTTAGAAGATAAGCATGTTTTCCTATAATGGATTTGATCATTTAATAAAAGACTTCTAAGGCTAATGGGTCTTTTGAGTACTAGAGATTTTTCCCCTGAACTACATCAAAGGTAGAGCAGGATTTATTTTAAACTGGGTTCATGGTTCCCTTCAGAGGTAAGCCTCTATAGTTAATTACATCTTAAGAAGGGTCTCTTCCTAAGAATACTCTTGATTAAATAAATGAGTTATCATTTCTAAGGACTTCAAAGTTGGTTTTCAAAGGATTAATTTTTGAAGTTTTAATTAGGATTAGTTCAAAGAAGAGAAAGTTCTTTTGGAGTCCAAACAGGATGAAGTAGAAAATGCCTATCGATACTACGATGCCTAGTAGACATTTTAACTATCTTGTAATTAGGCCTTAAATTTTGAAATTTAGTTTAGGTTTTTAGTTAACATTTTGCTAGAAGTCTAGGACTTAGATTCTAGCAACACAAGACTATAAAAATGCCTAGGGTTGAAGACTTATTCTTGAAAAGGATGCTACAGGTGCTTCTAACACATATCAGATGCTCGACCTAGTTCTATTTCTGGGAATTATCAATCATTCATCTCACTTGAGGGAATTAGCATATCACTAACTCTTTTGGACTTATAACCCACCTGGAAAGGGATGCCAGCTAACACCACCTAATCTCATTTTAAATTCATGATGTTAAGTCTCATGAATGCCAGATGGTTGGGCTGTTATATTTTTAAGAAAGAAATTTATCAACCTAGACTCACTATTTAATCTTTAGGATCAAGTAGGGTATGAAATGCATCTAACTAATGCACATTTTTTAGATTTTTAAATATTTTGATTCAAGATTTATTTGAGGTCTTGGGTATGCATTTTTATGCCTAATTCCATGCAATTAGAAATGGTTATGGTCCAAATCAATATAGAATGCAGGCTTCCCCAAGAAGGTGATCATCCTCATAAGTCAGATGCCCCTTATGTGCAATGGGAGAAGTTGCACCATTCAAGGATTGGAGCAATATGATTTCATGGTTTCAAAACTTGATTATTTCTAATTGACTTTATGTTTTTCCTAAGGCTTTAATTTATGTGAGGTTTCAAGTTTTCTTTAGTTTTATTTTAAGTTGTTTAGATTTAAGTTGGGTATAAAATTTAATTTTTCTTATGAGCCTAATCTTCCAGGCAATCAATCACAGGAAAGCACGACACAAAAGGAAACCTAGAAAAGTAGGTTGCTTCTATTGTGCACCCAAAATAAATCAAACCAATTTAATTTAAGAAAAAGGCCAATGCGGCCAGGTACCGTTGTACACCCTGGAATAAAAGAAAAATGGGTGCCAAGATTTGCCCTTATACAGCCCGGCCTAGAGGTCGGCCTAACCTCTATAATGTGTTGGAAGCTTTAATTTGATGAGAAACTCTCTCCTTTGGATTTCACCAATGGAGGGGCTTGGTTTTCATCCGTTCATTGTAGTGTCGGGGGTGAGAGGCTGAGAGAAGGGTTCGGATCCTCATCTCTTGCCTTGGTGGATGTTTTGGAATGAAAAGGGGGAGGGAATAGGCTCCCCCTCCCCTCTTTCCATAGTTCACCAAAAGCCTGTATTTGGGGATTTTTGGTGGCCGGCCAATGGGTGGATTTAATTACCCTTGGCCTTATGAGCAAGGTTGGATGAAGATTAGGTGAAGAGGATGGCCTTAGCCCTCTTTTACCTCCTTTTTCTTCTTCTTCTCCTTGGCATTTCTTTCTTTGGAGAAAGAGAAAGCCAAATTGAATTTATCTTTTTGCATTTTTTTTTTAAATTGATTGCAGCCATCCTTTTAAGAGGTGGGATGAGACTTGTTTAAGAGGGGAAATCAGACTTATTTTCTTCCCTTTTGAGAAAGTAAATTCTATTTATTTTCTTTTGTTTAGTTTAGAATTGATTAGTTTAATTAATATTACTTGGAAATTACTCTTAATCCATGGAAGGATAAATTTAAATAAGTTCTATAGATTTATTTCAATTTGAATTCAATTAGTGGTCAATCTTGGCATTGGAATTAGTTTCAATTTCAAATGCTTTAAGCACCATTAATTGATTTTAAATTTTTATTTTGGATCATCCTTAATTTTTCATTGGATGATTGATTTTGGTTTTGATTTAATTAATTCATTTAGATTTGAATTAATTTTGAATTTCATTTCATTTTAACCCATTTGGCCTAAATGGGATAAGTTTGGCTCCAATTGGGCTCAAATGACCAATTTGACTCAATTGGATTGGGTTTGGACCCTAATCATGCTTGATCACATGTGTGAGATGATTTGGAGTGATTTATTTAATTTACTTTTAATTGGATTTTAATTTGAACCCATTTGACCCAAATTGGGCTTAATGGGTTAAGGTTGGGTTTCCTTTAGGTCAAATGACCAATTTGATCGAATTAGACCCAATTCTGAGTTGTATTATGCTTAATTATCATTTCCAAATGATTTTGAATAATCAAATTAAATTAATTTCAATTGATTTGGGTTTAAACCTAATAAGATCTATTTAGGGTTATTTTAGACTAAGTGGTCTAATTAACCTAATTATGGCCTGAATGAATTTGAATTTTTTTAAATTCATGATAAAACATGTTTATTTAATCATTTGTAACATTTTTAATGATTTAATTTGGTCAACTTCTTGGTGGGTTGTTCTTGACTTGATCAGACCCACCTAAGTCATGCATATGTCAAATGAGTTGACTAGATTTGACTTTAGATTTGGTTTCCTTGTTTTAATTTTATTTCATTTTGATTTATTTAGATTTGATTTGAGTTAATCCAAATTTAAAATTTGTGTTAATTCCCCCTAAGCCAATTAAGTTAGATCAAACCCAAGGAAGGTGCACTAGGCCACTAAATATAGTGTCCTAAGCACTGAATTAAGAGGTTCCTATTTGAGATTAGGACATCCTTATTACTAATTTGAGAGTTCAAATTAATCTCATCCAAAAATGACGTCAACAAATGGACCCCCAATATGTGTAATGGATCGGCCAGAGCACACTACACGTATTGGTGTTGACTGAATTAATCAACATTACAAGCATAGGCTTGGGGTTCAAATTCTAAATTTTGATTTTTGATTTTGATTTTGATTAGATTAGATTGTGAAAGATGGGCATATGTATGCCTATACTTTTTTAGAATGATTCACTCTTAGGAACTTAAATTCACCAAGTTCTAAGATGAATAGGGATGTTATTAGGAGTGGATCCAAAGGATGGTCTAGTCCTAATGCAATCACTGTGCTCAAAGAAGATGCCTTTAAGGGACTTACTCTTGTCTGAGAATAGTAGTTAGAAGGGATGCCAATGTGGACACTTACTCCTATTCCATACTACATAATGTTTTAACCAAGAAACGATACCACTAAGGGATTTACTCTTATCTGGTTAGCTATTAGGAAGGGGTCTTTGGAGACTTGATTCCAATCTAAATAACAAAGCTGAGGAAAAGGGTCTTGAATAGCTTAATCTTATTCCTCAAAATTTTGACTACTAAGCAGGGGCCACATGGATTTAATTCTTGTTTAACTAGTTCAAAGAAATGGGGCCTTCAATGGCTTAACTCAATTTCTTAGTTTCATTTATTTTCATTAGAAAAGGAATCACAAAGATCTAGATCTTATTCTAACGAAGTAAGCTAATAGGAAGGGGCCTACAATGGCTTAATTCCAACCTTGGTAGCTTTAGAAAGGAAAGAGGTCTTCATGACTTTATCATATCCTTATAAGGATTCCTACTAAGGGACTTACTCCTTTATGATTGGCTAATAAGAAGGGGTGCTCATAGCTTCATTCCTTCTTAAGTAACCATAATGAGGAAGGGGGGGTCTTAATGACTTATTCCTAGACTTCAGATTTTGGCTAATAGTAAAGGGGTCTTCATGACTTGTTCCTAACCTTGGTAGCCTACTTGACAAGAAAGGGGTCTTCATGACTTATTCCTATTCTTGTATTTTAGAATGAATGCCTACTAGGTAACTTATTTCTTTCTAACTAGCTATTAGAAAGGAGCCTTCAATGGCTTAATCCAACCTGAATATCTTGGGTGAAGGAAAGGGGTCTTTGATTACTTGATCCTAAACCTTGCTTTTTTATTTTGATTTAAGGATAGGGGTCTTAATGATTTTATCCTAACCTTAGTCACTTTAAAAGGATGCCTATTGTGGGACTTACTCCTATGTGATTAGCTATTAAGATGGGGCCTTCAATGGCTCAATCCAACCTAAATAGCTAAAGAGAGGAAAAGGGTCTTCATGACTTAATCCAATCCTTAAAAGTTTGGCTAATAGGAAAGGAGTCTTATTCTATCCTATCTAAATATGAGACACATGAAAGGGGTCTTAGTGACTTAATCCTATCATGTAAATAATATGAATGGTGCCATGAAAGGCTTACTCTAAGTTTATGAGAATGGTGCACAAAGGCTTACTCCAAACTCATAAGGAAAACCTGAGAAGGGTGCTACGAAGGGCTTGCTCCCAACTCAAGATATATATAGGAAAGCTGCCACAAAGGGGCTTGCTCCTAACCTATAGATGATATGGGTGAGGAAAAGGGGTCAAAGTAACTTAATTCCTAATCCTCAACTCTTTGGACTAATAAGCAAGTCTCATGGACTTAATTCTTACTTGATTAGTCTAACTAGTGAAAGGTGTTGGAAGTTTTTCTTCCATTTCTTGGTTTCACTAATGATTCTTACACATGGAGAAGTTTAGTGAAGAAGGTTTAAAGGTTTGATGTCTATTTTTTAAGGAGGATTTGGGTATATTTTGGACCTAGTGCTTTAATATGCCATGAGCATAGAAGTTTATCATTTTCCTTTCTTAAGTTTTTTTTTATCTATCTCAAAGTTACAATAAACCATCCTAGATGTCTAATTCACTCTAGACAAGACATCATAGAATACTAACCTGAGAATTCTATCTCTTTGACCTTGCATGTGACTGTGTAGTTCTTTAGGTAGTAAGAACCAAAGTCAACTAGGGCTTCTTGAAAGTTTTTTTTTTGTTTGTTTGTTTGGATATGTATTTCATTTTTATTTTTTTTATATGAATCAACAGCTTATAAGGCCTTCTATTAAATTTAATAAAGATCAAGAGATTTCCTTGGAGCTTTCTAAAGTGAATGAGAATCATGATAAACAAACTCTTGGATTCTCATGGGCACATTTTTATATTTTATTCTTCTATCCCTAATCAATAATGGAATCGAAAGGATTAACTTATTAGAGAAATTAAGATTCTCCTAATAAGTTTGAAATTGAATTTCTTAAGTTGATTTATTGTTCCTTTAAAGGTTTTATGAAATGATATTTCATAAATGGCTTTGATTAATTTCTTATTTTTTTGTATTTTTTTTATCTTTCTAAATTTTACTATGACTTCCTTGAAATTATTTTAAAGGTATATTTCAAGACTTTATACATAGTTTTATGATTGTTTTTCACATTCCATTGAAGTTTCTTTCTTTTTCTTTTCTTCTTTTCATTTATTCGTGTTTTTTTTTGGAAAGATTTTCAATATAACTCTCCACTTAATTGAAAATGAGATTATAAGAAATCTTGACCATGACCTTTTGATAAATTGTCTCAATTTTTATGAGACTGAATGATATGACTATAGAACAGAACATTCTTGTAAGAATTTTGAATGTCATATCATATGCTTTCAATTTTTTTTTCTAAAATTGTCTTGATTTTATAATTTTCAGATAAGTTATTCTCAAAGAGGATAATCTTATGCATGAAAGCCTATTTTGATTTTGAAATGAAGTATTGGTAAAATGAATCCATTTTCAAAATAAAGATTTTATCCTAGCCCCAAGATGTGGGTCACAATGGATTTGATCTTTTTCTTTTCTCTTTCTCTTTCTTTTTCTTTTTCTTTTTATCATTTTTTTATGATGTTAGCTAACCAAGAAGAATGTTTTCTTTTCATGTAAAGCCATCATTTTCTATCTTTTAATTTAGCATAAAATTTTTCTTTTCTTTTGGAGTTGACCGCAATTCTCAAGGGACGTAGTTTATTGAAATGGCATCAAACTTAAGTTAATAGATCACTACTTCTAGAGATCATTTCAATTTATTTCAAGATAAAGTTGACTTTTAACTTGAAGGATAGCTTGATGAAGTCATCAATATTTAACTCATTAGTTCATTGATATCAATTGTAAAGCAACTTTTATCTTTGAGGCTTGTTTCTTTTAGTTTGACAATTGTGGATTTAGATTCCTCTTTGAATTCTAGGGATGCATCTTAAACTTGAAGATTATATAGATCTCTAGACACATATAAACAACATTCATTCAATATGTTAGAGTGCATTTGAACAGAAAGTTAGGACCCTGACTACTTAATAATTTTCAACTTGCAATGGCTCTATGGTTCCATAAATTTTCTTCTTTATGGTTATAGGCCACTTGCAATGGAATAAGAGTATACTCAATTGAATCTTTGACATACAAAAAATATGGACCCCTGGAAAAGAAGATCCATTATCTCTTTTAACCTGCCATGCGAGCTCACCCAACATGGCAAAGGTCGTGATGATAAAGTATGAGATATCTAATTTTTTTTCCTTAGCTAGGGACAATTCTTTACTTCTAACCCTACCATTTTCTTTTGATGTGGAGGAGTTTAAAGTTTAAAATGTCCACATTCTTAGAAATTTTAGACTTTATCCTTTTGCTCTTGGATATAGTCCTTCCATCCCTTTACTTTTCTTTCTTTCTTTTTGTCAATATTTCTATAACATTTCAATTTATTTGTGAAATATTAGATCAAGCATCTTTTATAGTTACAAGATTTACTAGGAAATTAGATGTATTTGACATTTTGTCCAAATATAACATTTGATATGATTTGATTCTTCATTTTGATTAACTGATCATATTACTTGATATGATCCTTTTTAATTCCTTGATTGAACAAAAGATTTAGTGAGGTCATTTAGGATTAGCATAATGATATTCCTAAAGACTCTAAACTTTCAATTTAGGATGAATATGAACATCCTTTTATAATCAATATTTTTCTTCTTTTTCTTTCATTACATTCATTTATTTCTTTATTTGGGCTGGATAGGGCCATCCAAGAGTATTAAAGATGTTCTTGAATTCTTAAGTTTCTTTTCCAATGTTTAAATTTTTATTTTCAATCAACTATGTGACTGACATTAAGCTTTTTCTTTTAAATTGAGTTTTCAAGATTAAATTTTCATGAAACTGAAAAAAACTTTCTTTATTTGACTGAATTTACATGGCACCACCTTATCAAAGCTTGATTAGAATTAGGCCTATATATATTCACTTTCATGTTTATAATTGATGTTAATAGATGCACTCGAATCAACAAGTACTTTGGATATTTTCTTCTTTTAAATTTTCCACATCAACCAAGATGTTAATAAGTTCTTAGTAATCTACCTTCATCTTAGAAGCCCTAGAACCTTTTTATAGTGGAATACCACATTTGGAAGTTGCTTATAAATAATGAAGGTAAATTATAGGATTATGTAATGCCTTGCTTAATGGTAATTTCTTTCTCATTCCTTTTCATTTTTTTTATTTCTTTTATTTCATTTTATTTTCTTTGCTCTTCTTTTTTTTTATCAAAGTATTACGATGCTTGATTTTGCAAGCAACTTCTTTAAGATGGACAAGACATCACATTTTGAAGATGACTTATTTATCATTTCTTTTTAATGTTATTTGAGGTGGTATGACTCTACAATTTTGAATTTGATTTCAAGAATTTCTCTTTTGATATGGAGGGAAGGTAGGTTTAACTCTATCCTCAATATATCAATAGACCTCATGATCTATTCATTTGGAGGATCATCATTTAAAAGAGGTTCCTCTAGGGTAGATGATGTGCTATTAGAAAGTCAAGTTTGACTTGTATTTTTTATAGCACTTACAAGTTTAAAACTAATCTCAGCTTGCAATGGAATCTTTGACCACCATACTAGACATTAAGATAATGTCAAGCGGGTCAAGTCATAAGACATTGCAAAGGATTTTCTTTAGATTCAATTTGTATTGAAAGCATGTAATTCCTTAATCTTTGAATGGAGAAAACTAAGGCTTTCATCATTAACTTGGATTGACAAAGTCCTAAGCGATTTATCTATCAACTTACGATAGATAAATGTCTCATACTTTCACTCTAGGAGATAGAAATATCATACTTAGGACCCAATCCTAAGGACGTGATTTCTTTAGAAGGATTATAATCTTTATTTTTTTTCAAGATTTGTCCTTAAAATTAATTATGGCCATTCATGAAATATCATTTCACTCAATGGGAGAAAACTCCCATTAAGAAAGTTCATTTAAATTTATTGGGTTTAAGTTTCATCAATTTCAACTTTATCAGGAGAATTGGAATTCTCTTTCGCTGCCCTCTCTTTTCTTTTATCGATTAGGAGCAAAAGTGAATCCAGTCACTTTTTTTTATTTATGTCATGTCATCTTCCTCTCTTGACTCTCTCTTATATTCTTAATGATCTAAGGTTTTGGAGAGGTTTAAAAGAGGGCTAACTCCAAGTCACTCCCTAGAATTAACCAATTAGATTGAACAATTGATTTTCTGATATTGTAATAGACATGTGCAGATGGATTAAGCTTAAAGTTGATTTACATTTATGTAAAAATTTCTTCTATAAGGATAGAAGATTTACATTTAGTTCCTTAATCAAACTATGCCTAAGGTCAATAAAATATTCTTTTGAGATGATTTTTTTATCCAACCCTCTTTTTATTATTTTTCTTCTTTTTTTGAGTTGATTCTTCTTTAAATGGAATTCAAACTTCAATCATAGTGGTAAGGGGCAATAGGCACAACTATGCCTCCTTTTAATTTAAATTTTCTCAAGATTTGAAGGAACTCCTTTATTTCAATCTACATCCATAGGTTTTTGTTACCATTGAATGTAGTAGAACAAAGGGTATGAACTTAGGACCATATCCTTATTCTCTTTAGCTTTAGTACAAAGCTGAAGTAAGATCAAGGACAAATTTAACTTTGATATTTTATTCTTAAGATTTACTTTTCAAATTTCGAAGTAATTTTCAAACTTTTTGAATTTAACATTTCTTTTTCACTTTCGAATGGTTTCAAATCTATTTTGACTTGATTTCCATTTATTTTTCTCTTGCTTTTCTATTTTAGGATTTGGTTCTAGGACCTAATCATTTAATTATGGCAAATGAAGAGTTATAGAACCTTAGTTCAGTATGTTGGATGGGCTCAAAAAAGGATGAAATGGAGAGGAATCCAATGAAAAGAAAGGCAATCTTGACTTGTGAGCGGCACTAGTACACTACCGATATAGAAATAACAACTTATTTCTAAAGATGGAGAGAGGAACCATTCCCCAATGGAGTTTTCAAATAATAATCTATGTGAAAAAAATTTATGATACCGCATAAGTTTAAGAATTTCTTATTTGGATGATCAAATGCATCATTAAGGAATAAACATAGTATCTCGGAAGATAAGCATATTTTTCTATAATTGATTCGATCATTTAATAAAAGACTCCTAAGGCTAATGGGTCTTTCATGAACTAAAGATTTTTTGCCTAAACTACATGGAAGGTAGAACAGGGTTTATTTTAAACTGAGTTCATGGTTCCTATAAAGGCAAGCTTGTATAATTAATTACATCTTAAGAAAGGTCTCTTCCTAAGAATACTCTCGATTAAAGAAATGAGTTGTTATTTACAAGAATTTTAAAGTTGGTTTTCAAAGGATTAATTTTTTGAATTTCAATTGGGATTAGTTCAAAGTAGAGAGAGTTCTTTTGGAGACCAAATGGGATGAAGTAAGAAATTTCTATTGATACTTGGATGCCTAGTAGACATTTCAACTATCATGTAATTGGGCTTTAAATTATGGAATTTAATTCAAATTTTAAGTTGACATTTTCTTAAAAGTCTAGAACTTAGATTCTAACATCAGTACAATTCCTAGAGCTCAAGACTGGTTTGAACTAAAAGGATGCTTCAGAACCTAGTCTATAGGTGCTTTTGACACATATCAGATGCTCAACTTAGTTCTACTTTTTGGAATTATTAATCATTCCTCTCACTTGAGAGAATTACCCTACCGTTGACTCTTCTGGACTTACAGCCCTCCTGGAGAGGGCTGCCAGCTAACACCACCTAAGCGCATTTTAAATTCATGATGCTAAGTCTCATGAATGCAGTATGGTTGGGTTATTGTATTTTTAAGAAAGGAATCTATGAACCTAGACTCACTCCTTAATCCCTAGGATCATGAAGGGTATGAAATGCATCTAACTAATGCACATTTTTCAAATTTTTAAATATTTTGATTCAATATTTATTTGAGGTAATGGGTATACATTTGTATGTCTAATGTCATGCAATTAGAAATGGTTATGGGCCAAATCAATATAGATGGCAGGCTTCCCCAAGAAGGTGGTCATCTTCACAAATCAGAAGCCCCTTAAGTGCAATATGAGAAGTTTCCCAATTCAAGGATTGGAGCAATATGATTTCATTGTTTCAAAACTTAATTATTTGTAATGAACTTTATGTTTTGCCTAAGGATTCAATTTATGCAAGGTTACCAGTTTTCTTCAGTTTTGTTTTGAGTTATTTAGATTTAAGTTGGGTATAAAATTTAATTTTCCTTTTGAGCTTAATAATCTAGGCATTTAATCACAGGAAAGCATGACAGAAAAAAAAAAACTAGAAAAGCAGGTTGATTCTATTGCGCACCCAAATTAAATCAAGCTAATTTAATTTAAGAAAAAGACTAATGCGGCCGGGTACCGCTCTACACTCTGGAAGAAAAGGTAAATGGACCACCGAGCTCTACCCATACACAACCTGGCCTAGAATTATAAGTCTAGATGTATGGGTCTTCTTTCCAGGATAGTCTCCTTCTTCGTGGACATCCAGGGCTCCACAGGGGACCACCACTCCTTCTCCTAGGTCGCCTCTGCTAATCCTGACTCTATAGATCCTAACCCCATCTCCTAATTCTCAAATTTTATTTTGATTTAAATTTCAATTAAGTTCCCATAAACAAATGTTAAGAAATACAAATAGCACATTACAATTATATTTCACAAAAATATGGGCATAACATTAGTTTCTTGCTAAGTCCACCTGTCCTTTGGACTATTCTTAAGGATTTAAGAATACCTACAAGAAATAGTATTTTTAAATTCCATTTTTGGATGGAATCTATCCTATTCAACATTCTAACTCCTAATGAAATGAAATCTTCACCCTAAGATGAAGATCTATCCCAATGGTCTAACTAAGATACTTAAGTATTATAATTAATCCTTTTGATTTCATCGAGATGGTTTGGATTCGAATTTCGTTTGGATTATTAGATTAATTCATTTCTTTGGAAATTTGGGTTTCCATTTCATTTCTTTCGATTTGATTTAATTTCATTCTTGGTTTACTTTATTCTTTTAATTTAATTTGGTTTGAATTATTTCATTTGATTTGATTTATTTCATTTATTTTATTTGTTTCATTTTATTTGATTTAAATTATGTTTAGGTTTTAAGTTATGTTCACTTCATTTAGCTTGTATGCTAACCTAAACACTTAGGTTAAAGTTTGAAATCATTCTTAGATTAGATTGATTGTGTATTTAAGTTTGCATTGGTTTGACTAAGAGTTCATTAGGTGTTTGTTTGATTATGAGTTTATTAACTTAAGGTTAAATTACTCTTAATATGACTTATTAATTTTATTAACCCTTAAGTATGAAAATGATTAAGTTTTTTGACTTAGGATGTTGGAAAACCATCCTAATAGTTTTTGATATTTTATTGAGATTAGTTCAAGCTGTTTCATGATTTTATAAATTAATGAATTTTTTTATTCATTATTTGATTAATATTGACCTAGATATTGGAAATTCAATAATTCTCAGTCTAAAGGTCAATTGGATTTAAAATTTTTATGGTAAGTGAGGTTACATGCCAATTTCATGTTTCCAAAGTTTCATCTTGATTATGTTCATAATTATGGTGTAATTAAAGTTTTAATTTGATTTAATTTAAAATCAAATTATGGCTAAAATATCCTAAAATTAATTGGGAATTTTATTTTTAATTGATTCCTCTCATCAAGATGAATCCATTTAACCCAATTTTGCATTGTTTTTTAGATTTATATTTATTTTTCTAAGTTTTTTTTGAATTTTTTGTGATTTTTACTTAATTTTTAAGGGGGATTACCATTTTCTAATGGCGGGTCGATGAGGCACTATTGTGGCATCACCGCCATGTGGCGTAACATGATTTGACCACGTAGATCTTGTGTGGCATCCGCATCATCCTTAAGGGGTCCAAATCGGATCATCTGACTAAATCATGGTCGTCTATTCCTAATAGAAGGATCGGATGATAGGGATTAAATCTCAAGGTTTGCCAGTGAGAGACAGACACTGTCCTTTGTATTCATATAATTTACCGTGATTGTAGACAATTATCAAAGGCATTTTAATTACAAAATGATCAAAGATCAATTTACAACTCATTTATATGACTTGATCCACTTGGGGATCAATTTCATTTTGAAAAGGACCAAAATAAAACATCTAAAGGCTTGGTGCTGGAGCGCACCTCGATTCTGGTGATCACTAGCAGTGGGATTGACTCCATTAGCTTCGTTTCAATGTGATGAAGGTATGGGTGAAGTTTGACCCTATATGAGCACCAATTTGATTTTTTGGAGGTCTCGATCATTTTTTGTCTTGCCAGCGGCGAGGGGTTGGGGTGGCGATTCATTTAAGGTCGCCTCGAACTCTAGAACATGTTTGAAAATTTAATTTAATGAGAAAACCTCTACCTTGGATTTCACCTTCAATGGAGCTCAATTTTTATCCATTCACCGGCGTTCTGGCAGTGAGAGGTCAAGGGAAGAGCCCCCTCCTTCATCTCTTACCTTGGTGGACATTTTGGAAAGAAAAGGGTGAGGGAATTGGTTCTCCCTCCCCTTTTACCATAGTTGGCCAAGAGCCTTATTTATGGGATTTTAGGTGGTCAGAATCTAGCCACCAATGGTGGCAAGGTTAGTCAAGGGGTGAATTTAATTCTTCTTAGCCCTGTGAAAATACTTGGATGAGGATTGGGAGGCAATTGGCATTTTTCCTTGCTTTGGCTGAGCCATCTCTCCTTTTTTTTCTTTTTTTCTTCTTTTTCTTACTCTTGGCTTCTTCCCTTGGAGAGAACAAAGTTCTATTTTTCTTCTACTTTTTCTCCTTGCATTCCCTACCCTTGGAACCATGCTCTTAAGAGGTGGTCAAAGGTCCAAGTTTACTTGGTTAAAGCCAAGCTATTTTCATGATGCAAGGAGAAGAAATTTACCAAAATATTTCCATTTGGTCAATGGTTTTCATTTACTTATTTTTTTCTTTGGGCTCTAGGAATCACTAACAAAGTTATTTAACCTAGCATGTTGCTGCCTACATCAAACTCAAATGAATTTGAGTTCAAGTCTAAACCCAATTTGACTTAGATTGGAAAATTGAATCCCAAACTAAGTATTTTGATTCAAAGTGTTTGGATTTTATTTTAATTCTTATAATTTTGGATTTAATCATCTTTAATTGATGATTAATTGAGTATTGATTTCATTAATTTATTTAATTTTAAATTAATTTAGAAATTTATATAATTTCAATCCATTTATACTTAAATGGTTTAGTTTTGACCCCAATTGGGTTCAAATGACCAATTTGACCCAATTGGATTGGATTTGAACTCCAATCACGTTGGATCACATGTGTGAGATGATTTTGACTGTTTGATTTCATTTAATTTCAAGTTAATTTCAATTTAAATCTTTTAGACCCAAAGTGAGCTTAATGGGTTAAACTTGGGTTTCATTTGGGTCAAATGACCAATTTCTAATGATGAGTTGATTTGTGTTTAATTATAATTTCCAAATGATTTTGGGCAACTAAATTGAGTTGATTTTAATTTGATTTGGGTTTGAACCCAATAGGACTCATTTAGGGTTATATAGACTAAGTACTCTAATGAGCCCAATTAAGGCCTAAATGAATTTTAATTTCTTTAAATTCATGGTCAAACATGTTTATTTGATCATTTGGGACATTTGGAATGATTTAGTTTGGTCAAATTCTTGGTGGGTTGACCTTTGACTAGGTCAGACCCACTTAAGTCAAACATATGTCAAATGGATTGACTAGATTGACTTTGGATTTGTTCTTTTATTTTAATTTTATTTCATTTTGATTTATTTGGATTTGATTTGATTTAATCCAAATTTAAAAATTGGGTTGAGTCTACCTAAGCTAATTAGGTTAGATCAAACCCAAGGAGAATTCCCTAGGTCACTACGTATAGTATCCTAAGCATTGAATTAGGAGATTCCTATTTAAGATTAGGATATCCTAATTATTAATTTTAGAAGTGATATTAAGCTCATCTAAAATTGAGGTCAACAACCATTGAAGGCCCAATCTTAATAGTTAATCACATAGGAGTATGTCCCACAGTAGGCATCCTTTTAAAATGACAAGATTAGGATAAAGTCATTGAGACCTCTATCCAATTAGTCACAATAAAATAATGTGAGGTTTAGGATCAAGACATCAAAGATCTCTTTCCTCAGCCCAAGCTATTTATGTTGGATTAAACCATTAAAGGCCCATCATAATACCTAGTTAGAAAGAAATAAGTCCCGTAGTAGGCATTCTTTCTGAAAAGCAAGGATAGGAACAAGTCATGAAGACCCCTTTCCTATCAAATAGGCTACTTAAGTTAGGAATATGTCATGAAGACCCCTTTCCTATTAGCCAAAACCTTTGAGATTCAAGAACAAGTCATTAAGACCCCTCTTCCTCATTGTGGCTACTCAAGTTGGATTAATTCATTAAATGCCTCTTCTTAAGAGCCAATCATAGAGGAGTAAGTCCTTTGGTAGGCATCTTTATAATGATAGGATAAAATCATTATGAATCCTTTTCTTTTCAAGCTACCTAGGTTAGAATTAAGCCATTGAAGGCATCTTCCTATTAGCTAAACTTCATTAAAATAGGATTCAAGTCTTTGTGACTCTTTTTCTAATGCAAAATAAAAGAAATTAAGGAATGAAAATAAGCCATTGAAAACCCAATTCTTATGGACTATTCAAACTAAGAATTAAGTCCATGTGGCCCCTGTCTAATAGTCAAAATATTGAGGTTGAGGATTAATATATTAAAGCACCTTCTCCCCAACTTAGCTATTTAGGTTGGAATCAAGTCTTCAAAGACTCTTTCCTAGTAGCTAACAAGATATGAGTAAATCCCTTAATGCTATCTTTCCCTAGTTAAAATATCATGTAGTTTGGATCAAGAGTAAGTGTTCGTATTGGCATCCTCTCCAACTGTTATTCTTAGATAAGACTAAGTCCCTTGAAGGCATCTTCTCTAACTATAATGATTATGTTAAGATTAGACGCTTCTTTGAGTCTACTCCTAATAGTGAATTTAAGTTCTTAAGAATGAATCATTTTAAATTAAAACAAATTTGGAATGTTTATGCCTATCTTTCACAATCAAATCCAAAACATAATTTGAAATTAAAATAAAAATCAGAATTCCAAATTTCAAAACCAAATATGAACTTCTTCAAGCTTATGCTTGTAGTGTTGACTAATTCGGTCAATACCAATATATGCAGTGTACTAGGTCAGTCAACTACACATATTGGGGGTTAATTTTTTAATCTCATTTTGGATGAGGTTAATACATTTCTAAAATTAGTAATTAGAACACCTAATCCTAGATTAGGAGCCTCCTAATTAAGCACTTGAACACTACACCTAGTGACCTAGTGCATCCTCCTAAGGTTTGATCTAACTAAATGGGTTTAGGTAGACTCAACCCAAATTTCAAACCTAAATTAAATAAAAAATAATACAAATAAACCAAAATATATTTAAATTAAATCAAATGAATGAAACCAAATCCAAATCTAGTCAACCCTTTTAACATAGATTTGATTTATGTGGGTCTTTTTAAATCAAAAGTTCAACCCACCAAAATTTGATAAAATGAATCATTCAAAATGATCCAAATGATAAAATAAACATGTTTAATCATGAATCTAAAGAAATTTAAATTTATTTAGGCTTTAGGTTAATTAGACTAGTTGGTCTAAATGGTCCTAAATTAGTCCAATTGGGTTCAAACCCAAATCAAATTGAAATTAACTCAATTTGATTGCTCAAAATTATTTGAAAATGATCATTAAACATAACCCAACCAATCATTGAATTTAATTTGATCAAATTAGTCATTTGACTCAAATGAACCCAAGCTTAACCTATTAAACCCAATATGGGTCAAATGGGTCAAAATTGAAATTAACCAAAAACTAATTGAAATTAATCATTCTAAATCACTCCATATATGTAATAAAGTATGATTAGAGTCCAAAAAAATTTCAATTAAGCTAAATGGGTCATTTGAGCCCAATTAGAATCAAGGTAAACCCATTTAAGCCTAAATGGGTTAAAGTGAAATGAAATCCAAAATTAATTAAAAACCTAGAGGAATTAATCAAATTAAAACTTAATAAATCATCAATTAAATATAATTGAACCCAAATTTAAATGAATTAAATCAAAATAAACAAAGTTCAAACAATTTGAACCAAATAGCATGAATTAGGTTCAAACCTCCAATCCAACTCAAATATATTTGGATTTAACCTCAAACTCACATTAGGTTTGATTTGGGTAGCCAAACATTAGCCTAAAGGTATTGGTGGTGATACCAAAAGCCATAAATAAAAAGTCAAAGGGAGAAAAGGTATGTTGTTGACCTCACTTTTGGAGTGAGGTTTGATCCATCCTATTTTATACCTAGAAGCCTTCTAGACACATAGACTTCCTTAGTGCTAAAACACTTCTATTGATTAAGGGAACACTAAATCTAAGCCTAGAGACTAATTGGGTATAACCCTAAGCCTAAAGTTTACTTTAGTACAAATAGGTTTCAACTACCCTAAGGCCTAAACCAAGACTCATGCCCATTAACTCATCCAAACTTAAGCTCATGTGATTGAAACTAAACCAGTTCAAACCTATTCAATTAATCCTGATTAAATTTAGCTTTCCCAATCCAATCTCCAAACCAAATTAACTTGGGCACCCAAGTTAACCCACCATGATCCTATAATTCCATTCAAACCCATTCAAGCAAACTAAATCCAATTTTGTTCACTCTAATTATTCAAGATATCATTTCAAACTACTCCAACACTTACAATCAAGCTAATTGAACCAAGTGAATTTGATCAACCTAAGTTATCCTATTTGACATAAAAAGTTCAAATGAGCCAAAATTGAATGAAGCCTAAATCAATTGCAATCAAAGCCACTGATCACCTTTAAATTTATCATTCAACACATCCCAACCATCCATAACTCCAATTGGTCCAAGTTGACTTGACCAAGCCACTTGACCCAAAGTGACCTAAAAAGGCTTGATTAAGCTAAAATCCAATCAAACTCACATTGAACCATGCCCTCCAAATGGGACAAAATCCATATTTGGATGGGTTCTCCAACTCCCCACCCCTTGGCAACCACCTTCGCCTTTCTTGGATAAGGGACCACTGACCCAACCTAACCTAAGGCTATTAGGTTTATCCTTTGGCCAAGAGAGGGTGAGTTCACCCATGGCTAACCATTCATCCACCAAAGGAAGAGTGTAGACCTCATGCCACTACACTCCCTCAACCTTTCATACTCATCCACCTCAGTAGTCCCCTGCCACCTCCAACAACCTACCCCAACTGGACGACTGCCAAAGGCTGAACTAATCGCAACCCTTAGTTCAATTGGGGAGAAAATTATACTTTTCCCCATTCATTCAAACTCATGAAAAAGCTTCCTCAGAGCATTCCGCACTGTCCCACGCTTCTCCCAAGATTCTTGTGCACCCTACCGTCGGCGAGACCATCTCTCGATCAGACCCAAGAGCCCCATTCATTTGAACTCCCCATACCAACATTAAACATAAATTAACTCTTCCCACTCCTTCACCTCACTCTAGTGAATCAAAATGAATCATTTCCTAAGTGATTCAATCATTGAAAGACATCCCTAGACCAACTCTAGTGAGTTTTGCGATGGTGTTCCATCCTCAATCGACAAGGAGGCAACTCCAGATCTTCTCAATATGGCTTCATCTTTTCAACATGAAGCTACCTTGATCATTGGACCACCAATCCATAGCTCTGGTGAGGTAAAAATTTGGCAACTGTAGTTTTGGCCATTAGGTGTTGGTCTTTTTTGAAGTGAATCATGTTTTTGTGCGATATCCACCATAGGGTCTCTTTAGATTTCTTCCGTGATCATTTTGGAGTCAAATCTGCTATCGAACGAGATCTAGTGAGCTCAAATCAATTAGTGAAAGGTGGATGATGCTTATCTTCTGATGCTAACAGGATGACAGATCACTGGTCATCTATTTTATGCGATTATAATGGACGACAGTGATTAATTGCATTTAAAATCTTGATTTAATCCCTTCAAAATCATGGGATCAATCTCGACCATCCAATCTAGTTTAGACAGCTGAGACAAAATCATGTCGAATGATTTAAGTAGCCAATACTGTAGTGCCATCTGAAAAGTGCTGTTGTGTCCATGTCCACGTGGCATTGACGGTTTAAAAGGATTAATTAAAGTTTAAAAATATAATTAAATACCCAATACTTTAAAAAAATCATAACTAATTATTGAAAATTTTAAAAAATACAAATAAACCCATTTTGGGAAGCTTAGATAGAAGAGAATTTAACAAAAATAAACTCTCTAATTAATACTTAATTAATAGTACTTGATTAAAGTTTGAAGCTCAAGATAATTACCTTAATTAAGTCCAAATTACTTGACTAATTAATTCTAAATTTGGTGGAATGATTCTATGGGATGTCCTCTTCCTCCCATAATTTTCTTGGAATTATTTGCCATGTGGTTTGAAGATTTTAGATTTTTAACCCTAATTTCCTTCTTTAATTAATTAAATAATTATTAAAATTAATGAATAGTAAAATTTTAGCAATTATTCTTAATTAATCAATATAAATATTAGGGATGATGAGGGACTTAATTAGGACCCCTCTTCTAATTTTTTTTCCATTTGTATTCTCTTAAGAGGGTTTAATTAATGTGTTTAATAATTTAGTAAAAATTAATGATAAATTAATGATTAAATAAAAATAAATAATGAAATTGATTTAAATAATTTGAGTGCAACCCATTAATCCCTTTATGTGTTTAATAGCATAAATCCATTAAAGAAATTATGATTATCCAATTGGTGTAATAAACTTAAATATTTCTTTAATTTAATTAACTAATTACATTGCCAAACACATTGCTAATTTTATCTTGCCAAAGCATATCATTGAAGGCTCATGATCAAGTGGCTAATTAAATTAAAGAAGCTTGGGGAAGGGTAATCAAATTGATGTGATCAATGGCTTAACTTAATCAACTCATAAAACATATTTAATTTCTTTACTTAAATATGTCAAATAACCAACATGGGATGGGGTGAATCCTAAGTATCATTTCTGCTAGTTAGGTTTTAACAACTTAAACATCAAAATTAAATCTTATAAAAGCTTTGTTTAGTGTTAAGGAATTATTTATTTAGCTTGATTGTCCTTAAGATTTAATGAAATTAAGTATGTTTTGCAATAACATTTAATTACTTCTTTTCAATTATTATAAATGTGCATGCCATTTGTTTCATGTGTTCATATTTTAAAAAGAAAAATTAAAAGAATATGATTGCATTTAAGTTGCGTGAGATAGGTAAATGTTATTATATGGTGTGACTATTATCACTAATAAATCTCAAATTATTTTTCAAATTATAAGTTTATAATGAATCGAATAGTGTGAAATTTAAATAAAACTTGATCAAGTTTCCATTTAGTTGTAATTTAAAGATGGTAATGGATTATTTTATCATTATGTTTTATGTATACGTTTACATATATTTGAATTAGCAAGTATATAGTCTGGACATCCTGGGAACACAAGGCTTTAAGTAGCCCTAAGGTGGTCTTAGATAATCTCACTTCCCTAGTTTAATAATGGCATGTACTAGCTTGATTTCATTTATGTGTATACATGTGCTAGAATATAGGGTAAAACTTTTTCTCTTCATGCCATTATATGAATAAAAAAATTTATATAACCTTTGCATGGTTTTGTTTCTATGCTCATGTATATGTTGACACGTATTTGAATTAGTAAGTACATAGTATGGAAATCCTAGGAACATGAGGCTTTAAGTAGCCCCAAGGAGGTCTTAGATAATTTTACTTTCCTAATTTAATGCACTTACTTAAATCTCTAATACATGTGTATATATGCTTAACTAAGGGATGAAATCATCTTTAATAATTAATTTAAACAATTCTAAAACCCTAAGACTTAAAGTGAAACCATCCTTAATAATTAATTTAAATAATCCTTAAACTTTAGACAACCAAACTTTCAAAGATTAACCAAGACATACCACAATAAGCCCTAGCACACACATTAAAATGTTAAGTCATCGATTCTAGTATTAAGTTAGGCATGTGTATGTTATGGTGATATGTTTTATTTTATGATGTAATTATTTAGAATGGATGTTAGAATTTGTTGTGTTTAGACTGGATGTTAGGTCATTAATAGCCTAAAGATGTCTTATACAAGGGATTATGCTAAAGGGGCCGGTGTAATAATAAATGAATATAAATGTTCTTCCTTGTAGGTGTTGCATATGCCTCTAAGCATAAGCTAATTAGGTTAGGTGGGCTTGGCTACCCAAGTGGAAGAAGCTAAGTCCAAATATATGAAATATAATTGCTTGGCTTATATGTTTGTTTAGCCAATGTCTATTTTGCAAATGTAGTTAGATCTTATTTTTCATAAATATGTAATTTTTGTAATAGGATTAGGATTAGTGTTATGGGGTTTAGGATGAGTAATTACCAGAAGGCAAAGACCTAGGAGGCCCTGTGAAGCTTGGAGAAAATAGATATAAAGAAAAGAAAGAAGAACAAAAGATTGAAGACCCCCATAGCATTTATTTTAATTATAACATTCAATTATAATCTGTGTTGTATAAGGGTAGAGCTCAGCTATCCAACATATTCTCTTTTCTAAGGTGTACGGTGATATTCGGCTGCATCAGCCTCTTATTCTTTTACAAAATTCAAGTGTTTAATTGTTATGTTTAGATTGTTCAATACAAATGGCATGCTTTTCTTAGGTTTCTTAAAGTTTGATGATATGATGTGTGGCCTGGATGCGGTAGGCTCTTTAAGATAAAAATTAAATTTTCTACCCTCACTAAATAACTCATAACTAAATCTTAATGTAACTCATAACCTCATTTTAAAGCCTAGGATTTTAATCAAGATAATAAAAGATTTAGCAACCCCTTCGATGAATGATTATATGCTACAATGACATGCATATCATATTGTGTCACTCTTGAATAGAGAGGTTCTCCACTCTTGCATGATAGGGAATATGCTTGACCTTTGAGAGTGATCACTTATAGTGGAGAACACCTCTTCTAGTTGATTCAGCCCATAACTTAAATTCATCATACATGTAGGCATAATTGTCCCAAGCCTTGGTCTAATAATAAATGTGTCAAATGATTTTTAAAACTTGTAAATTTTCAACATTAGTTTAAGTCATGTTTGCATACCAAACATCATCTTGTCGCTTAGGGAGCGAGTTTAGGATTCCAACCTCCTTTTTAATTAAATAATAGTCTAACTATCTTGCATCTACATAAGACCAGCCTACATGATTTTAAAGCATATGAGGTGTTAGCTGGCCACCACTCTAAGCTATTGCAGGTCCAAGAGAGTCAGGATTTGTTCATCCTTTCTTATGGAGGTGAACCACTATATCCCATTTTCCCTAAGTAGACTTAGGTTGAGTTCTGAGCCTATGCTAGAGCACTCTATATTTAGTTTCTAAGTTGCTCATTTCTCTTTTGTTATGGGTATAAGTCTTCACTTCTTAGGCATTTTCATAATCTTGTGTTGTTGGACTATAAGTCTTAGCATTCTAATAATATTCCAACTTAAATAAAAGTATATTCTCTCTTTCAAAAGTATAAAGCCTCACTATAGGGTAGATTAAAGCACTCATTAGGCTTTCTAGTATCATGTGTGCTTCCTACTTATTCTCCTTTAGAACTTGTGATCAAGTCTTCATATTCGAACAATCCCCTTTGATTTCCAAAAATAACCAATTCTTTGATAGTCTTGCCTTAAAATCTTTGGAGATATTTATTGACAACTTAATCGACAAAGTACTTTCGAAACTTTCATTTCTATCTTTTGAGATAGTATATCATACCTCAATATTGCACTCGATCATGTCAATAAGTTCCCTCTAAGATCTGTGTGGTTTCCCTATGACTCCAAACTAAAACACCACATATGCAAAAAAAAAAGTTTCTCTATGCCAAGATGCTTTATGGATTCCTCCTCCTCCCATCATCCAAAATCCTTTGGATTCTATCCAATTTTTTGTCCACCTCTTAGAAGATGATTCAAAGGGTTAGAATTAAGTGGCCAGCCCATTACCATAGGTATACTTGGCTTCTTCTATGGGGGATAACAAGGAGAGAGCAAAGAGGGAGCAAGAGAGACTCTCATGAGGTCTCTCTCAACCAAGAAAGGAAAGGGTAGAAAAAGACTTCCTCCCCTCAAACCCTTCATCCAAACCCATGAAATAAGGATTAAACCCACCATTTGGCCAAGCTCCTCACCACTAATGGCTGGATTTTGGCCACCTAAAGCTCAACATACATGGCTCTTCATCATGTATGGAAAGAGAGGAGAGAGGCCCTCTCCTCTCAATACCTTCATTCTGAAATATCTACAAGGTGAAGAGAAGGAGAAAAGGAGCATTCCCCCCCCAACCTCTCACTACCAACAAACTAAAATTTGGTCAAAGCTAGTGGCCAACCTCTCGACCTCTAATGGAAAAATGAGAAGGATTATATTTCACCTTAAATTGGATGTCCCTACGCATTCTGGGGTCAAGGAAAGCTCAAACGAATCTTCCTCTGGTTATTATGATAATGGTGAGTCGAAGAATGACCAAAATTGATGGTAAACGACCACAAGTTGGTCCCTAAGGTATCATGTCCATGGCTTTTTCCCATTAAGACAAAGATGCTCAAAGCACAGCGGCTGCCAGGGATCACCACTAATGAGGTATGCCTCATAACCAACCCTTTTGGCAAATTTCTTTCATCTTTTATGAAGAGAATTTGATCTTTAAGGGGATAAAACCATATATATTGATCGTAAATCAATCTTTCATCATTTTTCAATCGAAATTGCATTAAAATTCACCTCGAAATGCTAAAAATCCATCAAATTTGATGGACAGCATCTGTCTCTCATTAGAGAAGAATTGATCTCAAATGTCTATTCCTTTTATTTGAAATGGACAGCCAAGATCTAGCCAAATGGTTTGATTAAAACTCTATAGGAAACTGCGGATCGTGTCGCCCAATGGTACCATGCCATGTGGCAATGTACCACATCACTGTCACTATTTAAAATGAGTTCTTCTTGATATAAATCATTAAAAATTGTAAAAATGCTAGAAAACTTCTAAAATATATAATAAATAAAATATAAATCAAAGTAAATGCAAATAAGAGCTCTATAAATTCATCTCAATAAGTAAAATCCATTAAACCAAAAATTCCCAATTAATTTTGGGTAATTTAGGGTTAATTTAGCTTTAAATGAAACTAATCAAACATAAATTAATCACAAACCATTAATCCAATTGATATGAAACTTTGGGAAACTCAAATTTAGGTTAAAATGCACCTTAGGAAAAATTTTCATGATTTACCTCAAAGTAAATCGAAAGATATTAAATTTCAACCTCCAAATCTCAATTTTAATGATATAAATTAATATTAAATAAAATAAATCATGAAATTTAATCAAATTACTTTAAATCACCATAGTAAACCCTAATGAACTTAAACACATCAAAGAAACCCAATAAAACTTAATAAATCACAAAAATGGCCTAATTTGGTAATTAATTGAATTAATTAATTCACTTAATTAACTTGACGTAAGTGAAATCATAATAAATCAACTAAAACTATAAAAAATTTAAAATGAACCCTCTATGGATGCATTTTTATTGAGGAATTTAAGAAAAAAACCTCTAAATAATTATTTCTAAATTAAGCTTGATTTAAGTTTTAATAAAATAATTAAAATCTTAATTACACCCTAATCATGTATCTAATTAAAATGAAACTTTAGGAAAATCAAATTAGCATGGAACCCCACATGCCATAGAAATTTCAAACCCAATTAACCTCTAGATTGAGAATTATTAACTTTCTAGGTCTCTAGGTCAATAAAAATTAAATAATAATTTTAAAAAATCACAATATCACAAAATTCTTAAAGTTGGTTTGAAACACCTTCATCAACACCAGAACCCTTAAGAATAATTTTCCAACACTTTAAATCAAAGAATTTTGGTTAATTACAAACTTAGGGTTTAATGAAAATCATTAAAAATGTAAAACTTAATTAAACCTCAAAATAAAAAAATACATTATATTCATGATCATCAAATTAAAGAAATGTTAATCCATAATTAATGCAAACTAAGAATAAATTAAAACATTAACCTAAATGTGTTATGTTAACTTAATTCAAACCAAATGAACATAAAGTAAATGGACATGAACAATAATGAAACAAATGTTAAATCAAGACAAAGGAAACAAATGTTACACCAATTCATTCCAAATATAACAGATCAAATTGAAAATAAATTAAACAAAGAAGAAACACATAATCAAATCAAAAGAAATTAAAAAGAATAATTAAGTTTTAAAAAGATAAAATTATAAACTTAATTTAAATGAAATTATTTAAATGAATCTATAAGGAGCTAATTAAGATACTGGTGATCTTGGTTAGATCTTTAGGATGAATCTTCATTTTAGGATGAATGTTTCATTCTTTAGGATTTATGATGTTGAATGGAATGGGTTTCACCCAAAAGTGGAATATTTTTTATTCTTCATTCTTGAAAACCTAAACTTCACTTTAACATAAAATTGATTTTGAAATGAAAACAAGAATCCTAAATGGTTAAATCATTTGAATTGAAACCATCTAAAGGTGAAAATAAATAAACAATAAAATTCAAATTGAAACTTAAAACTAAAAAGGTCTAGTAAAGTCTTATCATAGAAGCCTATTTTCTTCACACACTGGATCATTTATGTCACTAACCCTAGACTTAGGTTAGGCCGATCTGTGATATTCTATGATACTTTGTGATGTGATGTAATGCTTGCTTTTATGGTGTATTATTATAGACTGCATGTCTAGGATTATTTGACCGTTAGACTAGATGATAGGAAGTTCTTTTTAGAACTAACATTATCTTCTATAGGGAGCTATGTTAAAAGAATTAATGTCATAAACAAATTATAAATGTTATTTTCTTGTAAGTATGCTTAAGTCCTTAAGCATTGCCTAATAGGACAGGTGGGCTTTGCAATAGCTAATGCTAAGCCCATATATTTCTAAAATATAACTTTTATGTGTTGTTTCTATTTTTATTTATTTATTTTTTTTTGACATCTTTTTTGTAAGGCTAATGATTTATTTTGAATTTGAAATATAAATTTGAGCTTAGAATTAGGTTAGGATCTATGGGATTTAGGATTAATAAAAGCTGACCTTACTAGTAGATGGGTGTAGAAGTCCCTTATGAAGCCCAATGGAGGCCCCTAAAAAAGGAGATGATCGTGGAAAGAAGACCCCTAGATCTAAACTTGTAGTTCTAGGTTGGGCTATTTGAGGGTAGAGCTCAGCTGCCCATTTTCTCTTTCTTCCAGGGTGTACTAACCTTTCTTTAATTTAAATTGCTTGATTTATTTTAGGTGCATAATAGAATCAACCTACTTTTTTATTTTTTTTTGTGTTGTATTTTCTATGATGAATGCCTAGACGATTAGGCTCTTAGGAAAAATAAATTTTCAACCTAATTTAAATCTAATAAACTTAAACACAAAAATAAAGAAACTTGAAACTTCATATAAATTAAAGCCTTAGAATAACTTAAAATCAACTAAAAGCAATTAACATTTGAGAACCATGTTATCATATTACTCTAAACTCTTGAATTGGGCACTTCACCCATTGCACACAATGGGTAGCTAACCTTTGAGGATGACCACCTTCTTGGAGAGGTGTGGCTTCTCTTATTGATTTGGCCCATGACCATTTCTAATTGCATAACATTTAGGCATAATATTGTATACCAAAGACCTTAAATGAATCATGAGTCAAAATATTTAAAAGTTAAAAAATGTGCATTAGTTAGTGCATATCATACCCTACATGATTTTATGGATTAGGGAGTGAGTCTAGGTTCTTAAATTCTTTCTTAAAATACAATAGTCTAGCCATCTTGTATTCATGAGACTTGGCATCATGGATTTAAAATGCATTAGGTGGTGTTAGCTGGTAGCCCTTCTAGGTAGGTTATTAGTTTAGAAGAGTCACAGATAGGTTTGTTCCCTCAAATGAAAGGAATAACCAATAATTCTCAAAAATGGAAGTAGGTCGAGCATCTGACTTATATCAGAAGCACATATAGACTTATGTTCTGAAGCATCCTCTTTAAAAGAAGTCTTCAACCCTAAGTATTTCTATAGTCTTGTACTACTAAAATCTAAGCTCTAGATTTCTAAGAAAATATCAACTCAAAATCTAAATTAAATTCCAAAATTTAAAGCTCAATGATAGGATAGTTTAAATGTCTACTGGGCATCCTAGTATCAATAGACATTTCCTACTTGATCCCATTTAGCCTCCAAAAATAAGTCTTTCCACTTTAGATTATTTCGAATTAAAATTCCAAAATATCATTCCTTTGGAAATCATCTTAGAAATCCATAAAAATAATAACTTATTTCTTTAATCAATAGTGTTCTTATGAAGAGCTCCTCAGTTCATAAGATGTAATTAACTATAAGGGCTTTCCCTTATAGTGAACCATGAACCTAGTTAAAAATAAACCCTGTTATACTTTTAATGTAGTTTAGTGAAAAACTCTTTGGTATGTGAAAGACCCATTAGCCTTAGGAAACTTTTATTTAATGAACAAATCCATTATATGATACCATGTTTATCCTTCAAGATAAAATGTTTACTCTTTAATGATGCATTTGATCAAACAAATAATAAATTGCTAAATCCTATGTGGTGTCATAAATTTTCCCAATAAAAGTATATTACCAACTTCTAGGAAATCTAGCCATTGCATCCTCATTTTCTTCTTAGTCTAAATTCTCAATTTTGGGCACTAATTCATCCTTATCTATAGGTTCTCCAAGATGTGAAGTAATAAATGATTCGTCCAAATATATGTTCATAAACTCCTCTATCAATATTTTCCTTTTATCGATAATTCTATAAGCTTTTCTTATAGAGGAAATACCAAAAATAGATTGCTTTATCAGGCTTAGAATCAAACTTCTTCAAGTTATTTTTTTATTATTCAACACAAAACATTAACACTTTAAAATATAAAAAATATAATAAATTTGGAGTATTACCTATGAAAAATTCATAATGGGCTTTACTTAACTTAGATTTAATGTTTACTCAATTTTGGACATAACAAGCTATGTTAATTACCTCTATCCAAAAATATTTAGGTAGTTTGTACTCACTTAGAATGGATCTAATGGTTTCCTTAAATGTTCTATTCTTATATTTTATTACTCAATTCTATTAAGCTTTCCTAAGGGTTGAAAGTTATCTTATATTCATATTTTATTAGAAAAAACTTTAAATTTTTGAATTTTAAATTCTCTGCCATAATCACTACAAATATATGAAATGCTATAATAAAATTTTCTTATATCTAAACCATAAAAATCTTAAATTTTAAAAAAGGATTAACTTTGGTGTACAAAGAATTTTACCCAAGTAAACTTAGTAAAATCAAGAACAATAACAAATCCATTTGACTTTCCGACCAAACATGTGGTGCTAATAAGTCCAAATAAATCCATGGCAAGAATTTCTAATGGTCATATAGTGACTATGCCTTTGTAAAACTAAAAGTGGACTTAGTTTGCTAACCAAAGCTTACAAGCATGACATAAATGGTCATTATTGAAATCTAACCTAGCTATACCACTAACCATGTTAGTCCATGTTATCTTTCTAAATGTGAACATGCTAATGTGACATAATCTCCTATGCCACAACAAGGACAAATCTAGTGTGAATTTAAGACAAATAACTTAAGAATAGTCTAAGTTTTCATGATCTAGCATATAAATGTGTTAGTCCTAACACCCTCTAAAATAATTTTACCATTTATATTAAGAAAATATTTATTGTTAAAAGAACTTTACCATAAAATTATTATCATATAAATAACAAATGCTATTATAAATATTAGTAAAGTCATGATATACTTTAAATCATTGATAATGGCATCTCTTAAGGTCACTATTCCAATGTCATTCACCCTTCTCTCCTATTTATTTTGAGCCTCACTTTCATGGAATATAAGTTCTTTGCCACTATCGTTGGAGGAGCTGAGGGCTCCTCTAAAAGTTTTGAAGATGGATTTGCAACAACCTTCCCCTCCTCTCATTTTAATGCTCTTCATAATCAACCTGAAACTTCTAAGTTACAATTGATAAAATCCCAAGGAAAAAAATGGTAAACAAACCATCTTTTTGGACAATGATGATATTGCATGCTTAATAGATCCTTTTAAATTTTCACTCATTAGCAAATGTGCGACAAAGATCATCTCGCTGGTTGATATAAGGAATTTTTTGGAGAGCCTAAACTTTATGGTAGATGGTTTGTTAGTTTTATTGATTAGAATTTCATCATCCAATTGAACAATTAAGATGACTATGCTTGGGTTTTCACCAAAAGGATATTTTACATCAATAAACTTCTTTTGAGAATCCTTAAATGAATGTCAACTTTTCCCCTAAAGCAGAATCTCTAATCATTCCTATCTATATTCAATTTCTTAGTCTGAAAGTGCATTACTTTTGCAAATAGATTTTTTTTTCTACAGTTGTTATTAATGGAATACTTTTGAGAGTTGATATCCCCACTACAACTCTATAAAGATCCTTCATTGGGTCTTTATGAAAACTAATGTTACTACCCCCTTCAAAGATAAAGTCTAGATTGACATGAACAAATTTTGTTGTTGGCAAAAATTGATCATGAAAAGCAAGCCAAAGTATTGCTATCACAATAAATGCTTCAATCAAATTATGGATGAATTCTTTATGCTACAACCTCCTTTACCTCATAAAGAAACAATACTTAATACATTAATTCAAGTGCCTCAAGCCATTATTGCACCAGTTGAGACTGAGTAGTTGTTTTAGCCTAAAACTATTTTCATGTGTAACACTTACTAGCACTGATTAGACAAATAGCCTCAAACTCCAAGAATGATAATTCCATTGGTAGTACCAATTTTGAATGAAATTAATAAAATCACTCAATAAGTAGATGTCCATGATGACATGGTCACCTCTCTTAAGAACAGTAGATCTTATGCCTAAAGTAATGGTAAACAAATTTTGACAAATTCTAATTATAATGCACCTAGAGCTCAATAGCAATTAGATGAGTCACATGTTGCTATGCATAAACCACAACTACAAGTTTTAAAGTAAGTTAGGAGGAAGGGATTGAGGAAGTTAAAAGGCTTACTCAAGGACCAATCAGTGACCATAAGTAGATCTAGCAATTCTAGAACTTTCTATTTTCAATCAGCATGACACTCTTGCCCCCAACGCCCCCACCCCCGATATATTAATATATTGATTTGAATTGTTAGTGGTATCATTAAACCCTAATCTAGGACTAGAATCAAATAACTTTTAAAAAAAGATAAATTGGATGATTTTGGCATCCTAAAGCCCTTTGCTAATAATATTAAAGTAATAGAATCTATATAATTTTTAAAATACATAAAGTATACTCAAACTACATAAACAAATCTAGTCTTTTTGGAAGGAGAGGTACCATGTTGACATAGTTTTTGATCACCCATAATTTCTTCAAGCTAAAGTTACTCTAAGTGACTTCTCAATTGTATACCCAAAATAAGTAAGTTGTCCAAATGCTAAGGACTTACTACATGCATGGCAAGCACAGTAAGAAGAACATGGAAACAAACCACATGGACACATACTCACCCGAAGAATGACAATCTAGCCGCACATGGAATCAAGTGACAAGAGGCTCACTGTGAGTCTCATCAATTGTTATTGAATACTTGCCTTAGGTTAAGGCAAGCTTTTTTTTATTCTTACCTCTTCTATTACCTCATCCCCTAAAGTTTATACAAGGGTGAGGGGTACCTTTTTATTAGTTGGCTAGCTTATTTTTGAAAGATGCATTACCCTCTCCTCCTAAGCTTTATTTTCTTCTTCTCTCTAAAATAAGAGAATTCTCCCCTCTTATATTAAGACTACTCAAAAGAAAATAAAATTGGATCTTCACCTTTTTCTCTTCTTTATTTCTCACTTCACTGCTTCTCAAGTGTCTCTTGAATTTCTACTTTAGCCAAAAATAGATTTATATCCAAATACAAAGTGAAGTAGGACATTCAATTTAGAAACACTCTGTAGAAATGGAGCCAAATGCCTAATAATTTTCCACCCATTGAGACTTGAAAGATATGAAGGATAGAATCACTCACCCAGTGCAAGAGGTCTTAGGGAGAGCTAACCACAAATGAAGGATGGTGGAGCAAAAATGATCATCAAGATTAATAACATGCTAAACTTGCCAAGCAAGAAGGAAATTATCTAAAATTCCCAACTTAGATGTCGATTCCTATTATTCTAGTCAGGAAGAGGAAGACATGCTAGAGAGTGGCCAACTACTAACAATGCATCCTTCATAAGGATTGCTCAAGCTTGTCTCACACATAGGTTTAAAATTCTACATTTAAAATTGTATTATGTTCAAATAGACATGATAAGCTAAATTGCTTATTTGGAGTCAATAACATCAATTGCTGGACCTGGATGATGCAATAAAATGTCACATTTTCTTTACTACTTTCAAATAATTGACTTTGAGGTGGTTCTCACACCTTTGGTTATAACCTCTTTCTCTTATTTCAAAATGATGTTTACCATACAATTCGCTAGTACCAAGGAGCCATTGAAGAGCTCCCAAGTTCTCCTTCAAATGAGCCAAGAGTCATGCGAGTTCATGAAAAGATTTATCACTCACTTTTAAAGTGAGCTACTAAAAGTTAATGACATAAACCTCATTGTGGCTTAGATGTCCCTTGCTTAAGGGTTGAAAGAAGGGTCATTTAGGTATGTCATTAGGCTCTAACAACCCAAAACACTCACTGAACTAGTTGAGTTGGTGAATAATTATATAATTATTGAGGTGTATAATGAATTCACTCAACTGAATCCATTGACCTATGCCAATGACTCATCAAAGAAATTTCATTTGGGATAGTCTTCTAGAGATAAATTTTGAGCATAAAGACCAGATTAGAGAAGGTTACTAGAAGCACTCACATATAGGTGAGATTTCAAAAATCTTATGTTTTGCTACTAAGGGAATGAGTACCTGTAGCTTGCTACAATGACTCCACTGAGGGCATCAATAGCTGAGTCTCTGGAGGCCATTCAAAATAAGGATTTATTCAAAAGGCCACTATCGCTGAGGCTCAATGGTGCGCATGCTTACTTCATCTATTTAAGAAACTTAGTTAAGAAGCTTATAAAGGCTAACAAGTTCAAAGAGTTCATTAGGCGGAAAGACAAGGAAGTCATTGAGATAGGTAATTAACTCGCCTTAGCACATTCCATTCGCATTATATGAGTAGTACCTACCATCTTCATGGGAGATGTAGAGTCTTCATGAAGGGAGAGTCTCAAGGGACTATGGTCTAGGAAAGTCATCTCAATGACCATGTTGCAAGCACCACATGCCTCAATCATGCTTATGACTTTCTTAGAAAAGGATAAACCTTCCATAGGAAACCCTTACACTAACACAATCATCATTATGACATTAATCATCAACCATAAAATTGGAAGTTGTGGTGTTTAAAATATATGATGAGGGACACCACGCAGCTCTTAGAGGGTATATATTGAAATGATTGAATATAATATCAACAAATGTTGTACTACCTCGAAAGGTAAAACCATCACCCTACTATGGACTTAATCATCTAATAAGCCACCTAAAGTTGATGAGTATATGTGTACCAGGCATTTTTTTTATTTTACATGGACAAATTAAAACATGATTTATTTTAAGCTGGGTTCTTAAGTTTCTTATAGGGGCAAGCCCCTATAGTTAATTACATCTTAGAAAAAATATTAAAAAAATCTAAATTAAGTGATCGGATAACATCTCTAAGGATTTTAAAGTTTGTTATTAGAGAATAAGTGATTGTTGGAATTCAAGTGAGAGAGCTTAAATAAAAGAGTTCTTAACAAAATCTAAAAGAGAATAAGTAGGAAGTTCTCATGATAATGGAAAGCCTTCTGAGCAGTTCAATCTATGCTATGGTACGGCTTTATCTTTTTGAAGTAAGGAATTATTTCATTTAAGTTAACTTTTATTAGAAAGCTAGAACTTGTATTCTAACAAAATAAGATTACGAAAATACCTAAGAGGTGAGAATTTACACCCATAGAAAAAAAGAAATGGGTTACCACTGAACCTATGTTTAAAGTGCTCTAGCATAAGCTAAGAGCTCAACTTAATTCTACTCAAGAAAAAATGGGATATCTTAGTTCACTTCTATTAAGAGAGTAAATCTATCTTGACTCGTCAAAACTTACACTAACCTAGAGTAGCCACCAGCTAACACCTCTTATAAATTAAAACCATATGATAAAGACTAATAAATACAAGATAGTTAGGTTGTTACTTATTGAAAAAGAGTCTAAGATCCTAAACTAACTCCCTAAAACCTTATATCATGATTGGTATGAAAGTATGCCCTAGACTAATGCAATAAAAATTAAATATTTTTCTTATTTTTAACTCATCAATTTTACTCAAACTAGGGTGATGATGAAAGAATATTCTGGGTTGATCTACGAGAAGGGTCTTCTTCACTCATGGGATTACTGTCAATGATCATACACTCCCCTTATCATGTAATGTGAAGATTCCCTCTATTCATGGAAGAAAAAAATAATACGCATGCATGATGTTATTCACATTCATCATAAACTTATGACATCTAAATCAATTTTATTGATTAATTCTTATGGATTTATCATTAGGTTTTGAGCTATATTAGTTTTAAGTTAATTTTATTCATTTTAATTGGATAGAAAATTTAAAGTGTTAAAGAGCCTAATAAAATCCAAGCAATACAATAATCATCATAATTAAAAAAACTTAGGAAAAAGTTTGTAGTTCTATTATGCAAATAAAGTAAACACACAAATCAATCAATCAAATTTAATAAATAATAAAAGATTGGTGCAGTCATGTTCTGCTATACACCTCAAAAAAAGAAAAAAAACTAGGTTGCTGATCTCAACCCTTATATAACTCGAATTATAATTACATGAATAAAATTAAAATAAGCCATAATGGTTTTCATTTTCACCTGACCTTCCAAATCTTGGATCCTTCAGGCATTACAGGGCCTCCCATGTTTATGCCTTCTAGCCTGTATTCATCCTAAACCCCATGGCTCCAACCCCATTCTATCACAAAATTACATTTAAAATTTTGAAAGAAATCTTAACTAAACCTGCAAAAAGAGGTTAGCACTTAAAGGGGCATGCAACACCCATAAGCTAGAACATTTACATAATTTTTTATTTTTATAGCAACCCCTTTAATTAAGCACAACCCCCCAGAAAATATTGTTAATCTAAAAAGATGAACTAATGTTTAGACTAGTGAGCAAACAATCCTATCCCTCTAGACTAAAAATAGTACACCATAAAATTATAAAAATAATTATATCACAATCAATTCATCAACCTAACCTAATTTTTTGGTTGGTTACCTAGTATTCTAGTGTGTGAATACAGTGTTACTTTTGCAAGTCTGTACAAGGCTTCTTTAAGTTTATGTTTTGATTCACATTTAAGATTTATGCAATTTACAATTAGGTGGTTTTACTTTAAATGATTTAAATGGTTTAGAGTTATATTTTTAATTTTAATCTTATGTTAAGATAGATTTTAAGTTTTAAAAAGTGAGAAAGAGATTAAGCCTTGTTTATGACAAAGCTTTAATTTACCTAACACCCTATTCTTAATAAGATTTTCACCATAGGGAGATAACTTTAAAAAGTTATCTTAAGACTTGAACTTAACAATTTATATACCTTATGATCACTTATTATGAAGAGCTTTGATTCAGTTTTGGTTTCAATTAATATTTATTTTAACTTATGAAATTTAAATTAACATTTTTAGTTTTAAGAAGCTCAACTAAATATTTAACTATTTTTTAGGTTTAACCATATTTGTTTTGATTTATTTTCAATTCACATAAGTGTATAATAAAATATAATTACTAATAATAAGTTTTAGTTAATTAAATTGGTTCCACTTTTTTAATTTGAGTTTGATAATCTTTGTATTTTATTTTGGTGGGTTATTAATATTTCAATTTAAATTTGTCTATTAGTTTATTTATTTTATTAATTCATTTTTAGTCTAATTCAATTAATATTTCATACATTATTTTTACTTAGGTTTCATTGGTTTCAATGAGTTGTGTTGACTAATTTGGCTTAATTATTTTTGGAGTTTTCATCTGTTCTAAATTTTAGTATTTGCTTTAAGTTAATTAATATGCTTCAATTTGATTAAATTTACTTCAATTTGGAATTCAATTAATTCTTCAATCTTTATTTAGTTCCCATCTTAATAATTATTAAGTTCATTAAGCCTTATTGTTTCACATAGAATAGGTTTATTAAATTAGTAATATTATTATTTGAATTTAGTAGTTTTATGTTTTAATAAGATTAAATTGATTTATTATATATAAATATATATAGTTTATAAGCATATTCCCATTTGTTGTATACCCAATTCCCTATTTAGATTCAATTTCCTTATTTAGATTTCTTAAGAGGGTATCTAGTGCTAAAATAAAGAGTGAAGAAGATAGGGGATCTGCTTGTTTAACCCTCCCTGCCAGCTTTGAAGAATCCATTCGATTGTCCATTAAGAACAATCTTCTAGTGGTTGCTGATGAAGAGTCTTTGAATAAGTATGAAAAATTCATCTGAGAATCCTTTTTCTTTTAAGAGATTTGAAAATAAAATTCCAATGTATTGTGTCAAATGCTTTCTTAAGATTTATTTTTATGAGAACATTACCACCTCTACATTTTTTGTTAATATCTTTGTTCATCTCTTTGGCAAGTAGAATGTTATCAGTGATGTTTCTTCTCTTTGTAAAAGGGTGCTTGATTATAGGAGATAAGAGCTAGAAGTAAGTTCTAAAGTTGGTTGGCAATAATTTTGCTTAAAATTTTGTTAATAACTGGTGTTAAGCATGAAGGTCTGAATGTATTCCATGTGATAGCTTCCTTTTTTTGGTATTAAGGTGATGGTTAAAGTGGAAAAGAAGTTGTGGATATTTTGACCCTTGAATAAGCTTTGGATTGCATTAATTACTTCATCTCTTACAATCTGCCAAGATTTCTGGGAGAAAAGGGAACTGAAATGGTCAAGACCTGTAGCTTTATATCCATCCATGGAGTGGACTGCTTTTATAATTTCTTCTTCCAAAGGGATTGAAATCAATTCTTCATTGTTCACATTTGCACTGCTAAGTTGATATAGTTGCTAATCATATAGATGGATTGAAGTAATGTTAAAAGATTGAATGATCATGTTTGAGAAAAATTCCACACAACTTTGTATAATTTATTCCTGGTTATGTATCCATCTTCCTTCATTGTTCTTTATGTTAGTTACCCAAATTCTTTCCCTCTTCCATTAAATGCATGCATGGAAATATTTAAAATTTCTATCCCCTTGTAAGAAGTTGTTTGTGGAGGCTTGTTGTCTTGAAAAACTTTCTTCTCTGTCTATGTAGTCTTGTAATTTTAATTACAATTGCTCCAATTTTAGTTCTAGTTCACCATCTTAGCTATCTCCTAGTGCTAGCAATTCAGCTTATGTGGTTGTAATCAGTTCTTCAGTGGAATTGATTAAGTGAGGAATGTTGCCGAAGGTTTCCTAATTCCATTGTTTGAGGGCTTGAGAGTTAGCTTTGTATAAGAGCCAAAGTTTAATTCAGAGATTGTTATTTCCACTCCTTTACATGCATTCATAATACAAATTTCATAGTCAGGGTGAAATGTCCATAAGTTTAGAAATCTGAATTGGTGATATACTAATTTGGGTCTACATCTAAAATTGATCAAAAAGGGGGAGTTATCAAATGTTATCCTTGCAAGGTGAATTACAACCATTTTATATGGGTGAGATATCCAATCCAAGTTGATCAAAATATGGTCAAGTCTCTCAAAAACCTTTCCCCCTTTCCAAGTGAATGGGGAACCAATAAAACCTACATCAAATAGACCAACATTCTCAATAAAGCTACTAAATTATGCTTTCTTTTATCTCAGTCAAACTAGCAATGATATTAACATCCCCCCATTCCCCACACTCAAGGGGACATTTGTATTGAGGATGGTATGTTTAATGTCCTCTCAGAGTTCTTTCCTCAATTGTCTCGAACAAGAACCATAGATTAATGTAGCATAGGAGCAGATATTTGATTCTTGGATGTGGATATGGATATATTGGTTGGTATCCAATAATATTTGAACCTGGAATATGTGCTTCTAAAAATGCTAGATTTTATGGCTAGCATTTGGGTAGATGATGAAATGAGGGAAGCATCTTCTAATCTTGGATTGACTTTGAATTGTCACAAAGGGTTCAAGGATAGCAAAGAATTCAATTTTGTGTTGTATGTATGTATGTATGTATGTATGTATGTATATTTATATATAGTTTAATTGATGACATTTAGTCATTTTGAAATTTATTACATAATTAAGCTTTTTTGTTATGATGATTGAATTTTATTTAGACTACGCTTATAATTTACTTATTTTGATTAAGTTGCTTTGATTGAGTTATGTTTAATTCAATTATATAACTAAATTAGCTATGATTTAGTATGATTAGGTTAATTTTATTTGAATGATTTAATATTTATGTTTAATTTGTTTGATTTGTGTAGTTAATTATTTAATTTATCATAGCTAAGTGGCTTGATTAAATTATTTTTAATTATGTTAGCTTGATTAAAGATTATTAAAATTTCACTTGATTAATTTAATTGGATGATGAACCTAATTAAAGATTCGATAGAAGGAGTTGATTTGATTAAAGATTATTTCGACATGTCATTTTTTAAATAATTGATTTACTTAAAATTCAATTAAGTGTTTAAATGGTTAAAAGTCTAATTAAATAATTTGATATAGTTAATTCAATTAAATTTTAGGTTTAATTAATTGGTTAAATTTAATTGAACGTTGATTGAAGGATTAAATGTTGATTGTTGATCAATCTAATTATTCATCTTAACTAATGTTCAATTATATATTATTTAAATTAATTGATAAAGTTAATTAAAGCTTGATTAATAAATTAATTAAAGTTCCATCTTTAATTTCATTAACTAAAAATTCATAATTAACTTGATTAATTGATTTATATAATTGAGGTTTGATTAATGATTAGATTAAGCTATCTTATTCAAGTTAATTTGTTCTAATTGGGTTTAACTATCTTAATTAAAACTTAATTAATTGGTTAACCATGATTAATGTGATTAAAGTTTGGACATAATTCAATGTTTGATTTAAGTTAAGTTTAACTTAAGAATTATTTTTGATATGACTTTTTAAATTTATTTTATTTTAATTAAATAAATAATATCTTAATTTCATTAATATGCTTAAGGGTTAATCTTAGTAATAACTAGATTAATTAATTATGTTTAATTTAATTTATTAAAATTAGATTCATGATTAGTTAATCCATAACTTTTTTTAAATAATTTGTTTGATTATGAGTTTAATTAAAAGATTTAATTTATTTAATAATTAACTAGTTTCACCTTATTGGGTGTTTATTTGATTTCTTTATTATTGATATAATCAAATGATACCTTAAGTAAATAATAAACTAAATCAAGAGTTAATTGCTAATCTATTGATTTGATAAGATTGTTCATTTTGTGAAAATTAGACTAATGACTAATCATGTTTAATCACAATGCAATGTTTACCTTAATCAAATAATTAAGGATTAATTGAACTCATCATAATCAATCTAATTGATTGTTAAACTTACTTGAATATTAATTAAGTGGTTCATTTAATTACTAGTTAATCATTGATCAAATATGACTAGTTTAGTCAAGGTTTAATTATAAATTAATTATGATTTATCTTAATTAAACTAATCAAGATTTGACTTAGTGATTTGTTGTATTTAAGGTGATTTATGTTTTTATATTAATTAAGCTAATCAAAATTTAAGTTAGCATGTTTAAGGTGTTTTAAGTTGATTAAATACATTTGACTAATTTGATTAATGATCTAATTGAATATTAGTTATTTAAGTTAATTTGTTTAAGTTTGGAATTCAATTGATGCTTGATTTGGTTTTAATTAATTAATTTAACTACATTACAATTAAGGACTAATTATCTTTATTAGGTTTAATTTACTTTGAATTAAAAGGTTTAATTTATGTTTACCTGATCTAATTTAGCATTTAAGTAATGAGTTTTAATCTTAATTTTATAATTTTGGCTTAATATTAATTTATGATGTATTTCTTGGAATTTAGTTCTAATAAATTTAATTAATGTTGATTTTAAAGACTTATTAGAAACTCAATTAGTGATTTTAAAATCTACTTAGTTTTATAGGGTTTAATAAGTTTTCTAGGGTTCATTGGCATCAATTATGATGATTTAAGTTATCTTCATAATTTTCTTTAATTTTCTACATTTAATATTAATTATGTTTATTAAATTAAGAGTTTGAGCTTGAAAATTATGTTACTTATAGTCCATTTTGAGTTAATCCCTAAAAGTTTTAATTTAAATGTGTCATAACATCAATCTTAATCTTCAAAAAATTTTAAATTAATTAAATCATTAAATTAGGTGAAATTAAAATTTGATTATTTTCATTAAAGCTTAAATTAATCCATAATCATTTAATAAAAATTGGGACTTCTATTTTTTGTTGGATTCCACTTTAAAATATGAATCTAGAGAGGGGTTATTTGTATTTTTTGGCTTAAAGGATGGCTTATTATGATTTTTGAAATTTGGTGTGATTAATTTAATTAATTAAAGATAACTAAGCCCTAAATTGATGATTTTATTATTTAATGAGATTCAAAGGGTTTTAATTTTTTTCCAAGGTTTATTTATGTTATTCATAATGCTTTAAGTTACTTTTATAACTTTCTTTAATTTTTTCAAATTTAAATTTATTATCTTTGTTAAATTGAAGATTTTAATTTTGAAATTGTACATCTTTTACTCCATTTAGCATTGAGCATTGAAATTTTTAAGCAAGCTGTGTTTCGACCATAATTTCATTTTGTAAAATTTTAAATTAATTGGATTAATATTTTAAGCTTAATTAGGGTATAATGTTTTTTAATTAAACTTAAATGAATGAAAATTTATCCAATAATAATTACAGTTTTGAGGTCAATAAATTTCTATCGCTTAAAGGAATCTATAGAGCCCTTATTTATATTTTTTTGGTTGAGTATTTTATTTTCATGAATTTTTAAAGTTTTATTACATTTTTATCTTTTTTAACTCTAAAAATTTGGATTTTTAATTTAAGCTAATCAATAGAGATGAGTCACTGACTAGGCACGACTTTACACATGGTGATGTGTTATTTGGCCACATGGGATCCATGTGGATCCCACATGGGATAATAGTGAGGTATGTAGTTTTATCAAGACCATATGATTAAAGATTGAACAACTTAGAATCAATCCACGATTCCTGTAGCAGTTTAAATCAAATTGTTCACCTAAATCATAGCCATCCATTCCAAATAAAAGGAATAGATGGGGGAGATTTTATCCCTAACCTCTTACTGGAGAACCACGAGCTATCCATCTTTGTAAGATAATTTTATATTATCTAAGTCATGTTTCTTTGTGTTTTTTTTTGAAAAACAATCAAGAATAAAATGCAAGGGATCTACATGGTTAGATCCTAATGAATTATGATTTCACTTCAAAAGGGACCAAAAACTAGTGATTTTGCTATGATTTATGGTGGTCACCTCGTAGGAGCTAATGCTTGATGGTTATAGTGATCTGAGTACATTTCTTAGAGCCTTATGAAGCTTTGAAATGAGTTTTTCCAATTGCCACCCTATAGATTGCTCTAAAGACCAAGCTCTGCATAAATTTGGTGTTTCTCGATGGTTTTGAGGCTGGGGAAAGAGGGTCTTCTTTCATATTTGATTCTTAAGCTTTAAAGAAGGCGATAGGAATTCCAATTGAACCTAAGAGGTCTAGCTTTATTTTTTGGCATTTAACTGACCACTCATCCATTAATGGAGGTATGGGTCAGTGGTCAGCAGCTAGAGGGGTGTGAGGCTCGACTAAAGTCAACAAATAGTAGTTTAGTTATTGTGGAGCATGCTAGGGATGAGCCAAATGGGGAGATGGGTTATGCCTAAGTGATCTTGGATTTGGCATTTTGTTCTTAATTTTCTCTCTCCTCCATTCCTTACTTCACATAGACTGAGGTCTTAGCTCATGTGAGGTAAGGTTAGGTCGAGTTTGTTAGCCTTGGACTAGCTTGATCCCATCTTAACCCAATTTTACTTAAAGGGTTAGGTTAAATCTCATTGATTTGTTTAGTCAAATTGGGTTTAGATTAAGCATTGATATTGTTTAATAGATCAAATGTAATTGATTGCAGTTAATTTGGCTTAATTTTGATTTTAACAGAAAATGGCTCATATAAGTCACTTTTGGTCAACTTGGTCTACGTTTATCAATTGACCAAATTGTTCCCAAGGGAGGGTTGACTCATGTTCAAATGATGATTTGAAACATGTTAGTATAATTGGTTTGATCCAATTTGAAGTAGATTTGAATTTGGCTCATATGGGTTTATATAAATAAAATTAAATTGAATTAGTTCAATTATCAATTTAAAGATGATTTAAAGTGGTGATTTAATTTAATTTGGATCAGAATAAAGTTTGGATTTTAGGTCAAATTTGGCTAAGTCAAAAAAAATTGGCTCAATAAATTGATTGTTGAATCAATAATTATTATAATGATTGGCTTGGGCCAATTTTTGTTAAATAAAGATATGGTTCAATTTGACTCTTTAGATTAAATTAGGTTAAGTGGATCAATTAGCTAAATTGACCTACTTGGTTTTAATAGGAAGTTGGAATATAATCAATAATTATTTTGAATCTGATTATAAAGATTAGCTTAGTTTGATTTGGGTTGAATTGAATCAGTTTGTAAGGACTAATGTTTGGAAATTAGTACCTAGACCCCAAGATAAACATATTATTAGAACTAAAAAACTTTTTAGAAATAAGGTAGATGACTCGAGTTGTATTATTAGAAAGAAGGTTAGGTTAGTTGTGCAATGGGATACACTCTTCAATTTAAAGGGGATATTTTTTGGCATTTGGCTCTTTTGATTCATTCTCTATAAGATGAAATCTTATGAATCATTTTCTTGAATGTTCTCTTGAAGTTTCTGTGCTAAACATTGTCTCCTTTCTATTGAAATCTCTTTGGTTGAAATCTTGCAACCATCCTAGAGGATTCAAAGTATAATAAGTTGACAACTTCCATTGATTCCTTGTTTGGCCGAGAATCACATTGGTGTTCCATCAAGCTTTGGGAAGATTAACTCAAGTCTTGGTTCATTGCTTGCATATACAAAGATTTTAGTAAGGGCATTCAATTCATTCTATGTTTTTGACTTTTAGTTATTTATTGTTTGATTTTGATGGGAAGGACTTCCAAGTATTATTTTTAAAGTTCTCTTCCTAAGCATTTTCATTCTTATCGCATGTGATTTGAAAACCTTCTTTTTACTTGATTCGATTGAAATCAACTTATTTATACAAAAGTGATTTTTGTTTTTCATGTGTTGTAGCTTTCATATTATAAAAAGATTACAATGTTATATTGATTCTAGCATTTGACTAAAGGGAATTCTTTCTTTATTGTTTCAAAGTGATATTACAACTAAGAAATTCATATTATCTTGTTTGTTTGAAAGCATTCATTATATAAATCTTTTGGATTACTCATTCATGCAAGTATTTTACTGTTTAAATAATCCAAGTGATCTTATAGCATACATTTTTTTTCATGTTCATTCCTTTCAAAGTCAAATATTTTTCAAAGATTTATTTACTTCAAGTTCTTTACATAAAGTTCTCATCATTGCTTTTTAACTTCAATTTCATAAGAACTAGGTTCACTTTGTACTCTTTTTCTTGTTTATCTTAGAATTATTGTAGTTGGGATTGAGTGTAAAATTGTTTTGAAATTGAGATATAGATATTCAAATTGCATTATTTCATCTCCTATTATCTTGTACTTTATTGGGGCTGCACTTGCTTATTGTAGGAAAGTACATTGTTAAGGCAGTGCTTGCCCGGAATAGGAAAGTATAATGTTGGGTTGTACTTTTTTAGTATATATATATATATATATATATATATATATATATATATATATATATATATATATATATATATTGGATGTAGAGCAAACGTGTTTGGATTTCAAAAGTTAACCTTGATTTTTTTTCTTTTGTAGGAATGCCTTTAAAGTAAATTCAAAGAAGGCATTTTGTACTTGGATAGGGGATGTTTAAGACATGATAAATGATAAATCTAAATGTACTATTTTAAACCTTTATGAAAAAGGATATATTGTTTATGGTGATAATGCAAAAAGAGAAAAAATTAGAATCATATCTATTTCAAAAAATTCAACAACTTTTGTTAGAGTACTTTTTGTTGAAGGTTTAAGGCATAATCTTTTTTTGATTAGTGAGTTATGTGAAAAAGGTTTAAATGTTGGATTTCATTCTTCCTTCTATGTTATTAGAGACAAAAAAAATATTTTGCTTGTAGGTTAAGGATATTAGAATAATTATCTTATTGATTTAGAAAATGCATGTGATGCAAATTTGAATTTTCTTTTCTTTAAAAGTTCACATGATTATGTTTGATTATGGTACAAATGGATATGTCATATAATCATGTATTCCTTGAATAACATTAAAAATTTAATCTTGTAGAAGCTTTTCCAAATATAAACTTTCATCTTTATTATGTTCGTGATGCATGCATGTATGGAAAACATTCAAAACATTCTTTCAAACACAAAAATATTGTTTCTACCTCTAGACCATTAGAACTATGGCATGCAAATCTATTTAGACTTGTTAGCACTGCTACTTTACGAAGCAAATTTTATGGATTTGTTATAGTTGATGATTTCTATAGATTCACATAGGTCATCTTTTTAGTTCACAAGAATGACATTTTTAAATTCCTTAGAAAATTTTTCAAACACATTCATAGGCACATAGTTCATTTAGTTAATAGAATTCAATCAGATCAAGGTGGAGAGTTTGATAATTAATTCTTTGAAGACTTTTATGATGAATTTGGAATTAAACAAAAATTTTCTACTCCTAGAACTCCTCAACAAAATGGTATTTTAGAAAAAAAAATAGGATTTTGATTGAGTTAAGTAGAGCTATGTTAGATGATTATAGATTATTAAATACTTTTGGACTGAGGCTATTACTATTAACACTACCTATTATGTGAAGAATCAAGATTACCTGAGACCTATCTTAAATAGGACACCCTATGAGTTTTTTTTTTTTTGAAAAAAAACTTAAGGTTAGTTATTTTCATATATTTGGATGTAAGTGCTTCATCTTGAATAATGAAAAAGCCTCTTTAAGAAAATTTAATAGCAAGTTAGATGAAAGAATCATTTTAGGTTATTCATTGACTAGTAGATCCTATAGAGTATATAATAGAAGAATGATGATCATAGAAGAATTAGTGCATATCATATTAAATAAAAACCTTATAGATTCACTTAGAGATGATTTAATTGAAGATGAGATAAACGAGTTTAAGAAAATAAACTTAAAAGAAAATGCAATTGATTCTTTTTCAAAGAATGGAAATTTATTAAGAATCATCCCAAGAACTTGATCATAAGAGATCCCACCTAAAGTGTTAAAACTAGAAGACAATCTAAGGAAGTGATTAATCACTCTGTATTCTTATCTAAAATTGAACCTAAGTTGGTGGATGAATCTTTGAAAGATCATCATTTTATTGTAGCCATGAAAGAGAAATTGAATCAATTTGTTAGGAATAACATTTAGGAATTAGTCCCCAGACCTTAATATTAGAATTTAATAGGAACTAAATGAGATTTTAGAAATAAGCTAGGTGACTTTAGGTGAATTGTTAGAAATAAGGATAGATTGGTTTTATAAGAGTACACTCAAGTCGAGTGGATAAATTTTGAGGAATCCTTTACCCCCATAGCTAAACTAGAAGCTATTAGGTTGCTCTATGCCTTTGTCTATTTTGAAGACTTTAAACTCTTTTAGATGGATGGCAATAGTGCATTTCAAAATGATTTTATTCATCAAGATATCATTATAGAGCAACCCCCGAGTTTTGAAAGCCTAGATTTTCTTAATTTTATTTTTAAATTGAAGAAAACCTTATGTGTGTTAAAATAAGCTCCTAGGGCTTGGTATGATAGATTGAGTAGGTTTCTTAGTGACCATGGGTTTAGGAAGGCTAGGGTAGATACCACCCTATTCTTTGAAAATTTAGGTGATGACTTGATTATGGTGTAAATCTATATGGTTGATATATTATTTAGAAGTACAAATAATCTTTTTGTCATGAATTCTCATCTATGATGTCTAATGAATTTAAGATGAGTATGATGGGAGAACTCAATTTTTCTTTGGTCTACAAGTGAGACAATAAGAAAATGGCACCTTCATCTATCAAAGTAAGTACACCAATGATTTGATTGAAAGTTTTGACATGAAGAGATTTAAATCAAATAAAACTCCTATGAGCCTTCTTTTAAACTTGATTTAGATGAGTCAAGTAAACCTATTGATTATAAGCTTTATAGGAGTATGATAGGTTCACTTTTATATTTTGCAGGCCTAATATGTGTTAGCTTTTAGGTCAGTCTAAAGGAATTACATTTAACTATAATCAAGCATATATTTCATTATTTGATAGGAACTTTTAGGTTAGAATTGTGGTATCCTAAAAATTAACAATCATGTGACTTGATTGTTTATTCTTTTGTTGATTTTATTGGTTGCAAAGTTGATAGGAAAAGTACTTCATAAACATGTAAATTTTTAGGTTCATCACTTATTTTTTAGTTTTCTAGGAAACAAAACTTTGTTGCTCTTCCCACTACTGAAGCTGAGTACATAGCTACTAGAAGCTTTGTTCCTCAGGTTCTTTGGTTAAAATTATAATTAGAAGACCTTAGAATTAAGATAAATTACATTCCTATTAGATGTCATAACATTAGTGCCATAGTTTAACAAAAAAAATCCCATCCAACATTCAAGGACCATTCATATAGAGATTAGACACCATTTCATTAGGGATCATGATTGTAAAGGTGATGTTAATATTGAGTTTATCAGTATTGATTTGTAAATTTCTGATATTTTTATGAAACCTTTACCTACATAATGATTTTGTACTTTGAGACGTATGCTAGCTATGTTAGATCCATCCATTTAATTAGTTAACATGTTTAAACTCTTTTTAATGTTGCCAAAAGGGTGAGAAAGTATTATGTTTGTTTTTCTATTCATGTTGGTTATTTTCGCTCATATGCATAAATTTAGGGGGCGATTCATGTATTTGTATTATGCTTGCTAATTTTTTATCATAATACTTGTATTAAGCTTGTTAAAATTTTTTTCATGCTACTTGTTGTTATGTTGCAACACTTTTATAGAAATTCAATTTTATGTTTTAAAAGGTTGATGTAAGGTCATATTACACCTTCATCACAACATAATACCAACATAGGTTTGTCATCATTAAAAAGAGCGAGATTGTTGACTCCATGAGCCCCAACACGTATGAGATTGATTTTGATGATAACAAACATATGTTTAGGTGATACTAATTGATTTAATTCAAGTGATGTAGGATATTCTTCAAACCCAGGTTCTGCAGTCAAATTAAGAAAGTCAAAGTTGTTGGATTAAGACTGATTGTGAATTTTTTAGGACTTACAATAATAAGAAAAATAAGAGCTCAATAATATAAAATTAATAGTTTAACCATTTTCAAAAAAATTATTTGAATTTTTACATATTTTTTTATATTTTAAAATTGCATCATTTTTAATTATTTCCTAAATTATTCTTTTTGGATTATCTTAATACTTATAGGTGTTTAAGCATTATACATTATGTTTCAAGTAAGTTGAATTTATATCAGACTTCATTTAGATATTTTCATGCTTGATCTCACATTTTATCAAATTATTTTGGCATGAAAAAGTAAATTATTCTCACATTATTCAAATTATCTTATTTTTATTCTTTTTCTCTTCTATCTTTTTCTCCCATCAATATTCCTTATTTTGGGTGAATTTGTTTATGGATTTTGGCATTAAAAATATTATGGGATTTATTGAAATTATTATCATATTATTTTCCCTTATTTATTTTTAACTTGAAAATTTATAAACACCCAATTCAACCCCCTACCCCCTTGAGGCCCACCTCTCTAGGGTACCACAGCCTCTGAATAATTAAGCTTCTATAGTTTCTTGGCTAAACTTTCCTCCATTGTGTGGTTAAAGTTTTTGCAATGGTTGTAATACTTAGGTAGACTTTCAATGACTGATTTCTACCAATACCCTTTTTTTAGTTCCAATCCAAACTTTATCCCTAAAATTATAGGTAACATCAAATTTCGCATGCACTCTTGCTAATGATGGTCTATAAATGTTAGTAGTAGTAGGTCCATTCTTAGTGGCATTCCATTAATAATAGTAATGGAGGAAAAAAGTTACTTGTTGAAATAATGAACTTTCAGGCTAGGGAGAGATCAACTTTTGGGTTGACATCAGTAGACCATTTGAAAATGCTAAGGGAGAGATCATTCAAATAGTAAATTCATTTGATAAACACTTTATCATAGTCATCTTCATTAGAAAGCCTTATGAGAAAATGTATGTGATCAAGGAAACCAATAGACCACTTGCCACATAGTTTTAGTTCATTGTTAAAGTTCTAGCCTCATCTAAAGTAATTCTTTTTGAAGTTGATCACTCTAAAAAAATACCTTCAAGGATGCACTACACTACTTCGGATGAGATGGGTAGAAGTATATTTTTCATGAGACAAATTAACATATAATCGACCAGATTTACCCTAACATCACATTAGGATTTATTTAGATCCAGGTTCTACTTTCAATGGCTGCAAGCCTCCATAGTTAATTACCCTTCTTACTGCAATAAGTGAGCACTCTCAATTAAGGTTGAAAATAAACATATCTATCTGATATGCATTGGGGTTTCAGAGGTATAGTGTGGTTTAGATAACCATCTAAAAGGAAATAGAAGTGTAGTCCTGATCAAGATCCCATGGTTTCGTCATCCCAAGACTATGTTATTCCAGTAGGGGGACACAACCATAATGTACAAAGAATCTAATTAGTAGCTATGGGTTGCCTCATTTTAGGTATCTTAAGTAGACTTAAAATTTTAGTGTAAATGGTGTAAGAGTGTTCACATGGTGAACATATTATAAGGTGTTCATATGGAGAATGGCCAAATGTTCACATGGTGAATGAATAGAAGGCTGAGCTTACATCCCTTTGGAATGTCAAAATTATAGTTGCCCAAATGGTGGATGGATATGAATTTAATTACATGAAAAATGAATTATAGGGTGCTCACATGGTGAACTGATAGAAGACTAGACTTGTGTATCTTTTGCAATGTCAGCATTAAAGTTGTCCACATAGTGGACAGATATAAATTTGTTCACATGGTGAATGAATTATGGGGTGTTCGCATGGAAAATGGGTAGAAGATTGATTGTAGCCTTTTTATTGTAAATATTTTTTTTACTTAAGAGGGCTGCACTTCAGCACTGGGATATGGTGCCCAAGGGCCACTGCTTAGGTGGCAGTCTTATATGACAAGTGTACATATGAACTGTGAGGTCTAGTGCCTCAGCGCTGCATTATTGGCCCGCTTGACCATTTGAACAGCACCTCAGCGTCACCTTGTAGCATCGTGGTGCTAGTGAAAATTCTTGATAGCTGTACATCGATTAAAGGGGAATGATAAACTCATTTTGATGGGCGTCGTAGTGCTAGTTCAAAGCACTATGGTGCTGCAATGCTTTTCATATGCATCAATTATGAAATTTATTATAATTAAATTTATCATTTTGATCATTAGTAATCAATGGGATAGGTAGACCAGCACTTCAATGATGCATGTTAAGAGATATAGCACCGATGCACTGGTCTTATAGCACTACAATGCTAAGGGATTTTATTAGAAAATATTCTAAGCAGTATTTCTAGTGCTAAGTAAGAATGGTGCCACGATGCTGATGCCATGGCACTATAGCACTAGGTGATTTTAGTAGGATGCCATAATGCTGATTCTTGGGTGTTGTGTTGCTTCCCATTATAACAAGAATACCCAAGAGCACAATATTGCAGTGCTATGAGTTAAAAATTGAGTTTCTTGTGAGATTTTAGAAAAAAATAGAATTTTTGGCAGCATTTCACCTTAGCAGAACTAGATCTCAAAATCATAGTATGAAGCACTCTTCTCCCTTATTCTGGATTTAAGATTGATGGAAGGAAGGGGTTTTCATCTCATGCTAGAATAAAGTTCAATGGTGGAGATTTTCAAATCTATAATTTTCTTTTCTTCATTGGATAAAAAATCAATGTGGAGATTATGACTTAACACACATGTTTTAAAGATAATAGAATAAATCTTTTACCTGAATTGAGCAGAGTGTCTGGAAAAAAGAAGAAGATTGTTGAGAGCTTGAGTATAGTGTTGGAGTGCAGTGAGAGTAAGAGTGGTCGAAGAGAGAAAAAAAATAAAAGGTGATGCAGTAGACTGGACACTACTATTTATAGTAGTGTTCCCTCTAACTATTTTCTCTCAATAGCCAGTGCAACACCTCAGAGCCAAGATCATAGCACTACGATGCTATACTATAATTTTGATAGTTGGCTCTAAGCAGTTATCATTATAGAAGGATAGGGAAGTGTTGTGGCTAGAAGAACATAAAGTATTATATTTTTTATATGTTTTAGGTGAATAAGATTGCCCCCCAATGAATCTGTCATGTCATTAGGATATGATGCATTCATTTCCTTACATATCTATTAGTTGTAGCACACATATATAAATATAATTAAGAAAAGAATTGAAGCCTTTGATGTATTACTCCAATAATTTTCATGTATTACACAATAATAAAGACATAATTTACATGAGAAAATTTTAGCTACAATAGTTGACAAAGATTTCTCAAATGCAAATAAAAGTTGTATGAGCTCTATAAGCCATATTATTTTATCTCTCTCATGCTTCATTGAGATGTTGAAGGACAACTACTTGATCACACTGCAATAAAGAAAAGGTTTGCTTAGTTTGGACACCTAAGCATATACCTGTAAGCAATCTTCTTCTGTGGCTGTGATATAACTTATCTGATCATAGACCTCCTTTCTATCAAATATTGTCTCACATGCTATAGTTCTATCAATTTTGAAGGGATATTGAGGAGTTCCATCTGTGCTCTAGAAAAATCCATTTGAAAGGATCTCAAGATGCTAAGACTATGCTCTAGATCTTGGTGAATTAAGAAGACTCGATACAAAATAGTATCAGCTGATGTTTCTGCAGTAGTAAGTGTATTTGACAAGACCTCCTTGTAAGTAGTGTGCAAAGAGAATAGTCTAAATTCAATGTCTCTATAGAGGGATTCCCATAATTTTAATTCTCCCACTTTGAGACCTAAAGTGGGAATGCAATCTAGTAAAGAATTTGCCTCTACATAGAAGCTAGAAAGATCAAGCAAAACATCTAAGTTGACACTTAGAAGTAGTTAACATAGGGCCGCTATTATATAATATAAGCTTTTCGAAGGACTACTATGCAAGGGAGTTGAAGCCCTAGGGTGTATTCTGGAAATAAAACATGAAAGTTTTAGGCCAAATAACTGCCTCTGAACTATATATTTTAGACTTGAAAATGGATAACTCTTGGCATAAGAATCTAGATATGAGGAGTCATCTTGGGTCGCACTCACCATCACCCAAGTTCAATCTAATAAAAATGGCTCAAGACTAGTAACCATAGTGCTAGACTTCTCTGTATGTGCATTTTCTCTAGTATGTATATGATAAGTAATAGGTTGGATGAACACTAGAGAAGCTACAGTAGTATAAATGGATAATACCAGCATGACATCACTCTCCTTCTGCTCTGTAGGTGATTCAGCTACTATTGGCAAGTCAATTACTATTGGTGAGGAAGGGATATGAATAGAGTTATCTATGTTTATAACTCATATATTAAAATCAACTAGTGGGGGTTGTAGAGGTCTCTATCATCTTTCTCTTGAGTAGCTAAATTTTGATGCAATCATTTTCTACTATCTTCTTAGTCATCAAATGCACTTTTAGGAGTATTAGTCATATGTGGTATAGGTTGGACCGGTTTGGCCTTTTGGATTTTAAGGTTATTTATATGCAACCTAGCTCCAAGAAAAAAGAGAAGGTGTGTCATATCCATATCAACCATAAATGACTAACTATTGTATGAGTCTCCTATGAAGCTAAATATAGATTAGAACAGGTCCCCAAATGAAGTGTGAAGGTCCATGCTATAGAAGCTACTACTAAACAGACTGTTAGTAGAAGTGCTCCTAATGAATGAGTATATATTATATCTATTATTAATGGTAGCCCGTATATAGGTGTAGCCTAAGTAAATTCATACTATCTAGCCAACTTATAGAGGTTGTAACCTTCCAATATTATAGAGTCAAGGAGATGTTAGAATTGCTAAGTGGGTCTCAGTCTAATAAGATATTCTATAATGTATTTATATTCAAGTTTTGATGATAGCAATGGGGTGCCTCTATTAATGAGAGAATTTATAAATTTTTGCCCCATACTTTGAATAAACAGACTATAGAAGGATGATATGTGCATGGTCTAAAAATGATCTATCATGCACACTAGGGTGAACATGAAGGTTCATATCTAATTTCTATCTATTGAAAGTGTAGCTCTATTTAGTTGCATAATAATGGGGAATTTTTTCTCTCTAAAAAAGGATGGTGTCTTAAGATAATTGAAGGCTCCTGAAATATGAGCATGAATCCATCCATGTAAATAGTGCTCAGGGGCATCCACATCATAGCATCGTGAATCGATCATGACACTTACTCTACCTAATCAATAATATAAGTAAGCTAGTGTTATGGGTGCCATTGATATCCTTTCACCATGAGCGAGTAGGCTAGCCATCATTCAGGTAGAAGGATGAAATAGTCTATTGTGCTTAGGAAATGCAAAGTAACATAACCAAGTGGTAATGAAAGCTACTAAAGATAGCTCATCGTCAATATCTTGTACTAATATCTTGCTAGAATTAGCTTTTCCTTTTAGTTCAAATTTATTACTACTAGATGTATGGAATCGATTATCAAACAGGCCCTCTAACCTTGTGAAATGTCATAGATGTACCTTTGAACAGAGGAAGTTTTCTAACCATGTATCTTGGGTGATCAAACTCTGATGCCTGGAACATGTCCTCCATTATTTGGATAGTCTTTGGTAATGAGCCAAGGCATGATGTAGCCCTGAAGAATATATATAACTGCCTCTCCCACGTAGTCCATTTGACAGGTGCTGGAAATGCTCATGATCTAGTGGGATGCATTCTTTATAAGGAGTCCCTATAACTAAATCCTCTTATATCTTACATGTCTGTCATAGTTATTATCATCTCATGTGGCCCAATCCAGCAAATATTGGTGGCCCTATTCCAGTGTTCTACTATACTTGTGATCCATTGAAAGGAAGGCAATTGTAGTTAAAGAGTGATGCATAGACTACTTGATATATGCCAACCCTTCTGAGAACATCACCATGCATCTACAAGTGGTATCGAGCCCAGTATATGTACCCATTGATAGATGATAATGGAGTGGAAAATATAGACTTTGGGTCCCAGACTTCTGCTTCATGATGTAATATACATTAACCTAGTAGCCTGATTATGTTTGTAAGTAGAGCAGTGTCTCCGATTAGTTGGAGCACATTTTGATCGACAAAGTTAAGGTGACCTACAACTCACTCTAAAGGGACATCATGAATATGTCTCAATTTTAAACTAGTTACCCAGTCAATTGGGTCATAGCCAGCTAGAGACTGTAAGTCGGATAGAGGGAGAAGTAATGATCGAATAAATAAGTCTTCAAAAATATCTATACCTCTTAACATATCTTGGCACCATAATATCCTATCCTGTATCCTTGTTGTACTACATGGCTCATGGACTTCAATAATATCCCATATCTACTCTCCAGTAGGCTTAATAAAAGGCATATCATCTGGTCTTTTCTAGATGAACATTATAGACAACCTATAATATCTGAAACATAGAAGCATGCAACTTTTAAGAGTTTTATAAATCAACAGTAATATTTGAATTTATACTTGAGCTATGTTTGTGGGCTTCTTCAATTTATTCTTTTATGCAAGTTTATATTTAAACTTGCTCCTCTTGGTTATATTGGAATCTAAATTTAGGTTTAGATTCGACACCTTCACGTATAATGGATTTGATCTAGCCCCTTTGGACATGATGGATCTTAGTTTAATTTAGATCCAACCCTCTTTAGGTAAGAAGGAATCTAAATTTAGGTTTAGGATTTGGCTTCTTTGTACATTATGGATCTGATTTGGCCCCTTTGAGCATGAAGGATCTTACTTTAATTTAGATTCAACCCCTTCGTGTAAGATAGAATATAATTTTAAGTTTTGTATCAAACCCTTTTGGATATGGTGGATCTGATCTGGCTCATTTAAGCATAATGGATCTTAGTTTGATTTAGATCCAACCTGTTTAGGTATGATGGAATCAAAATTTAGTTTTAGGATTTAGCCCTTTTGGGCATGGTGGATCTGATCTGGCCCATTGGGCGTGACGGATCTTGATTTAAATTTGCTTGATTGGATAGCATTTTCTTTTGATTGAGGATCTTGCTTTGTAAGATATATAAAATTTCCCCATATATATGGAGGAATTTCTTATTAAAATAAGAATATTTTTTTCATAGTTATGCATAATAACTTTTGAGATATTTTCCATGCATAGGGTGCATGTGCCTAATGCCCTTTACATCTATGAGTTGATAAGCTCCATTTTCATATACTTTTTTGATAATAAAAGGTGCATCCCAATTTGGATTGAATTTTCCACCAACTCGTTGATGTGGAAAAATGGGCCTTCTTCGTACCAATACTAGTTCACCTGTTTTAAAGCATCTAGGCTAACCATACGGTCATGAGCTCAAGTCATTCTTATTCTATATATTTCTACACATTTTTGGGCATGTAGTCGCATTTCATCTATGGCTACAAGCTCTTTATATCATATTTGAATATATATATTTTTGTTGAAAGTTTATTTTGAACTACTATGTGGAATGAAGGTAATTCTACTTCAAGGAGAAGTATTGCTTCTTCTCTAAAGACTAAAGAGTATGGTGTTTGTTGTGTGGCAATTTATAAGTGGTACGATATGCCCATAATGCTTCTATTAATTTATTATGCCACTCTTTTTTATTTTTGCAAGGAATTTTCTTAAGCAGCTTAATTAGTATTTTGTTAAAAGCCTCTGCCAAACCATTGGCTCTTGGATTGTATATTGAGGAATATCACAAATCTATCTTATACATTTTAATAAAATGATATATTTTGAAATTCTTGAAGGGATTGCCATTATCAGATATAATCTTTCAAGGTATTCTGAATCTATAGACAATATGGTCCTTGAAGAATTTTACTAGATCGTTAACTTTAACTTATCTTAATGGGATTGCTTCTGCACATTTTGAGAAATAATCAATAGTAGGTAGAATAAAGCATTGTCCTCTAGATGATGGAGGATCTATTTGACCTATTTTATTAATTCCCCTACTTTCAAATGGGCATGATGCTATTGTTGGTTGTAGTGTATTGGGTGTTCGATGTAATGTGCCTTCATGTATTTGACACTAATGACATCTTCTAGCATATTTCATTCAATCTTGAACCATGCTAGGCTAGTAATATCCCATTCTTTTAGCTTTGATTTTCATTTTAAGGCCAGATTAGTGTGCTCCACACAATTATTCCTGAACTTTAGCCATTACTGGCTTGACTTCGTCTGATCCCATGCATCATAGCCACATTTGGTCAAACCCACACTCATATAATGTGTCATTCATAAGAGTCTATCGTAACACTCTTTTTGAAATTTGATGAGCCTTTGATTTATCTTTTAGTATCCCACCACTTTTGAGATAGGTGATGAATGATTTTTGCTAGTCATCTTTTTCTAATATGGTCATGATTTCTTGACTTTCTTTTTCTTTAAAGGCATGCATAATGGTTGGTGCTACTGTTAGCCTATTTTGGACTGTAATTATAATTGGATTTTTCTGAGCATTGTTTAAGCTAATTTAACTAATGCGTTAGCTTTGCCATTATCTCTACGTGACACCCTTATTTTGGTTACTTCAGGGATTTATTTTAAAATCTCTAATAAATGTTTATGGTAAAGCACTAATTCTAAATTATTTATCCTAAAAGTCTTAATTATTTATCATATTATAAGTTAGGAATCTCCATAAATATGAAGCTTCTTAATTTTCATATTAATTGCTAGCTCTAGGCCCATAATTAATGATTCATATTCAACCTGTTTGTTAGTTTGAGGCTTAGAAAGACAATAGGAATATCATAGTATACAACTTACGGTGTTACGAATATCGGGCTGATTTTGACTTGTATTGTAGATAAACTAGGTGGTTTAGCTAATTCTATGGATGAAGCTCCATCAAAACAAAGCTCCCATCTTGACAATTCCTAAGCTTTTTCAATTTCAAAAATTTGATCATCAGGCAACTCATCATTAAGTGGAGAGAGATGGGGATGAGCTATGAAATCCAATTTATAAAATTGTGTAGGACATATATTATATCGAATTGTAGAATAGGATGGTCCATTTAGCTAAGCAAAATCAAAAATTTGATTGGGTTGAATTTGGATATTAATATTATTTTATGGGATAACATATAATGGTGTAGTTTTTTAGTAGTAAATATTAATGCTAAACACTTATTTTCAATAGGAGAATACTTTATTTCAACTTCTATTAGACATTGACTTACATAATATAGGCCTTTCCTTTTTTAAGGAAAATGGCATTAATTTGTAGCAGTATATGTCGATTGACGTGTAGAAGGATGTATGCTTCTCATCTTCTAGAGCCATTTTAATTTGATTATAATCCGATGATCCATCCAAGAAGGAGAACATATCATAGTTGGATGTGTTATCCACCATGAGTTTTGTGTTAGGTAATAGAAAATTATTTTTTGGCATGTTTTATTTAAGTCTTAGGAATCAATATAGACCCAAATTTTAGCAATCGAGTCAGCATATTCTTCTTCCTGGATGAGCCCTACTTTGATGAGTTTTTTTGTTTCAGCGATTACATGTTCTTCAATTTCTAATCTCATTCACCTTGATGCTTTCTTTACTAGTTGTACATCATATTTAATAAACATTTTATGTGTAGCTACATTTAGCGATAAACCTAGCATTTCATTATAATTCCATGTGAAGTAGTCTTTATATTCATAGAGTAGGCTTTCAATTCTTCCAAAATTTTTTTATGTGAGGTTAGCACTAACAAAAGTTGGCCTAGGCTCTTCTTCGATGCCTAGGTTAATTTTCTAAAGTTCATGGACTATGGCTTGATTTCCTTCTTTGAATTTTTTTTGGGGCTTGAATATTAGATCACCTTCAAGCACATTTTTGTTCTTCTATAAAGTATCCCTTTGTAGATTTGTGATCTCAAAAGGGATTACTTCTTTATTGGATATGATATAGCATGAGCTTGTTGAGGAATTTGATGAAGGAATATATCCTTATTCCAATGTAGTGAATTTTTCATATCATATGGAACTCTAAACATTATCCCCTCACTAGAGCCTTTTGGACAATCAAGCCTATGTTCTTGATTGTGTAAGTTGAATATTCTTTTTAATTAGTTTCATCAAGTTTGGTAAGAAGTATTGCAGAATAATTATTGAGTTATCTTCTTCTTCAAAATCATCTTCTTCAAATAAATTTTGCATAGTTCTCGCTTTAGTTCTGTAGAAGAGAATTCCTCATTCTTTATAACCCTTTATAGGAGGTCCATAGAATGTTTTTAATTATTCTACTTCTTCTTTCCTTAAAGTCTATAGGACTTTTATATGCCTTTTTTGTATTAACATTATTTTTATAGCCTTATCAGAGACCTAAGCAGACATTCTTATTAGAGAAATGCATGTTATATTTAATTATTTGGTCACAATGTTGGTACTAGCCTCATTTTTCTTTTGACTAGTTAAGGCCCTCCTGGGTACTAATTCCTCTTCATCCTCTTCAGTATCACTACCAAGGTGGGGAATTACCTTGGTTATTTTGATTTTTTTAGTAATTTTATCTTTTGAATCACCACTCTTTAACATTAAATTGATAGGTGGAATTTCTTTCTTTTGGGAGTTAACCTCTTCTACCTTCTTAGGGATAAAGTATTTGGCGACATCATAAATCTTGATTTCATGTATCACACATTGATGAAGAGTCGAGGGTACTATATTATACTCATCAATCCATGGCCTATGAATGAGTGCCTTATATGCAACTTTGGCCTCAATTACTTGAAATTTAGCTTCTGTATATAATTCCCCAAAGTGTATCACAGGATAATGGAACCTAAGATTTGCTATCCTTGTTCATTGAAACCTTGTAAAATATTGTGCTCTTATCGAGGTATCGAGCATCCAAAGCTAGTGCCCTAAAACACCTAGGTCAACCAACACTCTCTTTATGCATGTAGAATTCATGCAGCCATAACATAGAGAGGTTAATTGTGTTCATTCTGAGTACCAAATCTTATCATTGAAGGTGATAGTTGCTTGATTTTGAAAGATAAGATGTTCTTTCATCCTTTCTTCAATGAAAAATGGATCATATTATCATGGGCTTTGCAAGGCTTTTATTAAAGTCTCTTGTATATCCTGAGATAGCATGAGAGCATCATATATACTTAATAGAGTAGGAAGCTTGCATAAGTGTGTTAAAATGGTATAGTCTACTCCTATTTTGGTAGACTTTTGGGGTTTAGTCTATGTCAAAGGTAAGGCATCCTCATTAATTTGAATGTCTTTGGATTTTTCACTAGCTTTCTATCATCGAGGTGGAGGAATCTTTTCTCCACTCCATAATTACACCTATATTACTTCTTCTTACTAGCTTTCCTCATCGAAAGAATTCTTTAAGCTCTATAACTCTTTGGAGTTTCTAGAATGTTCATGACTCTCAGAATTAATGTTTGATTCAGAGTGTAGTTTCTTGGACCCTGGCATATTTTTCTATTTGATAGGCTTTTCTTTGGGAAAGCTTGGCTTTTCTTCAACCTCAGTTGAAGTTGTAACCATATTTATCATTTGACATGTTTCTTTTATAACTTTTTCTTCAAATTCTTCTATGTCGAGCTGTAAATGGTACATATATTCCTCCAGGCTAACTAGTTTTCAAGGAGGTTGTTCATACTTTTCTAGAGAATCTATCAATTTTGTGTCTTACATTTATATTTTTGAGCTTTCTTATTTTTTTTCTTAACTTATGAGGCTTTGACGCAGAAGGCTGGTCATTTTTTATCTACTCCTTCATTTTGTATAAAGCTTGCTCAGTATTTAAGGGTAGTATCTTGGGATTGATTTCAAGTTCTAGGGTATTTCTCCACCGAACGCCCTCTATAATTAAAGGAATATTAATCACTCTTTTAGCCTTATTTGAGATGAATATTTCCCGGCTACTTTCTGCTTCTGCTTGTACTTATGGAGTTTTTCCTTTATCTTTATTTATATCCTCAGTCTTGCTTGGCTCAGCCTTCTCATTTTATACTTTAAGATTTGGCTAAGTTGTAACAACAATTCCCTTTTCCTTTTTAGGATTTACGAAGACACTACTTAACAAGGTAAGTTTCCATTCTAATAGCTCTTCTCAGTCTAATCTTTGAAAATGAAATAATCTTCAATTAGGTGACTTATAAACATATGGAAGGGATAATAGTTATGATCATCGACCTTGTCTTTTTGATCTTATCGATACAGCTCTGGTAGTTATAATCCCAACTTTATGGCATGTTTAAAAATCATTTTTGTACATTCTCTTTTAAATGAGTACTACTTAGCCATCTTGTCCCAGAGGGTTGATACTCTTTCTTTTCCTCTATTAGCTTTGTGACTGGTCACAAAGTTGATTCTCCTCCATTTCTCTTTTTGTCCACTATAAATGTAAATATTGTATTCACATCATTTTTTTTCGGGTGCAGCTTGGACTAGTTTCCTCTTCAAGTGAAGTTATTATTATAGCCCAAATTAAGCCATTTTTGTTTATGCAACCTTTCAAACTTTGCGACACGATCTAATAATTATTGGAATGTATTAATTGTAGACATGGTAAGGTATGGGGCCATTTGATCATCAAAAATTTTTATGAAGAGTTCCATAGCATTTTTTTTTTGCACTGTTGATCACATCTCATTCTTAGTTTCCTCCATCTAGTGATATATTTAGTGTCACTCTCATCCTTACTCCTTTTTTCTAAGTTGAGATCTATAATTATTACTTTCTTTATTGTGCTTGCAAATCTCTTAATGAAGAGTACCACTAGCTCAATGAATGTTTTTACTAAGTCATTAGGTAACTCAATATACCATTCGAAGGCTGTATGGGTAAGACTACTGATGAATTAGCATAACAACAAAGCATCATTTATGCTTGTATTTTTGCATGATGCTTTAAATTGAGCCAAGTGTTACCACAAAATTTTTATGTCTAAGAAGGCATTCAACTTTGGCATGATGTATCCTTTAGGGTATTGTACTTGATCATACTCGGCTAGATATGGAGGTCCTTTTCCTACTAGTTGCTCAGTTGTTTTTAGGGCTATCACTGCTTTGACCTTTTAGCTAATGAGGTCTTCCACTTGGGATTTAGTGATAATATCAACTTCCTGATGAGGGTTCAGTATGGCTTCCTGCGGAAGTTCTTATCTATGTGCTACAACTGTTGGTAAATTAGGTGGAACATTTTGTAGACCCTCATTCTTCATTGCTGGATTATTTATCTCTAGTTGATTCTTTGAAAGTATCTGATGTGTTACTATTGCTATAAGTTAAGTTGGCCAAATAATTCCTTGATCAGCCCGCTCATTTCATTAAGGCAGTTGTTGAGCTAACTGATTTTTTGTCCCTCTTTTAGAGTTGGGAACCCATCTACTATTGTAGCTTTGCTATAATATCCATGAGTTCTTTAGTCACTTCCACTTCTACTTGAGCCTCACCTTTAGGCTCTCATTGATGCTTCTCGCTTAAATTTTTAGACTCTGTACCTTTATTTTGAAGATAAGTGTCAACCATATGAACAATCTTGACCTCTATGTGATCAGCATCTTCATTATTTTGGAGGTCTGAACTTTGCAGTTCTTCATTGGTTGGGAGATCTTCATCTTCTCAAAAAAGTTGATCAACCATGTCATCATTCATTAGCTGATTCTTTTTAGACTGATGCTTCTAGCTGATGATAGGAGAGTTAGCTTCTTCATTATATAGGGGAGCTAATTCATGTTGAGCTCTCTCATCTTCGACATCTTTTGATCCTTTGGCCATCCATATCAGTCGGGACCTTCTATGATGGATCTCTGAGAATGAGTCCCAAATGTCACACTCTGGTGCTCACTGTCTAGGTTAGAACTGCCTGGGTGATATAGTTTTCTTTTTTATTATTATTGGGACCTTTCGATAACTGGTCATCTATTTAATTTGGATTAGATATCCTATTGTCAGTGCTCACCGATCATTAAATTTTTTTATATTGATTTTTGTTCAAGATAGGAAAGATGATACTTTTAAATATTCCAACTCCTTTTAAAGTAGGAATTTGTTGGTTTAGTGACTTAACTCACCAGCTTCTCGATCATTCTTCTATTACCTCTATTCTTGAGAGTCTTCATGACCTTATAAATTTAGGAAGAAATAGTTTCCCTTTGCTATGAGTGGTTATGAGACATGGGACTTGTAGGTTTATCCTAGAAAGATTTTTTATGACTCTATCAGAGTTGTTTCTTTTGACCCATCTTGGTACATCAAAGTTATTACCTGTAGGTATGTTGGCCTCTACCTATGAGTCAGATTACTTCTTAGTATAAATAAGTAGTCTGGCAGCTCTATGAGAGGCATTGTATTTTCTTCATGCTCTTCTAGACATCTTAGATCCAGGAGAAGATGCTTCATAGTCATTTTTGCCACTCATAGCTAGGATAGTGGTTTATGTTGGGCTCTGTTCCTTAAATGTGATACTTCATGGTTGTGATGCTAGGATAGTGGTTTATGCTGGACTATGATAGATTTCTATTTGGGCTTGGTAGGCATTTTATCTTTAGCATTCAGGGTTGTCTTTGATAACCTATCGAAGATAGATATTCTCTTTGAGGATGTGTCAGGCCTTGGCTCATTTGAGGTTGACCTATTTCCTTTACTGGATACTTTAGGTATGAATTCATTCATTAGTCTAGCCAATAAAAATTGGATGACCTCAGAGATTATTCAAAACAAGATAGTGGCTCTAGCAAAACCAGCATTAATTATTGCTTGAGCGTATCTGATAGTGGATCCCTTCTCTAATCTAATAGACATTATATTTGTTGAGCTCGCCATGGATGATTTTGAACCTGAGTGTAATTTTAAAGTCAAGTTCTACCAGAATCAAAGAATCTAAGGAATACAACCTGAGATATTCTTAGGACACCATTTATCTTTTTAATTTTTAAACCAAAGATGGAGAGAGAACCAATCCCCAGCAGAGTCGCCAAAAATCTAACCACTCAAAAAAACTACCCTGGAGGATACACTACACCAACTTTGGATGAGATGGGTAGGATTATAATTTTTATAAGATAAATTGATACATATTCAACTAGATTTCTCTTAACATCGCATTAGGGCTTTTTTAGATCTGTGCTCTACTTCCTATGGACACAAGCTTCCATAGTTAATTATCGCTCTTACCATAGGAAGAAAGCACTCTTGATTAAGGTTGGAAATAGACATATCTATTTGATATGCATTGCAGTCCTAGAGGTATAGTGTGGTTTAGATGACTGTCTAGAATGAAATAAGAGTGTAGTCCTAATCAAGATCCCAAGGTTCCATCATCCTAGGACTACATTATTCCAGCCTACTAAAATCAGAGAGACATAGCCATAATATCTAGAGAATCTAATTAGTAGCCATGGGTTGCATCATTTCAAGTATCTCGAGTAGACTTATAATTTTAGTGTAAGTGGTGTAAAAGTATTTATGTGGTGAACAGATTATAAGGTATTTGTATGGTGAACAAGGCAAATGTTCACATGGTGAACGAATAAAAGGTTGAGCTTACATCCCTTTGGAATTCCACAGTTAGAGTTATCCACATGGTGGAAAGATATGAAATTTTTCATGTGGCGAACAAATTATAGGGTGTTTACATGACAAACTGATAGAAGACTTGACTTGCATACTTTTTATAATGTTAGAATTAAGGTTGTCCACATAGCGGACATATATGAATTTGTTCATGTGGTAAATGAATTATGGGTGTTTGCATCGAGAATGGATAGAACACTGGTTGTAGCCTTTTATTATAATTATTTTTTTATTTAAGGGGGCAGTGCCTCGGCATTGGAATACGACGCTGCTTATGTGGTAGTCTTATATGATAGGTGTACATGTAAGCTTTAAGGTCCAGCACCTCGGTGCTGCATTATTGGCCCATTTGATAATTTGAATAGTGCCTCAGCATCGCACACCGTGGTGCTAGTCAAGATTTATGATAGTTGTACGATAATTAAAATGACAACCTAATTTTGATGGGAGTTGCGATGCTGCAATGCTTCGTACACCCCAATTATAAAATTTATTATAATTAAATTTAACTTTTTGATTACACAGTAATCGATGGGATAGGTGGACCAGTGCTTTTGTGCAGCATCTGGGCATCGTAGCAGTGATGGCATTTTTTGCAACCCAAAAAGCCAGCTCTTCGGCTGCATGTTTGGCATCATAGTGTTTGGTCTGATTTATAAATATGACCTAGGACTGTTAAGGATTTTCATTCAGTAACCTCTCTCAGCTCTATTTTTCTCTCTAATTAATATATTCACCATGTCTTTCAGAAGGGTGGTGAGCAGGAAAAGGGCATCCAACAACACTAGCAGACTCATTAGCACTGATGCTGATGAGCAATATCAATACACCCTCATCCATAAACACTTGATCCTGAAGAGGAGCTTCCAAGATCCCATTGATTATGTTGTAGGGCTAATTCTGAGATGTAGTTGGGCCAAACTGGCCTATAATAATAACTCATGCATTATTTTAATGGTGTGCGAGTTCTTCATGGATGCACGAGAGAGACAAGATAACAAAGCATTTGTACGTAGGAAACTAGTAAGTTTTGAGAGTAGTGCTATTAACATATATTATAATCTATAAGATATTGATTACGATCAATATCTTGTTTATTATAATGATCATCTCAATTTTGATGAGATTCTTCATTTTCTTTCTGTTGGAAATGCAAATGTGCAATGGAAATGATGGGAGGAAAGGATTATTAACTCTCTTGCCACCAGTCTCATTATTGAATCTAAAGGTTGGCAGTATTATATTTTTGCTAAGCTTATGCCCACTGGTAACATTGGTGAGATTACCAAAGATAGGGTTATTTTAAAGTTTGCTATTCAAAGGGAATCTATGATCAATATTAGGAAAGTTATTTATAATTCTATTTGTAATATGTTGAAGTGGAGTACTACTGGCGAGTAAGGTCACTTTTCTTTGATTCATGGTTTATGTGTTGTGGTGGGAGAGGTAAGGGTGCTTGATGAAGAAATACTCATTCAAAAGGCTCCTCTAACAAAGAGGGAAATTGGGGGATTTGGGTTGAGGTTTGAAGTGGGGGAAGGCTTACATGTCCCATGACCTTGACCCCAATCTTCCAAGTCCTTGGCTGAGCAAGTCTATGAAATTGGCATTTAGGTCATGAACTTAAGAAAAAATATGGAAATGAGTAGTCATAAGCAGGAGATTCCAGAGCATAAGTTTGATTATCATATGAGTCAACAACAACTGCAATTCTCTTATATGGCCCAATTAAACAATGCACTACTCACCATGTTTGAGAATTGTGATCTTGTAGATCCAAACCAAGTCTCAAGCAAGGAGGAGGAAGAAGAAGAGGATAGGTATGATTATTAGCTTCCCCTATTTTGTACTTTTCCCCTTTTTGTAATTTGTAATTTTCTTTGGAATTTAGAAATTAAATTTACCATTTTATTATTTTTGTATTATATGCTTGTATATGATTAATATTATTGATTTATCATTTTAGGATTAAATAAAAATATTCAAACATATTAATAACAATGAAATTTGAGTAACAGCACCTCAGTGTTGTGAACTAGGGCCTCAAAGCTATGAACAGAATGATAACTTGAAAGCTTAGCACTACAGTGCTAACCCAATGGCACCATGGCCCTTGGGTGATATTTTTGTCCCTTAGTAAAAAAAAATTTTATGAGTTCCTTTTACTTGTTTTAGTGAGATATAGCACTGAGGTGCTGGTCCTATGGCGCTAAAGCACTGGGGGATTTTATCAAAAAATATTCTAAGTTATATTTCTAGTGACAAGTAAGCTTGGCGCCATGGCGTTGATGCCATGGAGATGCCACGCTTAGGTGATTTTAATAGGGCATCGCAATGCTTGTTCTTGGGCCCCATGGAAATAATCGTGATTATATTAATACCTAAGAGCATAATGCTACAGCTTTGATATTCAGCATTGAGGCGCTATGAGTCAAAAATTGAGTTTCTTGTGAGATTTTAGAAAAAAATTAGAAATTTCAATAGCATTTTACCTTAGTAGTGTTATACTTCAAAATCATAGTACGAAGCACTCTTCTCCCTTATTTTGGATATAAGATCAATGGAGGGGAGGGATTTTCATCTGGTGCCAAAATAAAGTTCAACTACAGAGGTCTTCAAATCTACAATCTTTTTTTCTTTACCGAATCCAAGATCAATGGCGGGATTATAATTTAACATACTTTTTTAAAGATAAAAGCATAAATGTTTTACCTAAAGTAAACAGTGTGTCTTGGAACAAAAGAAGATCACCAGGAGCATAAGTCTAGTCTTAGAGTGTAGTAAGAGTGGTAGGAGAGAGAAAAAAGGAAAGGAGAAGTAGGGGACTAAACACTGTTATTTATAGCAGTGTTCCCTCTAACTATTCTCTCTCAATAATGGTGCAGCACTTTAGCGATAAGATCATAGCACCTTGGAGCTGTAGCATAATTTTGACAGTGACTTTGAGAAGTTATCCTTCTAGAAGGCAATGGTAGACTCACGGTGCTTTGAACATAGCACTACAATGCTATGGCGAGAAGAACAAAAATTATTAAATTTCTTTATATAGTTTTTGGTGAATAGTAGTGCATTTGCCAATATGGGTGAACCTGAATGGTTTAGCGAGCACACTAATCTCTTCTTCATTTAGGTATACAATGGGTTTACCTTGTTTCTTAGAATGGTGCTTAATGAAAGGCAATCTGGGGTCCTTAACAACAGACTTGAAGCCTTCAGAATAAGTTGGATAAGCAGTGAACTCCACACTCCTATTCCCTAGATAGAAGGTGCATTTTCCATTAAGATCTATAGCATAGTAGCATTTCTCAGAGCCATGGAAGTTAGATAAAGGCAACTTAGATGGAGCAAGCCAATAAAATAGTAACCCTAGCTCATAGAGAAGAAGGGAGAAGACATGCCTAAGTTCAATATATTTGTTCTTTTTATGATAACGCATGAAATGGTATAAACATTATGAAACAAATTTTCTTAAAACAAAGTAAAATGATGACTTGAAAATATAAACTTAAAAATAATTTACTATGATATGCTTAAATTAATTTAACTGCAAGATCACTTGCACAAACTGTTACATCAATGAACTATGAAATAAGAACTTTAAATCGATAAGGAAAATATGGATTCCTTAAAGAATGACCTCAACTTAAATTAGTTTTGAAACATAATTGCAAGAATCAATCTTTAAAATACATAGTGTTGACCTCATTTTTGGATGACATTTCATCATTCAAATCTTAGTAATTAAGATATGAAATCTTAGAATAGGAGCTTCCTAATTAAACACTTATGACTTTAAATTTAGTGGTTAGGTGTATCTCCAAAATAAAAATTAACCAAAATTTGAAATCAAAACTGAATTTGAAACTAAAATCAAATCAAACTCAATACCCTATGATGAAAACTTAGGTTAACCTAGTGGGCCTCACTAAGACTTGAACTAACTTAGATAGAATGAGAAATTAAAATAAAAAAAACATAATAAAATTCAACATAAATCAAACATATCTAAACTAAAATTTAAATTCAATTGAGCTCAAACTAAAGTAATAAGCTTAGTTGGCCTAGTTAACCAATTTAAGCTCAAAATCACATAAGTCCAAAGAAAATCAAATAAAACCAAAATAAATTAAGATAAAATGAAACAAAAGCTTAGAATCAATGCTTAAACATAAATAAACACAAAAAATATCTTATAGAGGTTCAAAGTGAACAATCAGGTCATTTGACTAGAGTTAACCCATGTGGGTCCCACAAACCAAACGTCAACCAACTAAAATTTGGTCAAATTGAACCATTCCAAAAGATCAAAGGCATAATAAAAAATACCCAAACATGAATATAAACAAATTGGAATGGAATGAAGATTTAAATGGGTTAATTAGGTCACTTGAGCAAAGTAAACCCATATGAACCCTATTAAGTATAAATTCAAATTAAATTGAAATTAATTCAAATCAAATGATCATAATCATTTCAAATTCATAATTAAATATAATTAAATCAATCATTGAGTATAAATTGTCCAATTTGGTCATTTGACCTAATTGAATCCATTTTGACCCATTGAGCCCAATATGGGTCAGTGGGTCAAAACCAAAAATAACCTCAATTCAAATGAAATCGTATGATCTAAATAATTTGAAATACTTGGTCAAATATAATTGAATCCAAATACAAATCTTAAAGAGTCTAGATAGGCTAAGAAAAAAATAATTAAACTCATTTAGGGAAATGAGTTAAATTTAACCTAAACTAAATCAAAACTCCATAAAGCTTGGACCAATTATTCCCTAATTCAATAAAGTGATAATTGAGAGTAATTAAAACTTAATCTCAAAATCCAATTAATCAATTGAATGCACCTAACCTAATTCATCCCAATTAATTTAATCTTGGTGCGTTAACTCAAGCATTAACACAAAACCAACTCAAGGAAACTCAAATTGACCTATAGTTCACTTTAAGCTTGATCAAAGTAGAAAGAAACCAATTGAAGAGGAGATGAAGAGAGTCCATAGGGTGAGGTGGAGCTATCAAGAAGGGAAATTGAGCCATCTATGCCAATAACCCAAAATTCTCTCATTCTCTCTCCTTTATTATAATTAGCCACCTTAAACTCCTTTTCTAATCTCTCCACCACCTTCAAGAGCTGACCTAGGATCTTATTCCTTAAGACTGTCTACCTCCCACTACCTCTAAAGGAGTGAGGCTTTATAAAGAAGGGGAAAGAAGCCTTGATTTGGACCTTCGATGCTTCTTACACCTTTCCTACCCTAAAATAAACTCAAATAAAACATTTCCCCCACTCCCTGACCTCTCTAACCTATTATTCGATCGAGCTCTGGTAAATGGCCATGCACGATGCTCTCCACACTAATCTAGAGGGAGGCAAGCCATCAAATTCTTTTTAAAGCTTTATTTCATTCCTCTGAAGGTTTTTAAAATAAGAACACCATTGAAGATTAATGCCGGTGAAGTATTCCTTAACTCAAGCCATCTATCCATTTCAATTTAGTGTTTTGTGAAGTAAAATTAATCATCAATGTGATCAAACTATGGAGATTAATTACAAATTGATCCTTGATTGATTTTCAATCAAAATCTCCTAGCCTCTCCACCTAGATTGCCAAAATTATCCATCTAAGAATGGATAACTCTCAGTCCTTATTAGGAGGTTAGGGATGAAATCACCATCATTCCTTCCTTTTATTTGAAATAGATGGCTATGATCTAGGCATGTGATTCTAATTTAAATCTTGCTAGGAATTGTAGGATATGCCTGAACCATCTGATCTCTGATCAGATGGTCTAGATCAAATCAAGTCTTCACCACCAGCCCCACCAGCATCCATGTGGACAAATGACTCGCTATTGCACATCAGTGTCGCATAGGTGCCAACTAGGTTAGATAAGAAATTTGAGTTTTTTGGATATAAAATTTATTAAAAGGTGCATTTAACTTTAAAAATTTTATAAATATAAAGTACTCAACTGAAAAAATCTAATGAAGCCTCCATTAATTCAACTCAGTAACCCAAAATCTCTAATTTTTATTAAATATTTTTGAGTTAATTTGAGTTTAATTAAAAATAATTAAACTTAAATTAAACTCAAATTAATTGTTCAATAAATTTGAATCTTTGGAGATGTAAAAGTAAGGTTAAGATAGACTTCTAATAAAAATTTAAAATATTATTGGCAATTAAATTAAAAGATTTGAAATTTTCATTCTCCAAATACTAAATTAAGGTCAAGATAGATTAACAATTGCAAGATAGCCCTAGACCATATGATCTTTCATCGGACAGCCTAGATCAAATCACATCTTTATCGCCAGCCACACCAACATCCATGTGGATGAATGACTCACTACTACACATCAGTGTCACTAAGGTGCCAACTAGGTTAGATAAGAAATTTGGATTTTTTTTTTAATTTAAAAATTATTAAAAAGTGCATTGAACTTCAAAAAATTATAAAAAATAAAGTACTCAACCAAAAACCTAATGAAGGCTCTATCAATTCACTTAAATGAGAGGAATCCATTAAACCCAAAATAATTTTCCAATCAACTTGAACCTTCAGGGATGTGAAACTAAGGTCAAGACACACTTCTAATAAAAATTTAAAAAAATTATTCATAGTTACATTGAAAGATATGATTTTTTTTTATTTTGTAAACCCTAATTTAATGGAATAAATTAGTACTAATCCAAGAAAAATAGAGAAATATATGAAAATGATTTAAAACACCTAAAGATACATTAGTAAGCTTAATAAAAATATTAAACATCATTGAAATTCATTAAAACATAAAATGACCAACTTAGAAATTAATTTAATTAAATAACTCAATTAATTAGGTTGATCTTAGAAAAATAAATATAAATTGAGAAAAAGTCTAAAAACACTATATAAATCCTCTCTTGATTCATTATTAAGAGAAGAATCAAAGAAAATTAAAAGCCTTAAATAGTTCCTAAAATTTTAGGCCAAATTTGAGTTTTATTAAAAATACTAAAATATTAATTTAGCCTTAAATATATCTTTGATCGTGATGAAAATTTAGAGTAATGAAACTGGCAAGAACCTCCACTTACCAAAAAAAAGTTCTAACAAAAATGACTTATAGATGAGAAGTTATGAAAATTTTCAAGTCTTAGGACCATTTAAATGAAATAAAAAATATAAATATCATAGAAATTATGAAATTCACAAAATCAACTTAAAACACTTTTAATAACATCAGAAGACTTAAGAAAAATTCCTTAGCCATCTGAACTTAAGGAACTAGAAAAATTACATAATTAGGGTTTAAGAAAAATTAAAGTCTTTAATTTAATTAAACCCTAAGATTTAAATTTAGAAATCTAAAATAAATCAAATAATATATTATATTTTATTATTAATCAATCTATAAATTCAATATTTAAATAAGAATGTATTAAAATTCAAATCATTTTAAACTTACTTAATATTGAATGAATAATTGAATTGTTGTTAGAATTGAATAATTGATCACATTATTCATAACATAAAATTTTAAATGCCTTAAGAACTTAAAATGACCTAGCATACCTCAAGTATTCTATCTTTATAAGTTTCTTGAATTATGATTGGTGGTCAAACAAAATTTAAATAAAATATTAATCATAAGAAACTTAATTAAATAATAAATTATAAAGGTGCTCTTTAAATCAACTTAAGCATAATAATTATTCAATTAAAACAATTGAACCCAACAAAATATAAAACCATGAAACTCAAATAATATTAACATAAATGATTTAACTTCATAAAAATATTAAATATGAAATGAAAGTTGATTAAAAGATTTAATTGTATAAAACCCTAATAAAATTGGCTATGTCAACAATTAGAGAACAAATCAACTAAATTTTAAATTATAATTATAAATAAAATTTAAACCTTAACTAAATCAAACAAATCCACTAAACTAAATCCAAAGATCAATTAAATTAAACACATACAAACTCAAATAATAAAATTTAATAAATTTAATAAATGATGGAAAGATCATTTAATGAGAAACATAAAGACACTAAAATCAAATTATAAACAAAAAATAATTTAGACAACATTAATCAACCTAAATATATTAAAAACATGTTTAAATTCAAATAATAACAAAAACAGTTTAATTAACACAAACCAAATAAATTTAATAAAATTTATAAAATGAAATTTAAAGAATAGAATCAAACATTGATTGAATAAAAAAATGACAAGTTCAATCAAATAAAAGTCTAATAATTAATCTAAAATCAATATCAATAATCAAAGCACATTAAGTTCTGGGCTGGGTTATATAAAGGCAGAGCTTAGCTGGCCTTTTTATTTTTATTTATTTTTTTTGAAGCATTTAACATGTGAGGATGACCACACTTCATGGGGAAGTGGGAAGTGTGCCTTCTTTTTTTGATTTGGCCCATAATCTTTATTTAATTGCATCTCATCTTAGGTATGATTTGCATACCTAAAACTTTTAGTGAAATTATGAGTTAAAAACACATTAAAATTAAAATTATTGCATTAGCTAGGAGTATAACATGCTAATCATGATCTTAGGGTTAAGAAATTGGTTTATTCTCTAGATTGTTTCATGGTTTTAAAGTCATTTTGGAGGTGTTAGCTGGCAACCGTTCTAGGCATGAATTAAACACAAAAAGGTAAGGCATAAATTTGTATTCTCACATAATATAAAGGTCTATAATTCCCAAGGATTAGACTAAGTCATGCTTCTAATTTCTATTAAAATCACTTTTAGAATTAGCATCCAAAGCATCCTATTAGAATAAGTCTTCAATTATTAAGCATTTATATAGTTTTATGATGTTAAAATCTAAGTCTTAAATTTCTAATAAAATTCCACTTGAAAGTTTAAATAAATTCAATCTTAAAAATATAAAGTCCAACTGTAGGATCGAAATGCTTACTAGGCTTCCCAGTATTTGAAGAATTTCCTTCTTAGTCTCATTTGACATCTGAAAAAAAATAGCTCTGCTTGGAGCATTCACTTATGAATATCTTAAATAAACATTCTTTATATCCCTAACTTTAAAAGAAATAAAAATTAACTCCTTCAATCAAGAGTTTTCTTAAGCCAGTATCTCTATCTTATGATGTAATTAACCATAACAGCATGCCCTTATAGGGAACTGAGAATCTTATAATAAAATAAATATTATTATATCTTATCATATAGTTCTGGGAAAGAATCTCTAGAACATTGCTGACCCATCTATTTTAAGAGTCTTCCAATATAAAAGATAACCTTATTGACCCATAACTATTATATCTTATCGGTATCACCGACTAAGAAGATCTTTGACTTGGCATAGAATTGATCCAGTAGATTCAAGGAGAGATTGGTACATTACTAAAAAGGAACTTTGGAAAATATATGCTCCTATAAGGAAAACTCCATTGGCCATAGACAAAATTACAATCACTTCCTTTATCACCACCATCTTAACTGAAAGAATCAATAGTTTCTATGCCCCATAAAGAAAGGCCATCAACAGCTTTTTCTAAGCCCCAAACCAAGGGCCTGCCATCATCTTCTCATGCTTTTAGAGGAAGAATAAATTTCTTTAATCCATTCTCTTATGATAAAAAGATCTTATATCATTAGCACCTTTGTTTTAGAGCAACTCCTACTAAGCAAGAAAATCCTATTATTCAGGAACGTCATAAAATAGAAACATCTAAAGCGAAACCTTTGGATGTAGAAATGAATGAGGAGTCTAATGTAGTCCTTGATAATAAGGGTGAACCTATTTATTTAACTAAAAAAATAGAGAACATTATGAAAGTGGATGAAGAAAAAGAAAGATTAAAGGAATATCGAGAGGCTTTTGACTTAGATCAGAATGACACCTTAGAAGAGGATTCTAAGCGACCTAAAGCCCATGTTTTCATGGTAGATAGGAGAGCATATAAGAAAGAATAATAGAAAGCTTAAGATATCAAAAAGGTGGGAATTGCACTTGGTTTAACCTATCAATTAATCCTTCAAGTGAAAAAGAAGGATGACTAAATCTTGAGAATAAAAAGAAAAATGGAAGAGATGATAGCTATATGCTATCATTCTAGAGCAAAATTCCTACCACTTTCCACCTTCATTCTCTAGAAGAACCAGAAGATTCTCACCTAACGGGTGATAAAAATCCTAGTTTAGGAGATCATCATTATGAACATAAAATACTAGAAGATGTATTTCTCAAAACTGGCTTAAAATCTTTGGTTGAACAACAAGTGAATGAGGCGTTGGCACAGTCATGAGGCACGATATTAAATCCAATAGGAAAACCTAACATTAAAAAATATGATTTTATACCTTAACCTAAGAGATTTGTAGCCCCTATTTTAAAGGTATTTTATGGTGTGGGAAATCCTAAACAATATTTAGCTCACTTCCTAGCAAGTTACTGTAATGATAGAGGGAGTGATGATTTACTATTTAGATAGTTTGTTAGTAGTCTAATTGGGTTTCCATTGACATGTACATAAAACTACCAAACTCTTTAGTTCACACATTTACTAAACTTGAAAATTTATTTGTAAAGTGATTTACCGGTGCCCAACAGCATGTCACAATAGGTGACCTAGCCATTGAAAACTAAAAACCCAATTAATCTCTTATGGATTATATTCTGAGATGGAGGATTCTTAGCCTTATGTTTGAACCTCAATTACAAGAACATCATGTTATGGAGATCCTTCTTAGTAAATATCCATCATTCTATTGCATTTTTTTATTGAAAGGCTTTAATATTTAGACCTTTGAGAAGCTATTAAGTAAAGCCTCTAGTCTTCAGGGGGATGCCCCTAAGATATCATTTTTAAAAGACCAATCTACCATAGAGTCTTTTTGACCTAAGAAAGTGTTAGAAAGAGAGGAGGCACTATCTTTATAGTAGACAAGGGAAAGGCCCCAATTTAAGTCCAAGTAGAGTGATCTCTACCTCAAAGGTCACAACAACAGCAATTAGCACTACCTAAGAAACACCTTAAAAGCTCTTTTAATGAAAAAAAAATGAATCAAACTTATTCTTTTAAGTAAGAGATTGTAAGGGTAAGTATTTAAAAAGAAAAAAGGCTAGATTTCAAGCTTTTTTATCTAAAGAATCTAGAAGAAGTAGGCAAGGTTAATGACCTAAACTATTCATCTAATGCTACGTCATACCATTGAAGATTACTTCACTTTGAAAGACTGGCTTCAAACAAATTACAAGACAAGGATGGTGGTTATTCCCAAAGAATACCTTGTGTACTCCTTGTAAGGGTTTGTTAAGGTGATTACACGTGAATCTTTCACCTCTTCTTTAGAAGATACTTCTCTTTTTTTCCACTCTTCTAAAAGATCATTGATGAGAAAATAAGTTTTATAAGATGATCATCTATGTTAGCCCTTACATCAACCCTATTCAACATAATCAGATGATCAAAAGTATGAAGAGAGTGTTGAAAAATAAGGACAAAAAGGATAGCCCTTACATCCCTTTATTCTGATGTACATATTTTAAGAATTTGAATAAAAAGCCTATTGAAAAAAGAATTTATTATGTTTTTGTTGTCTATAATGGTTACAATATGAATGAATTTGAAAAGAAAGAAACTAAAATAAAGTATCCTCATAGTGAATGCAACATCTTTAATGAATCAGGATCAAAAAAAATGAAGCTTCTAATTAAGATTTGTAGGGAGATCCTATTAACAAAGAAATAGAGTTCTCATATTCTAATCAATCCTTAAGAAAACCCACTAGTGACAATGAGGGACAAATTGATATGGCCCTTATTTTTAATTTAGGAGATATTGTTGAAGTTAATTTTTATAGTGCGATAGTCCTATCACTTTGCTTATCTTCCTCCAAGGACAAAGGAAAACAAATTATCGATCAATGTTTTGATCTTTTACAAAATGATCCAATAGTTGAAGCAACTCCTCCTAAAGTTGAATACAATGTGTTTACCCATACTAGAAAGTTGCTTAGTATGTTAAGCATTTAGATTTCCCTTATTCTATCTAAGGAAATGAGGTAATCACTAATCAAGGCATTACTTGATCGAGAGATATGCCTAATACAACTAGCATCAATCTTTTTTAAAGAGAATTATTATTTTAAAGAAGCCACTGGAGTAAATTTTTCTAATTAAGATTCTTTTTGGGGACTACTAACCATAATCAACCCCTCTACATTTTAGTCAAAGTGATCAACTACAGATTATCTAGAGTCCCTATCAATCCAAGCAGTTCAATCAACATTATGAATTTTTAAAACATTATAAACTTTGAAGATAAGTATGTGAAGGCTTAGTTATAATAAGATGTTATTACGGGGTCTTAATGAAATAAAAGGAAAGGCTTTGAGTTCAATTACTCTATTATTAGAAAATTATGGATTGAAAATTGAAGTGAAATTTCACATTATCAATTTAGAGACTTTTTTTAATGCTCTTTTTTGGTAGACCTTGGATATATGAGTATAAACTACTTCCTTTATCACTCCACCAATGTATTAGATATTCAAGCCAAGGAGTAAAATATATAAGATAGACAATTACTATCTATTCATGAAATCAAGCTCTACAAGGATACTGTTTATTATATGCATAAAAAGAAAATGCCTAACTCTATGAGATATAGCATTATTATCTTTCTTGGTTAGCTAGTATTGTACCAATAAAAAAATAAAGAATGGTCAAATATGAATATAAGTAGATTTTAGAGACTTAAATAATTTTTATCCTAGAGATAAGCTCCCTCTACTAATATCAAAACTTATGGTAGGTATAGCCTTATCACATGAAATTTCTTATTTAAAGATGTGTTATCTCGATACAACCTAATTAAAATGGTCCCCAAAACAAGAAACATACAACATTTAGAACCTAAATTGGGATATTCTATTACATGGTCATGCCATTTAGTCTCAAAAATGTCAGGGCTACTTAACAAAGAGCAATGACTAGGATCTTTAATGATTTAATTCATAATCAAATTGAGCTCTACATCGATGATCTACTCTTAAAAAGAAAAGAAAAAGAGAGTCATCTTTATGATCTTAAGATTATTTTCAAACGGTTGTGCCAATATAGCCTAAAAATAAATCTTTTGAGGTGTGTCATTTTGGTAACATGAGGCAAATTTTTAGGATTTATAGTGAGACATCTTGGAATAGAAATTGATTCTAAAAAAAATTAAAGCTATTGGAATAGAAATTAATTCTAAAAAAATTAAAGCTATTATAAAATTTCCACCACCTAAAAGTCTTACATAATTAAGATCATTTCAGAGTAGTCATGTATATCTAAAAAGATTCATATTGAATCTATCTATAAGATGCCAACCAATTTTAACATTAACAAAGAGGGATTTTAAATTTATTTGGAATGAAAAATGTCAGAATACATTTCTAAGTTTAGAATAATATTTAATAAATCCTTTTATTTTTGATGCCCTAACTCTAGGGAAGCCATTAAATTTATGCACTACATCTTTAGATGAATCCATCAAGGCCTTATTAGTTCAAATTAATGAAGAGGGAAAAGAAAATGCCCTTTATTATTGAAGCCATAGACTCATCCTGGAGAAAATGAAAATTTTGCCTAAAAAATGAGGCAATATATGCTTTCGCATTAAGCAAATTTAATTTCAAGAATAAATCTTTTGTAATTTCTCATGACCCCCCTTGACATTATTAAGATGTTTGGCATGTTGGTGTATGATCATATTATAATTTGAAATTACATTTATCCCTCCTCATGCTTTTAAAGGTTAGGTTGTAGTTGATTTCATAGTGGAACACTTATTCCCCAAAGGTTCTTTTTGAATGATAATATCCTTAATGAATAGATCATGAATTTAAAGGAAAAAAATAATGCCACATTGGAGCTATATTTTTATGATGCGACCTCTTCTTAAAAAGGTAAATAATTCAATTCTTCCACACCAGGGAAGGTAGGGATTAGGTTGATCTTTATAACTCCAAATAAAAAAATGGTGTGATATTCCTACCATTTATCTTAGACTTGTACAAATAATGAAGCTAAATATAAAGATCTTATAATTGGCTCAGAATTAGAAATTCTCGTGGATATTAAAAAAAATTAAAATCTTTGGAGATTCTAAACTAATTATTATCCAAGTGAGCAAAATCTATAAAGTCTTAAATTCAAAACATTTTAACTAACGCCAATATACAATTAAACTACTTGAATATATTCTTTTTATGACTCTGTATAAGATATCATGTAAAGGCAATTCCATAGCAGATGCCATAGAAAAGCTTACAAAGGAGATTATGTGCACAGAAAAAGAATCAATATCTATAGAAGATTACAACAAGTAGAGTTTATCTCTTATAGATTTAGACTACATGAAGAGAAAAGTATATATTGAAGGAATAGCCGCTCTTACTAAAGGTCAAGAACAAAATGATTGGAGATAGTTGTTTTTTGACTATTTATGTGAGGGGAGGTTCCTAGAAGATAAATCATTAGCGAATTAAATGAAGAAATGAGCTTTGTCTTATTCATTGATCAATGGTGTGTTGTATCACTAGTCATTTGAGTGGTTATGTTGTTTAGATAAATAAGAAGCTCACAAGATTATAACTGAGGTGCAGTTTGGATTATGTGGTGCTCACCAATATTGGCCCAAAATGAAATTAAAAACTAAAAGACTTGGATATTATTAGCCTTTGATGATTGATGACTGAATGGAAACTAAGCATCATTGTATTCAATGTCAGGTACATGGTGTAGTATTACATCAACCTCTTAATATATTACATCCAATCAATCACCTTTTAGCTCTTTGAGAGTTAAAGTACTAACAACATAGAGCCTATTAATCCTCCTTCATCAAAAGGCATCACTTTATATTAGCTGCTACTGACTACTTTTCTTAATGGGCTGAAGTAATTCCATTAAAGGAAGTTAAAGCACACCATGCACTTAAATTTTGTTTGGGAAAATATCGTATACTGATTTGGCATTTCTTATTGAATTATATCAAATAATGTTCAGTATTTAAGTCGACTAAAAGAAATCATTTTGTGGATAAATGTAACATTGATTGGAGATATTCAAATATTTATTATTTCGAAAAAATGGATGGGTCGAAGCCTTTAATAAGACACTCATGCAAAATTTGAAAAAAGTTCTTGATGATAATAAATGTCAATGGCATGATAAGTTGGTTGAATCCTTATGGGCCCATCGGGCAACATATAGAACACCAACTCACTCTACACCCTCTACTTTGATATATGGAACTGAAGTTATACTTCTATTAGTAGTATAATTTCCTTCTCTGAGGATGTTCACTTTTACTTCTCTTTGTGGGATTGCTTCTATCTATTTTGAGAAGTAATTAGTTGTGGCTAGAATGAAGTGATGTCCCCTAGATGATAGAGGATCTGTTGAACCTATTATTTTAGTTCCCTAACTTTCAAATAGCAAGGATGCTACTGTTGGGTGTAAAGCATTAGGTGGCTAGTGCAATGTGTCTGCATGTATTTTACATTGATGACACTTTTTAGCATGCTTAATGCAGCCTTGAACCATGTTAGGCTAGTAATATCCCATTCATTTAATTTTGATTTTCATTTTAGGCCCAAATTATTATGCACTGCATAATCCTTCATGGACTTCAGCCATTGCTATCTTGGTTTCATCTTGCTCTAAGCATCACAGCCACATTTGGTCGAATGAGCATCGATATAATATATCATTCATAAGAGAATATCTCAATGCTATTTATGAAATTTGATGAGCTTTCGAATTAGCCTTTGACAATCCACCTCCATTAAGATAAGTAATGAATGGTTCTTCTGAGCCTTCTTCTTCTATTATCGTAAGGATTTATTGGCTTTCTTTAGCTTCAAAAGCTTACAAGAGATTTGGTGTCAACATAATCCTACTTCAGACTAATATTACAATTGGCTCTCCCTGAGAGTTTATCATTTCTTTAGCTAATTTAGCTAATTTGTCAACTTTGCTATTATCTCGACATGACACCCTTGTAATAATCACTTTAAGGATTCATTTTAGAAGGTCCAAGACATACTTATGATAAAGTCCCAACTCAAGCTTGTTTATCTTGAAAGACTCGATTATTTGTTGGATTATGAGTTGGGAATCTCCATAAATATGAAGCTTCTTCATTTTCATGTCAATTTCTAGCACTAGACTAGAAATTAATGCTTCATATTTGGCCTCATCATATTTGGCCTCATTATTGGTTCGAGGTTCCATTAAACTATATAAATATTAGAGAATACCTCCTTATGATGTTACAAATATTAAGCTAATTCTAACATGTATTATAGGTAAACCAAGCTATTTAGCTGGCTTTACTAATGAAGACCCAACAAAGTAGAGTTCTCATTCTAATTGTTGTTCCCATTTTGATGGTTATTGAGCTTCTTTCACTTCAAAGATTTTCTCATCAAGCAATTCATCATAGAGTGGAGAGTTTGTCGAGAAGATATGAACAACAAGAAAGTCAGCCAGAGCTTGCTCTTTTATAGGCTTTTAGGTAATTCATCGTTGAGTGGAGAGTTTGCTAGGAAGATATGAGCAGCTAGAAAGTCATCCAGAGCTTGCACTTTTATAGCATTTTACGGAACATATATATTATGAAATTGAAGTAAAAAATTGTCCATTCGACTAAGTGACCAGTTAAGGTAGGTCTAGTCATCATAAATTGAAGTAACAAAATTGTCCATTCGACTTTAGATATCAATATTATCTTATGTGATAACATATACTGTCATAGTTTCTGAGTGGAAAACATCAATGCTAAGCATTACTTCTCAATAAGAGAATATTTTATTTCAACTCATATTAGATGTTGACTTATATAGTAGGACATTTTCTTTCACTTCTTCATTATTTTGTGTTAGCAATGCCTATAATGATTCTTCTAAGGTGACGTATATAATATCAACAACTTTCTTATTATTGGTGCTGCAGAATTAGTGGATGTAATAGATATTCTCTTATGCTTGTTGATCTCATTTTTGGATGAGGTTAACATTACTTCTGAAATTAGTAATTATGACATCTAATCTTAACTTAGGAACTTCCTAATTAAGTGCTTAGGACACTATACCCAATTTCCTAATGCTCCCTCCTTGGGTTTGATCTAATCTAATGGGCTTAGTGGACTCAACCCAAATTCTAAATTTGGATTAGATAAAATGTAATCCAAGTAAATCAAAATGAAACCAAAACCAAATCAAAGTCAAATCAAGTAAACACATTTGACATAGTTTTAACTTAGGTGTCTCCCACCAAGTCAAAGGTCAACCCACAAAAATTTGACCAAATGAAATTGGTACAAATGATCCATACGATCAATTAAACATGTTTAATCATGAATCTAAAGAAATTTAAATTTACTTAGGCCTTAATTAGGTTTATTATACCACTTAGTCTAAATGAACCTAAATGGATCATATTTGGTTCAAACCCAATTCAAATTGAAATCAATTCAATTTGATTGCTCAAAATCATGTGAAAAAAATAATCAAACATAATTCAACTCATCACTTAGTCCAGTTTAGTCAAATTGGTCATTTGACTCAAATAAAACCCAAGCTTAACCCATTGAGCCCAAATTAGGTCAAATTTATTCAGACTATAGTTCACTTGAAATTAAATGAAATCAACCAGTCCAAATCATCTCACACATGTGATCAAGCATGATTGGAGTCAAAACTAAATCCAATTAAGTCAAGTTGGCCATTTGAACCCAATTGGAATTAAACTTAACCCATTTAGGTTTAAATGGGTTGAAATAAAATGAAATCCAAAATTAATTCAAATTTAAATAAACTAATTAAATTAAAACATAATCAATCATCAATTAAACATAATTGAATCCAAAAATAAAAGAATTAAATCAAAACCAAACACTTTGAATCCAAATCCTTAGATTGGATTAAAATTTCCAATCCAATTGAAATAGATTTGGACTTGACCTCAAACTCACATTGAGGTTGATTTCGGTAGCCACACACTAGCCTAAAGGTTACGGTAGTAAGGCCTAAAGCCAAAAAAAAACAAAAATGAAACCAAGGTAAATGGGATAAGGCTTGGACCAAGTAATGATGCTTAAGTGATTCCTCCCCTCTCCATCATCAAAACTCCTTGGATTTTATCCAAATAACTTTTGACCACCCCTGACCACCTATTAAGAGAATGGTTCCAAGACTAAAAAAGAGGGGATCAGCCCTCAAGCCAAATTGGAATTGGCTTCCTCCATGAGAGAAGCAAAAAGACAGCAAAGTAGAAAAGAAGAAAGCAAAAAAGGCTTGGCCAAGAAACAGAAAATGGGGTATATGCCTTCCTCCCTTCCAAGCTCCTATCCAAACATGCTCACAAAGCCAAGGGGGATTGAATCCACCATTTGGCAGACCCTTCCACCACCAATGGCTACAATCTGACCACCTATAAGGCCACAAACAAGGCTTTGGCCATGTATGGAAAGAGGGGAAAGATAGCCTCTTTCTCCCCTCTTTTTATTCCAAAACAATCACCAATGAAGAAGAAGAATTGGATCGATTCCCAGGTCCCTCACCACCACCATGCCAAAAAATGATCAAATTTGGCAGCCACCCAGCGGCCTCTAATGGCAAATGCTAGGGAGAGTCTCCCACCTCTAATTGAATTCTCATGTTCTAAAGCTTGAGCCGACCTCAAATGAATTACCACTGTGACCCCTCACCACCGACGAGCTGGAGATCAGGCAAAATCAATGAAAAATATTCATAAGTCTATCTCCAAGGTGTTTGGTAGGGAGGCAAGCCACCAAATCATGTCCATGGCTTCCTCACATCTAGGCGAAGGTGTTCAAGTCGATTCCACCATTGGTGATCATCAGAATTGAGGTACGCTCCACCACCGACCTAATAAGCATTTGGATTTAGTCCTTTGTGAAGGAAATCTGATCCTCATGAGCATCAAACTATATAGATTGATTGAAAATCAATCCCTGATTATTTTGCAATTGAAATCATGTTGAAATCTATCAAAGATCACAAGAAATTCATCGAAATTGACGAACAGCGTCCGCCTCTCATCGGAGATGGTCAGTATATGATCTTTATCATCTGTTTCTTCTATTTAGAATGAACAGTTGAGATTTAGTCAGATGATCAGATTAATCCCCTTAAGGAGATCACAGAACAAATTGAAATTATTTCATCATGGATCGGACGGTTGAGATTCATCTCGCGTGGCACCACTTTTGATTCTGCCGCCATGAGGGATCCGCTAGGCCCAATGTCACCACGCCACATGGTAGAGGTGCCACATCAGTGCCACATCAGCTCACCACTTTAAAATGGTAAATACCCCTTTAATTAATTAAAAAATCATTAAGAATGCCTAAAATTTTTAAAAATCATAGAAAATTAAATATAAATCCAAAATTGCAAACTTGGGCTCTATGTATTCCTCTTGATGAGAGGAATCTATTAAAATTAAAATCCTTAATTAATTTTGACTATTTTGGCCTTAATTTGAGTTCAAACAAAATCAATCAAAAACTAGTATATCATTAACCATTAATCTAATTGAAATGAAACTTAAGGGAATTAAAATTGAGGTTAAACAACACCTTAGGAAAAATATTCATGAATTATTGTAATGTATTTCAACAAATATTAAATTTCAAACTCTAAATCTCAATTTAATTAAATAAATAAATAATCAAATTTGATCAAATAACTTCAAATCAACTTAACTAACCCTAATGAACTTCAATACACTAATGAAACTCACTAGAACTTAATAAATCATAAAATGGCTTAATTAGGTAATTAATTTAATTAAGTAGTTAACAAAACTTAAATAAATCACAATAAATCAACTAAATTTCTAAAAAATTATGAATGAACCCTCTTTGGAAGCATCTTTCAGAGATGAATCAAGGAAAAAAATAAAATCCCCAATTAATCCTCATTAAATTAGGCTTAATTTAGGTTTTAATAAATTAATTAAAACCTTAATTACACCTTAATTATGCATCTAATTAAAAATGAAACTTTGGATTGAGAATTGTTGAATTTTAGATCTCTAGGTTAATATAAATCAAATAATTAATAAAAAATATTTATAAAATTACGAAGTAACTTGAACTAATCTTCATCAACATTAGAAACACTTAGGATAACTCTTCCAACATCCTAAATCAAAAAACCTTAATCATCTCCATACTTAAGGGTTAATGAAATTAATAATGCATATTAAGTTTAATTAAACCTTAAGCTAATGAACTTATAATCAAACAACTTAATGAAACCTTAATCCATAATTAATCTAACCTATGAATGAATTCAAACATTAATCTAAGTGCCTTAGGTTAGTATAAATCATACCAAATGAAATGAACATAATTCAATAAATCTAAACAAACCTAAACTAAAACATTAATGCAAACAACTGTTAAACTAATTCAAACCAAATCAAATTAAAGAATAAATTAAATCAAGATTAAAAGTCAAATCAAATCAAAAGAAATAAAATGATGAATCAAATTCTAAAATAAGAATTGGATTATTAATCCAAAATCCAAATTGAATTCAAACCCAAATCATCTAAATAAAATTAAAAATATTAATTAAGATGCTTAAGGATCTTAGTTAGATCTTTGGTATTAATCTTCATCTCAGAATGAAGGTTTCATTCCACTAGGGGTTAGGATGTTGAATATAATGGGTTCCTCTGAAAAGTGGAATTTGTTCTACTCTTCATTCTTGAAAACCTAAACTTCACTTTGACAAAATAAAAGTGAAAATTGAAAATGAAAATAAATCATTAAATCATTTGAATTGAAACCATCCAAAAGGTCAAATTTAAACAAACTCAAAACTCCAAATTGAAACTTGAACTAAAAAGGCCTAGCAAAGTCTTGTTACACAAGCCTATTCCCTTAACACATTAGATCATTAGGTCATGAACCCTAAACTTAGGTTAGGTCATTCTATGATTATTTTCAATGATACTCGATGTTGTGATGTGATGTGCTTTACATGCCTTCGTGGTGTACTATTTTAGACTGCATGTCTAGGATTATTTACCTGTTAGATAGCATGCCTTTTTAGAACTAACATTATCTTCTATATGGAGCTATGCTAGAAAGGACTACTATCATAAATAAATCATAAAATGTTATTTTCTTGTAGGTGTACTTTAGTTCTTAATCATAACCCAATAGGACAGGTGTGCTTAGCAAGCAGCTAATGGTAAGCTAGTATGTTTATGAAATATAATTACTGTGTTTATATTTTGTTGACATTTGTTTTCAGAGTTTAGGATTCATTTTTGAATTCAAAAATATAAATTTTAGCTTAGAATTAAGTTAGGGTCTATGGCTTCTAAGATTAGTAAGAGATGGCCCAATCAAAAGATATTTGTAGTGGTCCCTTGTGAAGCCCAATGGATGTCCCTAAAGAAGAAGATGATCCTAGAAATAAGACTATAGATCTAGACTTATAGTTCTAGGGCAGGCTATAAAAAGGTAGAGCTAAGCTGCCCATTTGCTCTTTCTTCCAGGGTGTATAATGGTACCCGATCGCATTAGCCTTTTTCTTAAATTAAATTAGTTTGATTTATTTTTAGTGTGCAATAGAATCAACCTATTTTTTAAGTTTCTTTCTATATTTTGCTTTTTTATGATGAATGCTTGGATGATTAGGCTCATAGAAAAATTTAAAATTTATGTCCAATCTAAATGTAAACAACTAAAACAAAAATAAAGAAAACTTGAAACCTCACATAAATTAAAGCCTTAGGCAAAACTTAAAATCAACAAGAAATAATTAGGTCTTGAAAATCATGCAATCATATTGCTTTAAATTCTTGAATGGGCATTTCACCCATTGCACATAAGAGGCATCTGACTTGTGAGGATGACCACATTCTTGGGGAAGTTTGCCTTCTCTTAATGATTTGGCCCACAACCACTTTTAATTTCATGACATTTAGGCATAAAAATGCATACTCAATACCTTAAATGAATCATGAATTAAAATACTTAAAATTTTAAAAAAAATATATGTATTAGTTAGTACATTTCATACCCTACATGATCATAGGGATTATGGAGTGAGTCTAGGCTCTTGGATCCTTTTCCTAAAAAGATAATAGGCCAGTCATCTTGCATTCATAAGACTTAGCATTATGAATTTAAAATGTGCTTAGGTGGTGTTAGCTAGCACCCCCTCTAGGCGGGTTGTAAGCTCAGAAGGGTTAGGGATAGGTTAGTTCTCTCATGTGAGAGTAATGATATATAATTCCCAAAATTAAACTAGGTTGAGCATCTGACTTGTTTAAAAAGTGCTTGTAAACTTAAGCTCTCAAGCATCTTCCTTGGAGTAAGTCTTCAACCCTTGGCATTTCTGTAGTCTTGGGTTGCTAAAATCTAAGTCTAGAGCACTAAGAAAATGTCAATTCAAAATTTAAAGCCTAATTATAGTATAGTTGAACTGCCTATTGAGCATCCTAGTATCAATGGGCATTTCCTACTTCATCCCATTTTTCTTCCAAAAATATCTCTCTCCACTTTAGATCATTCCCAATTGAAAATTTCAAGATCATTCCTTTGAAAACCAACATAGAAATCTTTAGAAATAATATCTCATTTCTTTAATTGAGAGTATTCTTAGAAAGAGATAATTCTTAAGATGTAATTAGCTATAGGGGCTTGCCTCAATAAGGAATCATGAACCCAATTTAAAACAAACTCTATTCTACTTTCCATGTTGTTTAGGCAAAAAATTTCTGGTACACGAAAGATCCATTAGCCTTAGGAGTCTTCTTTTAAATGATCGAAACCATTATAGAAAAACATGTTTATCTTTTGAGATAATATGCTTATTCATTAATGATCTATTTGATCATCCAAATAAGAAATTCCTAAACTCTATGTGGTGTCACAAAATTTTTCAGACAATGTTGTTAAATGCTTCTTGATAAGCATCACCCTATATAAATGGTGCATCTTTTTTCATTAGTTGAGTGAAAGGCTAGCATCTCCCTAAAAAATTAGAAATAAATTTTCTAATTTACCAATTTTATTTATTGTGAGCATAGTTGCTTTAAGGTCTCAGGTGCTAGAATTTCTATTATTCCTTTTATTTAGAGGGATAAATTTCAATCCCTTTATGGTGCACAACAAAGCATAAGAATTTTTTGGAAGTCACACCAAAAGTGTATTTCAAGGGATTCATATTTAATTTGAAACTTTGAATTCTATCAGATATAACTCTTAAGTCATTTATGTTCTCATTTTAATTTTTTTATTGACAACCAAATCATCAACATAACATTCCACATATCTATATATGAGGTCATCAAAGATGCTCATTTCTCATTGGTATGTGTGGTGTTTATTTTCGGATGGTCATGTGGACACCATGCAGATCATAGGAGGTGCTTATTGAAGTGATCAGGTATGACATTAAGGTATAATGTACTATCTCGAAAGATAGAAACATCACTTTATAATAGACCTAATCACCTAATAAGGACTCCTAAGGCATGATGGATATTTGAATATACCAGAGATCTTTCCCCTACTTTACATGGAAAGGGAAAGTAGGGTTTATTTTAAGCTGGGTTCTTAAGTTATCTATGGAGGCAATCCTCCATAGTTAATTACTTCCAAGAAAATGAGGTTTCCTAATAATACTCTCGATTAAAGTAGGCAATTATTATTTCCAAAGATTTTAAGGTTAAGACTATCAAAGGATTAATCATTTTGGATAATCAAATGGGATTGTTCAATTAGAAGATTTATTTTGGAATCTAAAGGAAGATAAGTAGGAAGTGCTTAGGATACTATGCAGCCTAGTAAGCACTTCAACCTATCCTATGGTGAGGCTTTATATTTTGAAAAATGAGAGGATTTATTTTTGTTTGAGTGAAAATTTTATTAGATCACTAGGGCTTAAAATCCATCAACACGTGATAGTGGAAATGCCTAAGAGGTGAGGATTTATGCTCGTAGCCCAAAGAAAATAAGCAACCTCGAATCCTAAATCTAGGGAGTCTTAACACAAGTTAAAGCATGACCTAAATCTAAGCAAAAGTGGACATAAGGACCTATTCCACAAGGAAGATAGACTCATATGACTCTTCTGGACTTACAACTACCTGGAGTGACTGGCAGCTAACACCTCCTTTAATTCAAAACTATGTAGTCTAGTCTTATAAAATTGAAAGATAGTTAGGCTTGTTATTTAATATGAAAGAAGCTAAAGTCCTAAACCCACTCTTTAAGAGACTAGAGCATGAGTGGTATGAGCATATGACTTAGTCTAAATGCAAAACTTTATGATTTTTTTTGACGCATTATTTTTGGACAAAGGCTCTAAGATTTTTATGACTAAATGCATGATGAAATAGGGTTATTGGCTAAATCAACGAGAAAATGGTGTTCTCCACCATAAAGGATTCCCTCACAAGTCAAGCATTCTCTTATCGTGTAAGGATGGAGATCCCCTATATTCAAGGAAGAAGGAATATGACATACATGATGTGAAACATATAACCATATAGCTATGGGGTTGCTAAATCTTTTAATTATTTTATTTAGAGCCTAAGCTTTAAGATGAAGTTATGAGTTATTTTAAAATTTTAATTATGAGTTATTAATTGGGGTAAAAAAATTAATTTTATCCTAAGAGCCTTCTGTATCCAGACCAAACATTAAAACATCAAATTGGAAGAAATTATGAAAATGATCCAATCCTATTGCACAGGGTAAACATAACATCAATCAATTTTTATAAACTATCACAAAAAAGAGGTCGATGTGGTCGGGTACCGCCGCACACCTCACAAAAAATAAAATTGAGTAGCCAAACTCTACCTTCATACAACCCAGAATTACAAAATAATATTATAATTAAAAAGGAATGCATGCTATGGGGGTCTTCACTTTTCATTTCTTCTTTCTTCCTTCTTTGATTTGATTTGCTCCAAGGCATCATAAGGCACCCCAGGATTAAGCCTTCTAGCCACTGCTCATCCTAACCCCCCATAGCACTAACCATAATTTCTGTTGCAAAAATTACATTTATATGGAAAAAGTAAATCTAACTACACCTATAAAATAGAGGTTGGCTAAACATGCATACATACATATAATCTGAAGTAGTTATATGGTATAGTTTGAACTTAGCACCCTACACATAGGTTACCAAGCCCACTTATCCTAACTTGGATTATGCATAGGGGTATAAGCAACCTACAAAGAGAACATTTTATATTTATTTTTAAGCAACCTCTTAAGCACAACCCCCTGCAGAAAACAACATTACACTAAGAGCGGCCTAACATTCAGTCTACAAAACATACACCCTAACATCCAATCTAAAACATTACATCACAAAATAAAACACATATCACACATACACCATCCAAACCTAGGACTAGAAGTGGTGGCCTAGTTCTAATGTGTGTGCTAAAGTTTCTTGTGGTATGCCTTAATTAGGCATTAGAGTTATGATTTTCTAAGTGTGGCGGAATTTAATTCAATATAAGGGTTGGTTCCACTTCATGTTGTTTAGTTGATTTGTAAATTTTGGTTTATTTTTTACTTGGTTCATTTAATTCACACTTAGCATCTGAGTGTTATAAAGAGAAGAAAAAATATTACTCTCCTTCATCCCTATTTTAAGCCACTTTTTAAAGCACATATTTATGATTTAGTTCGCTTTAGTGAATGACTTATTAAGTGTTTTATTAATCCTAAGTTTGTGTTTAACCTTAAGTAATTTGATTTAATATGAAAGACATCTTAGGATTAATATAATTGAATGACTATCACATGACATATATCAAGTCATTCCTTTCCATCACATGTAACATGCATATGATTTAACAATTAGCATATCTATACATACAACAAATTTTGGTACACTTAAATGATGATGACTGCATATATTTGAGATTTATATTTTGTTTAATTGAACTATTTATGCATGTACATTAAAGCTCTATCCAAATTCTAATATCAAAATATATAAGAGTGAAATCAAATAAGTACATGTCATTGTTAACTAGGGAAGTGAGGTAATCAAATGATCTCAATGGGGCTACTTAAATCCTCATATTCTCAGGATGTCCATATTATATACTTAATATTCTCAGGATGTCCATATTATATACTTATTAACATTCAAACTTATGTAAATCTATATATGAATCATAAGAAAAAGGGCACTAACTTACACATAATGTATGACAATGACTTAGATGATTATGGATGCATGTATTTTCAATAACAAAAGGGAACTTTCATCACTTAATTAAGCACACATAAACATGTATAAAAGATGTAAGCAAGTACATGACATTGTTAACTAGGGAAGTGAGGTAATCAAATGACCTCGTTGGGGCTACTTAAAGCCTCATATTTTGGGATGTCCAGACTAAACACTTGCTATCTTAAATACACATAAATGTACACACAATTATAAAAATTAATATCATACAAAGATTGTATTTTCTCTAATTAAATTATTTATGCATATGAATTAAAGCTCTATCCAAATTCTAATATGAAAATACATAGAAATGAAACTAAATAAGTGTGTGTCATTGTTAACAATGGAAGTGAGGTAATCAAATGACCTCCTTGGGGCCACTTAAAGCCTCGTATTCCTGGGATGTCCAGACTATACAGTTATAATCATTCAAACTTATGTAAATCTATATATGAATCATGAGAATGAGATCTTCACATTCATATCACTAGGCTATAAGCACATGAAAATCCTATATATATTTATAACTATCACCATTCCACATATTAGTATTAATTTATAAGCTTTGAAAAATATATTTGAATTTATTAGTGATAATAGCCACACATGTAATTAAGTTAAGCCAACACATGGATGCTTACATAAATAAAAATCTATCTGATTCATTTGAATTTGAAAGATTGAATACATTGATTCATATGACATACAACATTTAGAAGTGATTGGAAAGGAATAACTAAATATAAGTAGATGGATCATTCAAATATATTAATTCCTAAGAACAATCACATCAATTAAAATTGTTTAATGAAAACCAAAGTTCATTATTAATTTGATTTTTGGATTTCAGTTGAACTTAAAGTGGAGAGAAATTATTTTTTATTTTAATCCCATTTCCATGTTGGTAATCTTAATCAATTCAAAGAAAAATAAATAAATGAATTTTATGAATTAGTTAAGTTGAATCATTAATTAAATCACTTAATTACCCTTTCCTATACTTCTTTAATTTGATTAATCATTTAATCATGAGCTACAAATGATATGAACATGTAAGAAAAGTAAAGTTGCAATGCTCCTAAAGGATCTAATATAATTGGCTCATAATTAAGATTAATTATGTTAAAGAACCTAATTAAGCACTTTCATGATTTTCCCATACTTATGGGTTAATCATAATTTTTTAAAAGGGTCTTTATATTATTAAACACATAAAGAGGAACCCTCTATTTCATTATTAATTGCCTGATGTGATTTTCATTTTAACTTGATTTAATTTTTCCATTTAATTAATTAATTAAGCACTTAATTAATTATCATCTTAATTAATCCTCCTAAAATGAATTGAGTTTGGGAAAGAAACTAGGAAAGACATCCTAATCACTCTCCCTCACACTATTAATTAATGATTAATAAGTTTTAATTAATTAATATTTACTATTTAGATCATTACTTAATCATTAGATTAATTAAGAGGGTAATTACAATTTGAAACATCAATCTCCCTAATTATCTAAGCAATAAATTCCAAAAAAAAATTATGGGAGGCAAAGGTCATCCCATTAAATTAATTCTCTAAATTTAAAATTAATTCTCCACATGATTAAGGATTAATTAAGCTAATTAAGTAGGCATTCAAACCCTAGTTAAGCCTTAACTATTCAAAATCAAATGGGAATATTTTTAATTAAATCACCCATATTTTTCCTTTAAAATGAGTATTTATTTATATTTTTTGGATTTTTCTATAATTAGTTATGATTTTTCAAAGATTTAATGATTAAAAAAGATAATTAAGCCTAATCCCAACATCACCAAGTGGATCACTAATGTGGCCCACTTTTCATGTGGCACCACAGGATTAGTTATTTAAAACTGTTTGACTCAATGCTGACATGGCAGCAATGGACACGCTTTCATCCCCGACATCTAATCTAAGATCAGACTGTGGAAATTAATCATGAGGTTCCCTTAGGTTAAATTGAAATTAAATCTAATGAGTGATCATGGTCATCCATTCCAATCACGTTAAATGGATGGTAGATGATCTATCATCCCCCGAGCAATGAAAGATGGACAACGTCCGCCTTCCTCCGCCCAAATTAGCTCACCGGAGCTCAGGGAGGCTCAAGATCGATCCCACACCTTCAGGGGAGTGATCTATAAGGATTATATGGTTTGGTTCGCACAATAATTACATTTCCCTCAAAAAGGCCTAAAAAATTAGAAAATACTCTGTTTGCCAGAAAATACCTCATCAGAGTTTCAGACCAGTGGTGAACAGACCAAAGTAGCTACGCCTTGAGGAGGTGAAGCCCTGTTGAGAAGATGGCATCTTGATTCCTCACTGATGGCTTTGTGGATCAAACATCAATAGAATCCTCATCGTAGTTGTTCTTAGAAGGGCTTCTGGTGCTCGAATCTCTCGGGAGAGAGTTCATTTTGCCTTGTCGGAGCTCGGTGAATGTGTAGGGAAAGTTAATTTAAATGGGATTGAGTTTTGGTGGAGTTGGACAGAGATGGAGGTTGTCGTGCTTTAGGTTGGTGTTTTTCGGCAAGGAGGAAGCTTAAGGAACTCAGGAGGAAGCTTTGGCGGCTCATTTCGAGTGGCTAGGGCTCTGAGGATGATCAATGTGTCGAATTGAATTGAAATGAGGGGGTATACCCCCTCCTCCCTTGGATCAAATGGTGTTGATCAGTTTGGCCTCTAGTGGCCGTCCGGCCACCACAGGTGGTTGTGGGTGTCAGGGAGGTGCTAAGTTGGCTCAGTTTGAGTGGGTGAGTGAAGGAGAGTAGCTGCCATGAGAGGGTAAGTGGGAGTCCTTGGTTTCCAAATGTTCCAATGCAAGGAGAGGGATGACCTCACCTCAACTTGGCTTATGGATGACTCAATCATCTTTGGATCAGGTGAGCCAGTGTCCCTCTTACTTAGGTGGAGTCCTAAGAGGCAACCATGTGGAGGAGAGTGGGTTAAACCATTCAAATGGGGTATTTTTCCCATTTGGAAAGCTTATCCCATTGGGTTTTGGGTCAAGCATGGGTTGGGCTGGATTTGGGCTAGCCCATGGTGACTTAAGGAAGGTTCATGCCAAGTCTCAGTGGGTTTGGGTTTGGCTCAATGTAGGTCAAATTAGGCTAGGTTGGGTCATGTTGACCGATTTGTCAAATTAGGTCAAGCCAAGGCTTGGGCCAAGTTCATATGAGTTTTTGGAAGGTTTTGGTTTAATTAGTTTGGTTTAATTTGGCTTGGATTTGATTTTGGCTCATTTTAATTCATGTAGGTTAAGTGGGTTGACTTGGTCAAATGTCTAGGTTGACTTGGTTTAACCCAATTGATCAATCAAGGATGATCGGCAATCATCTTGGGAGGTTTTAGATGGTTTGATTCAATCCAATTTGGTTCAATTGGGTCCTTTAGGTCACCTTGGGTCAAGTGAGCCTAAATAGGTCAATTGGCTTGATTGAATTGAATTGATTGTAGTTAGGCCATCCAAGATTATCAACAATCATCATGAAGAATATTTGAAGGATTGGTTCAATCCAAGTTGGGTCAGATTAGAGTTTGGTTCAATTTTGTCAAAGTGGTCACTTTAGGTCAAGTGAATCACCTGGGCTAATTGAATTGGATTTTGGATTGAATCGAATTAACATGAGTTTAGATATTAATTTATGATTGGTTTATAACTTTGGTTGCAATTGATTTGGGTTCAAATGGATTTAGGCTTATTTAAATATTTGGGTTCAAATGGGATAGGTTAGGTTTGATTGAACTAATTTTGGCTTGGTTAATTGATTGTAGATTTTGGTATGGCTTGGCATGATAATTGAAAGATTGATTGATTCTTAAGAAAATCAATTGAATTTTACTTGGATTGAAGGAAAATTTAGCTAAGTCTATAAAATTCAAATCATGGGCTTAAGTTTGGGTTATGGTTGATTTAATTTTTGGTTTGAAGTTTGGATACAAGTTGGGATTTGATTTGGAATGATAATTGGTGGATTGATTGATTTATGAGGAAATCAATTGAATTTGATTTGGATTGAAGGGATTTTTGGCTAAGTCCATAGGATTAAATCATGGGCTTAGGTTTGGGTTATGGTGGATTTTATTTGTAGATTTGGATTTCTAATATGAGTTGAGATTTGATTGTGATTTGGTTGTGATTAGGTTATATTGGTTTGATGTTTGATTTTGGCTAGGGGATAGGCATAGAGTTGGTTGGACTATAGGCTAGGTAGATTTCCCTAAGTCCTAAGGAATAGCTTAATACTATGGCTAACCCTTCTAAGTCTCTAGGCTTAGGTTAAGTGTTCACTTATCCACTAGAAGCATCTTATGACTAAGGAGCTCTTAGTGACTATAAAACCCCTAGGCCTATGATGGAAAGATTGGATCCTCACTCCAAAAGTGAGGTCAACAGTATGTAGCACTTGCATTCTTCAGGCTAAATGGCTTCCCTTTATAGCAATATGTGTTGATTGGTGTGTGGAAGGATGTATGCTTTCCATCCTCTAGAGTCATTTTAATTTTATTATAACCTGATGATCCATCCGTGAAGAAGAACATATCATAGTTGGAAGTATTATCCACCATGAGTTTCACATTAGTCAATGGAAAATCATTTTTTGGCTATGCCTTATTTAGGTCCCAAAAATCAATGCAAACTTGGATTTGTCCATTCTTTTTTTATTACTGAGATAATATTGGTAATCCAATTAGTGTATTTCTCTTTTCAGATAAATCTTGCTTCGATGAGCATTTTAGTTTCAGCAATTACTTGCTCTTCGATTTCTAATTGTATTCTTCTTGGTGCTTGCATTATAGGTTTTATATTGGGCTTAATGGCAAGTTTATGTATGCCCACATTTAGCGACAGGCCTAGCATTTCACTGTAATTCCATGCAAAGTAATCTTTTTATTCATAGAGTAGTGCTTTTAATTCCTCCAACCTTTCTAATGTGAGGTTAGCACTAACAAAAGTCAATGTAGGCTCTTTTTAGTAGCCAGGTTAATTTTCAAGAGTTCATCAATGGTAGCTTGATTACCTTCCTCAAATTCTTTTGAGGCCTCTTTGAGGACAATGATTATTTCTTCTTCAAGTATATTCTCATTTAAAATATTCTTTTATTTTTCTATAGTTTCCATATGGGCTTCCTATTTATAGGATATGGCATAGCATGAGTTCATTGAGGGGGATGCTAAAGCAATATATCCTAATCCCCTTGTGGTGAATTTTTCATATCCTATGAGATTTTGAGTATTAGCCCCTTGTCAAAGCCTCTTAAATAACCTAACTTGTATTCTTGATTGTATAGGTCGAATGTTGTTTTTAACTTGTTTCTTTAGAGCTAGTGAGAATTATTAAGGAATCATTTCGAAAATATCTTCTTCCTCAAAATCTTCTTCTTCCAAAAATATTTTTGTGAGATTTGGGGTTCATTCTTTTGTCTTTTAGAAGAGAAACCCTTGTAAATTATATCCTCTTCTAGAAGGGATATAGAAAGTTTTCAACTATTCTATTTCTTCATTCCTTAAAGATGTTAAGGTTTTTATGTGTGCATTTGGCATTATAGCTATTTTCATAGCTTTGCTAGAGATTTGAGATTCGGGTACCCTTATCAGAGAAACATGAGTTTCCTCTAATTGCTTTATCACTTTACTAGTACTAGCTTCTTCTATCCTTCCGCTAATTGAGTTTCGATTAGGTTGATAAAGTACTAACTCATCTTTATCATCTTCAGTATCATTGCCAAAATGAGAAATTACTTTGGACTGCTTTGATGCACTAGTGCCTTTACCCTTTGAATGATAACCTTTCAATATTAGCTTAATAGGTGGAGCCACTTATTTTTTTAACTTTAACTTTCTCTACCTTCTTAGGCTTGAAGTACTTGGCATCATCATAGATCTTGCTTTCACGTATCAAGAATGGATTCATGCCACCATCAATTTGATGCTCTTCACCATTTTGAATATACTTCATACATTGATGAAGAGTTAAAAGCACTAGGTTGTATTCATGAATCCACGACCTACCAAAGAGTGATTTGTAAGCAACTTTGGCTTCGATCACATGAATTTTACAATTTCTTGAAGCATATGGGTAGGACAAGAGACCCTAAGGTTTTCTATCTATTTTCATTAAATCCTTGTAAGAATACTATTCTTTTATCTAAGTAGTGGTCATCAAAAGCTAGTCCTCATAGCATTTTAACTGTTATAAGATTGACTAAAGTACCTAGATCAATCAATATCTTTTTTATTTGAATAGTGCTATTTTCAATTTTAACATAATGAGGCTGATCATGTTCGGTTATCCCAAATAGCAGGTTATTCTTACTAAATGTAATGGTCGCTGACTTTTGAGAGGTTAAGTCCCATTTCATTTTTTTTTTCTTCGATGAAAAATGCTTCATATTGATATAGGTTTTGCAAAGCTTTGATTAATGTCTCATGTATTTTTTTAGAGAACATGAGACCATCATAGATACTTAGTAAACTAGCAAGCTTGCATAAATGTGCCATAGCATAATAGTCTACTCTTATTTTGGTAGACTTTTGAGGTTTAGTGGGTGATGGGGGTAAGGCATTTTCATTTACTTGAATTTCTTCACTTTTATCATTAACTTTTTATTATGGAGATGGAGGAATTCTTTTTCCACTCCTTAATGAGACTTGGATTACTTCTTTTGTTTGATCTTCTTTATCAAAAATTTTCTTTGAATCTTGTGGTCTCTCAAAATTCTCAAGGTTTTGAGGACTTTTAGAACTACTGCCTAATTTAGGGTGTAGTTTCTTTGAACCTGACTTGACTATTTGATTTATAGGCTATTCTCTAGGAAAGCATAATTCTTCCTCAGAGTCAGTTAAAGTCATGATCACATTTATGACATGACACATTTCTTTCAAATTTTATTTTTCATGTTCTTCCATGTCGAGCTTTAAATGGGCCATGTATTTTTCTAGCTTAATTGGCCTTTGAGGATGTTGTTAATATTCCTCTAAAGAGTTGATCATCTTTTGAGTTAGAGACTTTAGCCATTGAGTCACCCTTTTCTTCTTTGATTTACAGGGCATCGATGAAGAAGGCCGATATATTTTCACCTATTTCTTCATATTATATAAAAATTTCCCTATATTGGGGAAGATCATTTTTGGATCGAGTTCAGGCTCTAAAGAATTCTTCCACAAAATACCTTCTATTGTTAGAACAATATTGATCATTCTTTTAGTTTTCTTTAAGATGAAGGTCTCCCAACCACCTTCCCCTTCTTGTGTTTGGTGGGCTTTACCCTTATCTGCTATACTTTGAACTTTAACATTTTGTTTTTGTATCTTAGATTGGGTGTGTCATAACAACTTTCACTTTTTTATTTTTAGGGTTTGTTAATGTAGTATCTAATAAAGTGAGTTCTCCATTTTGGTAGCTCTTTTTACCTAATCTTTGAAGATAAAATAATCTTCAATTGGATGATTTATGAGCCTATGGAATGGACAATAATTGGGATCATAAATATTGTCTACTTTGTCTAGCCGTCATGGATTTGGCAATTGTAATCCCAATTTTAAGGCATGTCTAAAGATTTTAGCAATGCATTCCCTTTTAAATGAGTAATGCTTAGACATTTTCTCTTGTAAGGTTAATTCTTTTTTCTTTTCCTCTGTCATCTTTGCTATTGGTCATGAGGATGTCGCTAGTCATGAGGTTGCCATATCTCCTTTTTTTTCTTGTCCATCGTGAATGTGAATGTTGTATTCACATCAGTTCTTTTCAAGTCACCAGACTTTGGTTGTTTCCCTTTTCTAAGGAGGTTGTATTGTTATAATTGATATTAAGCCCTTTTTGTTTAGGAAAACTTTTGAACTTGGCTACACTATGTCATAATTCTTGGAATGTGTTAATGGTAGCCATAGCTAGATATGGGGCCATTTGAACATTGATATTCCCCATGAGGAGTTATATTGCATGCTTTTTTTGAGTTATTGGTCAATTCTCATGCTTAGATTTATCCATCTAGTAATATACTTGGTAACACTCTCATCTTTTTAACTCTTTTCCAAGGTGAGATCTATAATTATTACTTTTTTTTGTAGCTCCTGTAAATCTCTTGATGAAAGTGTTTCTAGCTTAGTGAAGATTTTTACTGAGTAATTAAGTAACTCAACATACCATTCAAAACCTATGTGTGTAAGGTAACCAATAAATTATAGTAGTAGTATGGAGTCATTTCCTTCGGTATTTTTATACGATGCTTTAAATTGAGCAGAGTGTTTTTGTAGGTTTTTCGTGCCTAAAATGGTTTTAAACTTCAGCACAACATACCCTCTATGGTATTGTGCTTGGTCGTATTAATTTGGATGTAATCAACCTTTTCCAATTAATTGTTCAGTAATTTTTGAAGCTATCACTATTTTGATCTTTTGATTGATGAGATCTTCCATTTGGGATTTAGTGATAACATCAGCTTCTTGATAAGTGTTCACTATAGCTTTTCCTGGAAGTTCCTGTCTTTGTGATGTAGCTGTTCATAGATTAGGCAAAGCATTTTGTATGCCTCCCAGTTCAACTATCAGATTATTCATTTTCAGAGAATTTCTTAGAGGTATCTACTGTGTTGTAGTTGTTATGGTGTTGTCTCCTAGTGCCGATGTGCTACATCTTAGGAGCACCATTTTTTGTGCAATGTTTATGGGGGAAATTTATTGATTTCTCAAAATTTTGGTAACATAACAATTTAGCAATGCTAGAATTCACACTTTATTTAGTGTAAAAGCACCCTTCTCCTTTGTTCCAGATCTAAGATTGATGGAGAGAGGATGTTCTTCTTATACCAATGGTGGAGGCCTTCAAATTTGATGTTTCTTTAGATTTGTGTGCCTAAAATATTTTTAACATAATTAGGTTCTTCTCCTTTGCTCCAAGATCAACAATGGAGCTCTAAAATCAATAGTGTTTGCAATGATTCTCTCCTCTATATTTCAATCATTTTAGAAAAGAAGAGAGTAGTGAGAGTACAAGAGAACATAGATAGGATATATAGTGAAAAGAGTGTAGGAAAATGAGAAAGCTATAGAAGAGAGTGAGAGAAAAAAGGGAGAGGCCTAGGGGGCAATTATTCTCTTTCTATAGAAGAGCCTCCACTAACATGGTAGTTTTCCACTTTCTAGATGTCATAAGATGGTGATAGCTCCTAGGTGTCACAATGCTCTAGTCCAAAATGCTTTATTTTCTCTCTTTTTTTATGCAAAAAAATTTTCCCCCAATGAATGTGTCATGTTAATTGGACATGATGCATTTGTTGTCTTCCTTCTTCTGCCTATATTTAGACCCTACTCTTTTTGGTAGTTGAGTATTGGCCACTTTGGGTATATTTAGACTTAAATCCTATGTTATATTTAAGCATAGATTTAGATTCGAACCCTTTGGACATGATAGAATCTAAATTTGGGTTAAGATCCAGCCCTTTTAGATATGATAGATGTAACCTAGCTCATTTGGCCATAATAAATTCTTTATTTAAATTTAGATCCAACCTGTTTCAGCATGATGGATCTAATCTAGTCCCTTTGAGCATAATGAATCTTATATTTAAATTTAAATCTGGCCCCTTTATGTATAATGGATCATTTATTTAAATTTAGATCCAACCCTTTTAGGTATGATGGATCTGATTTAAATTTAGATATGTTCTTTTTGGACATGTCGGATATGATTCGGCCCCTTTAGACATGATGAATCTAATTTAAATTTAGATATGGTCTTTTTGGATATGATAGATTAGATCTGGTCTTTTGGACATGATAGATTTGATCCGACCCCTTTGGGCATGATGGATCTAATTTAACCCTTTTCTATTGGAGAAAGTTTCTTTTTGATGGAGTATTTTCCTTGCATTACATGGCTTATAAAATTTCCCCATATTAGGAAAGAATCATTTTGGATATTTTTCGAGCTCTAAAGATTTCTTCCACCGGATGCCCTCTATAGTTAATAGAATATTAATCATACCTTTTATCTTTTTTGAGATGAAGGTCTCCCAACTACCTTCTACTTCTTGTATTTGCATGTTTTGCCATTATCCCTTATACACAGGGCTCCAGCTAGCTTAACATTTTTATCTTTTGCATCCTGGACTAGATGAGTTGTAATAATTTTCACCTTTTCCTTTTTAGGGTTTGTTAATACATAGTTTGATAAGGAGAGTTCTTCATTTTGATAGCTCTTTTTTACCTAATCCTTGAAGACAAAATAATCTTCAATCGGATGACTTATGAGCCTATGAAATGGACAATAGTTGGGATCATCAATCTTGTCTAATTAGTTTGGTCATCGTGGCTCTAGCAATTATAATCCCAAATTAAGGGCATGTCTAAAGATTTAGCAGTACATTCTCTTTTAAATGAGTACTGCTTAGACATTTTCTCTTGGAGGGTTGATATTTTTTCCTATCTTCTATCGACTGTACTACTAGATGTGAAGCTTTTGCTGGTCGTGAGATTATTGCACCTCAATTTTCCTTCTTGTCCATTGTGAATGTGAATATTGTATTCACATCATTCCTTTTTGAGTCACCAGGCTTTGGTTGTTTCTTTTTTCCAAGGGGTTGTTAATGTAATAACCAATATTAAGCCCTTTTTATTTGGGAAACCTTTCAAACTTAGCTACGCAATCCAGTAATTATTGGAATGTGTTAATGGTAGCCAAAGCTAGATATGGGGCCATTTCCTCATCGATATTCCCCATGAGGAGCTCTACTGCATACTTTTCTGTGAGTTGTTGGTCACATCTCATGCTTAGATTTCTCCATATATTAATATACTTGGTAACACTCTCATCTTTCTTTCTCTTTTTCAAGGTGAGATATGCAATTATTACTTTCTTTGTTGTTACTACAAATCTCTTGATTAAAAGTATTTCTAGCTCGGTGAAGGTTTTTACTAAGTCATTAGGTAACTCAGCATACTATTTGAAAGCTTTGTGTGTGAGGCTACTAATGAAATATCATAGTAGTAGGGTATCATTTTCTCCAGTATTTTCACACGGTGCTTTAAATTGAGCCAAGTGTTTTCGCATATTTTTTGTGCTTGAAAAAGTTAAAAACTTTAGCACAATGTACACTTTAAGGTACAGTACTTGGTCATATTTAGCCAAATACAATCTTCCTTTTATAACTAATTTCTCAGTAGTTTTTGAGGCTATCACTACTTTGACCTTTTGACTGATGAGATCTTTCATTTAGGATTTACTAATAACTTTAGCTTCTTGATAAGTGTTCATTATAGCTTCTCCTGGAGGTTTCTGGCTTTGTGTTGTAGCTGTTGGCAGATTAGCCAAAACATTTTATATGCTTCCCATTTCAATTATCAAATTATTCATTTTCAGAGAATTTCTTGAAGATATCTACTATGTTGTAGTTGTTATGAGGTTGAGCTGACTAAATAGCTCTTTCATCAGCCCACTCATCTCATTAAGCTGGTTGTTGAGTTGGCTGACTTCTTGATCTCTCCTTTGAAGTTAGGTATCTTCTATTGTAACCTTGTTATAATGTTTGTTAACTCTTCAGTAACTTCCTCTTCTACTTGAGCTTCACTTCTAGGCTCTTGGTGGCCTGGGTTCTCTTATTGCTCTTCTTGATTCAGGTGTTCAAGTATCACGCCTTTGTTCTATATATGTGGGTTAACCATACGAACAAATTCTATCACCATGTGATCAATATCTTCATTATTTTGGAGATCAAAATTTAGTTGTTCTTCATTGGCTGGGAAATCTTCATCTTCCTAGAAAAGTTGGTCATCCATGTCATCATCCACTGGTTGGCACTTTTTGGACCAATTTTCCAGTTGATGATAATATTAATATATTTTACAGTATTTAAATATTTATATAAGTTAAATAAATCAAAGAAAAATATGTTAAGCTTTAAATGACATGAAATTTTTATAAGAGTGTTAGCACTCCATCCTTAAAACCCTTATAAAGTTTCATGATCTTATGAGTTTTATTTTAATTTTAAATTTTTTTAAGTTATAACTAATAAAATAGTTAAAGAAAATTTAGTCCCAAATTTTTATGAGATATTTATTTGAAGTTTGCCAACTTCAAAGAGTATTTACTCAAGTTTGGGAGTCACTTTAATTATAATTTGATATTTTTTGTGTCTTTCAATTAAAAAATTAATAATAATTTATAATTAATTAAAATTATCATGAAGTGATATGTAAGATATTTGTCTAATCATAAGACAAACTTCATAAGATTATAAAATTATTTGAGGTTGAATGGATCACAAATAGAACTTAAGTTAAAATATGTCATTATTAATTACTTAAAAAAACTTATAAAAAGTTACTTACACCTACTTTTAATGGAGTGTTCACCCTATTAGGACTAGGGTGAAAAGGAGAGTGGCTCTACCCAAGTGGGGCCTATTATTCCTCTCTTTAAAATATTAAATCCAATGAAAACCTAAATCAAATTATGACTTAAAATTCATCCTTAAGTCACTATCATTTAAGATAAAACCATCCAATGATAATAAATTAAATGTCTTTTTTAAACTGCAACTTAAATATCAAAGCCTAGCTTTGTCTAACCATACTAGCCTTTACACACATTAGTTTGATAGGTCACCAATTCTAAACTTAAGTTCGACTTGTGATTTTTTGTGGTGTATTAATTTTCTTATTTTATGATGTATTATTTTAAACTAGATGTTAGGATTGTATCCAAATAAATTTGATGTTAGTGTGATATTTATTAGACAAATACCTTTTTGTAGGGGATTCTGTTTAATAAAATGGGTCATCATAATGAAACTAAAGCTAATAAGTTTTTCTTGTAGGTGTTATTTACTTAAGCTTCTTAGCATAGACCATTTTGAAAGGTTGGCCCGATATCCACTAGTGCCTAGCCCCATTGTATGAAATATAATTACTTGATTGTTTATGTGTTTTAGCTAACCAATATTTTGTAAGTTTACTTTAGGATTTCATTTAGAATTTTAAAATATAATTTGCACTTGAACAAGGTTAGAGCTATGGGGTTTAAGATGATCAATGGCTAGAAGGCATAGACTTGGAAAACCCTATGAAGCTTGAAGTACTAACCACAGGGATAAAATGAAGACCCCTATTGCTTATCGCCTACTAGGCTGGGCAATTTATGAGAAGAGCTCGACTACCCATTTATAGCAGAACCTAGCCACTCCAATCTTTTTATATTAATTTCATTGTTTGAAGATGTGTTTGCTTTGGATTATGCATTAAAAATTGCATGCTTTTTAAAGTTTATTTTATATTATGTTTTGTTTTTTTTTATTGCTAGGACCTGCGACTAGGCTCTTTAAGAAAAAAATTTTCCACATAATTTATTTAACCAATGTAAAGTGAAGATAATATAATTTATAATAAGCCTTGTCCATAAATATTAAAAGTAACTAGAAACCTATAGAATTTGTGAATTATACCACATATTTACTCATCTCACTTGAATTATGCACTTCTCCCATTATAGATAAGGGCATCTGAGCCACGTACTTGGGGAATTCTACCTTTTATTATGATTTAGCACATAACTACTTTCATATCATGCATGTAGGCATGATTGTATACCAAAGCCTCTATATGAATTTGGTGTAAAAAATGTATAAATGTTAAAAATTATTGCATTATTTATGAAACTTTTTCATACAAATCGTTGTCTTAGAATTTAGGGAGTGAGGTTAGATTCTTAGAGTTTAGCACTATTGACTTCACTTTTGGAGTGAGGATTAACTTTCCTCATCTTAGACTTAGGAACCTTCAAGGAAATTGGATCTCATTAGTGATAAGACACTTCTAGTGACCATGGGAATACTAAACCAAAGCTTAGAGACTTAGGAGGCATACCCTATGCCCAGGATACACCTTAAGACAAATAGATTCTACCTATCCTATGGCCTAAAGCAAAACTCATGCCTATCCACTCATCTAAGCCTAAACTCATGTAAATTAAGCACAACCAACCTCAAACATATTCAATTAATCTTAATTGAATTTGGTTTTCCAATCCAAGCTCCAAGCTAAATTAACATGGCCTTAACCCAAGTTAGCCCATTTGACCTAAAGAGTTCAAATGAGCCAAAACCTAATTAAGCCCAAATAAATTAGGATCAAAGCCACTAACCAACTCTAAATCTAGCATTGAACCCCTCTTAATACTTAATTGACACCAACTCAACCCAATTCAACCCAATCAACCCAATTATTCCACTTGACCCAATAAGACAAAAATGACCATTTTTCATTCAAACTCTAGTCCAACCCAAATTAGATTAAATCAACTCACCCAATCCTTTCAATAATGATTGTTGATCATCTTTGATTACCCAATTGTAATCAATTGGGTCAAGTCAAGCCAATATGACCTCTTTACTCAAGTTGACCCAAATGACCAAAAAGACTAAATTGAGCCAAATCTTATTTCAATCCAAAAAGATTGCAACCAATGCCTCTAATCAATTATAAATTGATTATTGAATACCTTACAATCATCAATTAAAGCCAATTTGACTAAGCCAACCCAATTAACTTGCATTGTCCAAATTAACCTAAAGAGTCCAATTGTACCAAATCATTCCCTAATCCAAATAAATTCAAACCAACACCTACAATCAATCCCAAATGATCAATGGATCATGAACCTAACCCATGCCCAAACCAATTTGGCTAATTTGGTCAAATTGATCAACATGACCAATTTGACCCAAATTGAACCATATGAGCCAAATTTAAATCCAACCCAAATTGAATCAAACCAATGGAACTCACTCATTCCAAATGATCAATTAAACTTACCTAAGCCATCACTTTGACCCAATTTGGTCAAATTGGTCGACTTAATCCAATTGAACATATGGGTCAATTTGAGCCAAACCCAACCAAATTTGGCATGACTCATCCTTAGGTCACCATGGGCTTATTAAAGTGGGCCCAACCCATGGTGAACCCAGTTTGGATCAAACCCATTGAACCAAGCCACCCAAATGGGATAAAATTCCCATTTGGGTGGGTTCTCCAACCCCTTACCCCTTGGCAGCTACTTTTGGCTCTTCTTGGATAAAAGGATCACTGACCTAACCTAACCCAAGGCTGTTAGGTTTAGCCTTTGGCCATGATAGGGTAAGTTCACCCATGGCAACCCATTGGTCCATCTAAGAGAGGTTGTACACCCCAAGTCAGCTCGTTCCACACTCTCAACCTCTCACCCTCATCCACCTCAGCAGTCCTCTGCCACCTCCGAACACTTACTCCGGTCGAACAGCTGCCAACGGTTGAACTAATCTTAGCCCTTGGATCAACCGGGGAGGAGAGTATACTTCTCCCAAAGGATTCAATCTTCACACACACATTCTCGAGAGCATTCTGCACAGTCCCACACTCTTTCTCGAGCTCTTCATGCGCTCCACCATCGGCAAGACCAATCCCAAATCAAACTCGAGAGCTCCATCCATCCAAGCTTCCAAAATCTTCACCAAATTCAAATTAACTCTTCCCACACCTTCACCTCACTCTGGTGAACCAAAAAGAATCATTTCCTAAGCAATTCGAGCACTAAAAGACATCCCTAGACCAACTCTAGTTAGCTTTGTGGTGGCATTTGATTCACAAAGTAATCTATGAGGAGATAGCTTGTGATCTTCTTAACTAGGCTTCGTCTCTTCAAGATGAAGCTACATGTATTTATGGATCACCGGTCTATAACTCCGGTGAGATAAAAATCTAGCAATAGTAGTTTCCCTTCTTAGGTGTTAGTCTTTTATGAAGTGAAATATAATTTCATGTTATTTTCACTATAAGATCCCCTTAAATTTCTTCTCTAATTATTTTAGGGTCGATTTCATCATTGAATGAGCTCTAGTGAGCTTAGATTGAGCAATGAAATGCAGACAGTGTCCATCTTCCAGTGCTCGTGAGATGATGAATCATCAACCATCCATTCCACGTGATTAGAATGGACAGCCATGATTAATTGTGCTAAAATTTTTGATTTAATCCTTTCAAAATCACAAGATTAATCCCGATCATCTGAACTCAAATTGGATGGTCTAGATGAAACCGCATCCACTGTTTCTAAGTCAGCTACCACGTAAGATGATTTAAATAACATATACCATGACACCACGTGGAAAGTGCTACTGAGTCAGCATTCGCATGGTGCTAACAGTTTAAATGATTAATTAGACTTTAAAAATTTAATTAAATGGCTAGAAATTAAAACATAATAACTAATTATAGAAAAGTCCAAAAAAATATAAATAAACTCATTTTTAAAAGGTTAGATAGAGGAGAATCTAAAAAAACCCCTAATTTTTGTCTAATGAAAAGTGCTTAATTAAGGTTAGAAGCTTAGGCTAATTACTTTAATTAAAGCTTAATTACTTGGCTAAGTAATTTCAAATTTGGTGGGATAATTCTATGGGATGTCCTTTGCCTCCCATAATTTTTTTGGAATTATTGGAGTTGTAATTTAAAGAATTTGAGATTTTAATCCTAATTACCCTCATTAAGCAATTTAATATTTATTAAAATTTTTAAATAATAAAAATTAAATAATTTATGATAATTAATCATTATAAATAGTGGGAATAGTGAGGAAAAATAATTAGGACCTCTTTTCTAATTATTTTTTAAAATGTATTTCCTTAGGACGGTTAATTACCACATGTAATAATTTGGAATTAATTTGGAAAATTAATGATGAAATAAGAAATCAAACTAAATTAATGATTGGTTCAGATAATTCAAATATAATTCATTAGTTTCCTTTTATGTGTTCAATAACATAAAGTTATTAAGGAAATTATGGTTGACCCATTAGTGTGGAAAAATCATGAGTACTTAACTTAGATTCTTTCCTTCTTTAATCTAATTAACTTTTAAGCATGAGCCTAATTGCATTAGATTCCTTTAGGTGCATTGCAAATTTTAATTTCTTAAAAGCATATCATTGGAGGCTCATGATTAGGTAGTTAATTAAATTAAAGAAGCTTAGAGAAGGGTTATCAAATCAATCTGCTTAATAGTTTAAACCTAACAAACTCATGAAAATCTATTTAATTACTTTCGTTAATATATTAAATCACCAATATGGGATGGGGTAAATACTAAGTATCATTTCTCCTCTTATTCTTAAGGAATATTTATATGGCTTGATTGTCTTTAGGACTTGTTGTAATTGAATATTTTATGTCGCAATATTTAATCACCTCTTTTCAAGCATCATAAATGTGTATTCCATTCGTATCATATATTCATGTTTTCAAAAAAAATCAAAATAATATGGATACATTTATGTTGCATTTGTTGGATAAATATTATTATAAGGTGTGGCAATTATCACTAATAAATCCTAAATTATTTTCAAAATTATAAGCTAATGATATATATTTTAGATTAATATTGATTATCAATGTTCAATAAAATTTACATTTACTTATAACTTAAGCATGGTAAAGGATTTTTATTTTCATGATTCATGTGTATATTTATATATGTTTGGAGTTAGCAAGTATATAGTTTGGACATCCCAGGAACAAGAGATTTTAAGTTGCCCCAAGGAGGTCTTAGATTGATAATCTCACTTCCCTAATTTAATAATGACACATACTTGCTTAATTTCATTCATGTGTATGCATGTTCCAGGATTTGGAATAGGATTTTATTTTACATGAATAAAGGATTTGATATTATATAATCTTTGCATGATTTTAATTCCTATTCTTGTGGATATATTTACATGTATTTAAGTTAGCAAGTATATAGTCTGGACATCTTGGGAATACGAGGGTTTAAGTAGCCCCAAGGAGATCTTAGATAATCTCACTTCTCTGGTTTAACAATGGCATGTACTTGCTTAAATCTCTAATACATGTGTATATATGCTCAACTAAGGGATGAAATCTTTCTTTTCTATCAAAATACATGCATTAACAATCATTTAACCATGCCAAAAAAATGTATGTATATATATATATATATATATATATATATATATATATATATATATATATATATATATATATATATATATATATATATATATATATATATATATATATTGCATGTATAAATATGTGTATTAAATCAAATATCGTGAATGATAAAAAATGAAGAAATGTGCATGCTATTGATGTTGGAAAGAAGTGGTGGAATGTTATCCATATAATGATGATTCAGTTTTATTAATCCTGAGATGCTTTTCATGTTTGAATAAGATCTTTTAAGACTAATCCAAACTTGGGTTTAATAAAAAAATATGTAATACAATGATTCACTACAGAAACCAAAGTCATAATAATATACCTTTAGAAAACAACTTAGGATAGGGATGAAGGGGGTCAAACCTCTTTCCTCTCTTTATAATAACTAGATGTTAAGTAGGCATCAAATGAAACAAAAGAAATGTAAATTAAAATTAATCATTTCATTCAAAGATTTGAAGTGGAACACCCCTTAATATTTAACTTAAATAATTATGCTTCTAAAGCCTAACTAAGACATGCCACACTAAACCTTAGCACACACATTAGAATATTAAGTCACAAAATTTAGCCTTTGGGTTAGACCAGTGTATGTTGTGGAGTTATATTTTATTTTATGATGTAATATTTTAGACTAGATGTTAGGATTATTTATGCATAGACTAGATGTTGGGTCCTTAATAGCCTAATCATATTTTCTATAAGGGATTATGCTAAAGGGGAAGATGTAATAATAAGTAAATATAAATATTCTTGCTAGCAGATTGCTTATGCCCCAAGCATAATCTAGTTAGGACAGGTGGGCATGGTTACCCATGTGCACAGTGCTAAGTCCAAACATATGAAATATAATTTCTTGGCTTGTATGTTTGTTTAGCTAGCATCTATTATGCAGTTGTAGTTAGATTTCAATTTTCATAAATATGTAATCTTTATAATAAGATTAGGATTAGTGTTATGGGGTTTAGCATGAGCAATGGCTAGAAGGCAAAGACCTGGGAGATCCTATGAAGCATAGGGAAAACCAATCCAAAAGAAGGAAAGAAAGATAAGAAATTGAAGACCCACATAATATTTATTTTAATTATAATACTCTATTATAATCTGGGTTGTATAAAGCTAAAGCTCGACTACCCAATTTCTTTTCTTTTCTGGGGTGTATAATGGTACCCGACTACCTCAACCTCTTATTCTTTTATGAAATTCATATGTTTGATTGTTGTGTTTAGATTGTGTAATAAAAATGGCATGCTTTTCATAGGTTTCTTAAAGTATGATGATTTGACGTGTGGCCTAGATACAGTAGGCTCTTTAGGATAAAATTAAATTTTCTATCCTCACTAACTAAATTTTAATACAATTCATAATCTCATCTTAAAGCTTTGGCTTATAATCAAGATAAATAAAATATTTAGCAACCTCTTAGATGGATGTTGTATGTTATCACACCATGCATATTATCCTATGTCGCTCTTGAATAGGGTGGGGGGGCTCCATTCTTGCATGATAAGGGATATGCTTGACCTTTGAGAGTGATCCCTTGTAGTGGAGAACACCTCCTCCTGCTAATTTAGCCCATAACATTATTTCATCATGCATATTGGCATAATTATCCCAAGCCTTTTTCCAAAATAAATGTGCCAAAATGGTGTAAAATATTGTAAATTTTTGCATTAGTCTAAGTCAAGTTTTCATATGAATCATGATCTAGTCTCTTAGGAAGTACATTTAGGACTTAGCTTCCTTCCTAATTAAATAATAGTCCAGTTATCTTACATATACATAAGATCGACCTACATGATTTTAAAGCATAGTGGGGTGTTAGCTGGCGGCCACTCCAAGCTATTGTAAGCTCAGAAGAGTCAGGATGTGTTGTCTATCCTCTCTTGTGGAGCTAAACCATTATGTCCCATTTTTTTGATTAGACCAAGGTCGTGCTTTTGGCTTGTGCAAAAGCATCTTAGATTCAGGTTTTGAGGCTGCTTGTTTCCTTTGGGCTACGAGTATAAGTCCTCATCTCTTTTCCATAAATCTTATGTTGATGGACTATAAGCACTAGCATTCAAATAATATTCTACAACAACAACAACAACAAGCCTTAATCCCACTAGGTGGGGTCGGCTACATGAATCCGTCATCTCCATTGTGTCCTATTATGTGTCAAATTCTCATTTAATTCAAGTATACTAAGATCATTTTTATACATCTTAACCAAGTATTTTTAGGTATACCTCTACCTTTCTTAACATAAGGCAAATTTAATGCATCTACTCTCCTAATTGGGTCATCGAACGTCCGACGCTTTATGTGGCCAACCATCTAAGGCGACTCTCCCTAATCTTATCTACCACTGGAACTACTCCAACTTTTTCCCGAACATACTCATTTTGCATTCTATCTTTAAGAGTAAAGCCACTCATCCACCTGAGCAACCTCATCTCTGTAAGACTTAACTTAGTCTTATGCTTCACTTTTATTGGCCAACATTCTACACCATAAGTCATTGCGGGTCCTACCACATCTTATAAAATTTTCCCTTAACTTTAAGTGGAACTTTTCTATCACATAATAGGCCAGATGCATTCCTCCACTTCAACCATCCAACTTGAATTCTACTAATAACATCTCCATCTATTTCACCATCATTTTGAATAATAGAACCTAAATATCAATGGCTCACTCTTATTAATGACTTGATCACCTAAAGTCACAACTACCACTAAAACTTCTACAACTAAAATTACACTCCATATATTCAGTTTTAGATCTACTTAAAGCGAAAACCTTTAGACTCTAAAGTTGACCTCCATAATTCAAGTTTACATTTGGACTCCCTCTCTAGTCTTATCAATAAGAAGAATGTCATCGACAAAAGCATACTCCAAGGTACATCTTCTTGTAAATGCCTCGTAAGAACATCCATAACTAAAGTAAAAAAGATAAGGGATTAATGTTGATCCTTGATGTAATCCAACTGAAATAGGAAAATATATTGTCAATCCTCTTTATGTTTGGACATAAGTAACAGCACTAGTATACATATCCTTAATGACTTGAATATAACCAATATTAACTCCTTTCTGTTCTAGAACTCTCCAAAGAACATCTCTTTAGACTTTATTATAAGCTTTTTCTAAATCAATAAATATCATATGTAGATCCTTCTTACTTTCCTTATGCTTCTCCATCAAACCTCTTAACAAATGTATAGCATCCATAGTAGATCTACCTGGCATGAAACCAAATTGATTGTGAAAAACTTCTGTATCACATTGTAACCTATGCTCAATTACTCTCTCCCATAATTTTAATGTATGGCACATTAACTTAATTCCTCTATAATTTGCACACTCTTGTGCATCACCTTTATTCTTAAATATAGGAACCAACAAACTCTTTCTCCACTCATCTAGCATCTTTTTAGTCTTTAAAATAACATTAAAAAGATTTGTAAGCCAAGAAATTCCTTGATCTTCTAAACATTTCCACACTTCTATTGGAATATTATCAGGTCCTACTGCTTTTCCACATTTTATTTTCTTTAAAGCTTCACTAACCTCAGATTTACTAATATGACGATAAAATGAAATTCTCTATTTTTGTTTAGGGTAAGGTTGCTAAAATCAATCATACTTTTAGATCCTTCATTGAAAAGTTTATCAAAATACCTCATCCACCTATTTTCAATATCTTTTTCTAAGAAAAAGCACTTCATTATTTTCATCCTTAATACCCCTCACTTGAACTATGTCTTTACTTCTCCTATCTCTTTGGTTGGCTAACTTATACATACATCTTTCACCTTCTTTGGTATCTAATCTATTGTATAAATCACTAAAAGCTAAATTTTTTGCATCACATATTGCTTTTTAGAATCTCTACAGCCACTTTATATCTTTCCCAATTCTCAGTTTTACATCTAAACCAAGTTTTATAACAATGCTTATTATTTCTTATCTTTTCTTGCACACTCGGACTCTACCACCAACTATTCTTATTAAAAGAAGCTTTTCCTTTTGATTTTCCAAGCACATCTTTAGCAACTTGCTTAATTTCACTTGATATTTTTCCCACATAACGTTTGCTTCCTTATGAACATCCCAAACTCTAATTTCTTGTAACTTGCTCTTAAAATTATTTTTATTTGTGTTCTTTAAGTGTCCCCATCTAATCCTAGGATAATAATTTAATTTATTTTTCATCTTAAAATCTAAAACTAATAGTCGATATTGGGTACTTAAACTTTCACTTGGAATGACCTTACAATCTTTACAATCTAAGATCTATTTTTCTTATCAAAAATAATCAATCGTGTTTTATTAGATCCATTTTATAAGTAATAATATGTTCATCTCTTTTCTTAAATAAAGTATTTAGCAACTACAAAATCATAAGATAAGGCAAAATCTAATATAGTCCTACCTTCTTCATTAGTCACTCCAAATCCATAACCACCATGAATACTTTTAAAATCTTCTACCACTCTACCAACATGTCCATTTAAATCTTGCCCAATAAATACTTGTTCTTCAAGAGGTATATTTTGTATTAATCCCTCTAATTCATTACAAAAATTTTCTTTTGAGCTTACCTCCAGACCTACTTGAGGAGCATAGACACTTATAACATTGATAATCTTAGTATCAACAATAATCTTTAAAGCTATAATTCTATCTGCACATCTATTAATACTTATAACATTATCCTTCAAACTTTTATCTATAATCACAGCTACACCATTTCTAGTTCAACTTTTACATGAATACCAAAGTTTAAAACCTAAACTATTAATCTCCTTGGCCTTCTCACCAACCCATTTAGTTTCTCGAACACATAAAATATTTATCTTTCTATGAACCATAATATCTATTAATTCCATTAATTTACCTATAAGAGTACCTATATTCCAAGATCCTAACCTAATTCTAGTTTCATGGACTAACTTCTTTTCCTCATCCAATAATGTGGGAACCCTTGCTTATTTAACACGCACGATCACGTGACTCTACATTTTTCAAGATTCAAACCATACGGTCGCCTTTGGGATGCCCTAGCATTAACCTAATGATTTAAAGGATTCATGTCATGATTAAACACCCTAGCATTCTAATAATATTCTAAATTAAACAAAAATAAATAAATTTTCTCTTTCAAATATGTAAATCCTCACAATAGGGTAGATTGGAGCAATCACTAGACTTCCTAGTATCATGGATACTCCCTACTTATACTACTTTAAAATCCATAAATAAGTCTTCCCATTCAAACTCTCCCCTTTGGTTTCCATAAATACATAATCATTTGATAGTATGGCTTTGAAATCTTTGAAGACACTTATTGACTACTTTAATCGAGAGTATTCTTAAGAAATTCTGATTCCCTAAAATATAATAAACTATGGAGGTTTGTTTCTATAGGTAACTAAAGAATGAGGCATAGAATAAACCTTACTTTGTTTCTCTATGTAAAGTAGAGGAAAGATCTCTAGTATATACATAGACCCGTCTACTTTTGGAGTCTATATTAGATGATTAGGTCCATTGAAGGGTGATATTTTCATCTTTTGAGATGGTACATCACACCTTAATTTCATACCCGATCACTTCAATAAGTACCCCCTAAGATCTGCGTTGTGTCCTTATTGCTCTAAATTAAAACACAATAGATTTTCCTAGCGACACCACTGGGGAATGTTCCTCTCTCCATTTTTAGTAGTCAATCATTATCTCCAAACATCGATAGTAGACTTATGTTTCTTTTATGTGAGTCCAAGGCTATCATTCTTTTTGTTGGGCATATTTCCTATTTCATCCTTAAGCAAGGCTGGCCAACATCCTTTAGGTTTTAGGACCTCACTCTAGTAGGTCTTAAAACCCTTATTAGACCTCCAATAAGTAAGAAAAATTAATCAAAGAAATCACCTAAAATGAACTAAATCAAGAACCTCTTACCACTAGCTTCATAAAGTAAGGTTCATCTAACATTTTCAAGATTCAGTTGAATTCAATTTCTTTTATGAAGTTCAAGAAAAATAAAGAATTCCTCTTCAAAATTATAAATCTCTCCAACACACATATAAACCCCATTTAACATAACCAAATTTGTTATATTAGAGTTTTAATTTAAAGTCAAGTCAAAAGAACAACAATCAAAGCAAGGCCAAATTTTATGCCCTTCTTTTCTAGCAGCAAAGAGGGATTCCCCTTTTCTATTTCTTTCAAGCAGTCAGTCACCATGTCTTCTAGAAAGCTCATCTTTTCCTTTGCTTTAGGTGTGAATTTCACCATGGATCAGGCCATACTCACCTCATCCCCAATCATCAAGTTTGGTCTGGGGTTCGAGCACTTCAAAGTCACTTGTGATGGTCCTACCCTCAGCACAGTGAGTAGGGAGGAGGTGGCAAACAGGAAGCCGATTCTTGAGTTTGATCTCCAGTCAGATACTGAGTTCCCATCCTTAAAGATGGCCCCTGAAGATGAAAGAAACCCTATTTTTAGAACTCTGATCAGAATCTATTATTATAAGGTCATGTCTTTTAGCCTTAAAAATATCGGTGCTACATACAAGCGGGCTATGACTCGAATCTTCGATGAACTCATTCATCATCAAGTCAAATGTTATGTCGATGATCTCATAGTCAATAGTAAGGTAAAGGAAGACCACCTCTTTGACTTGAGAGTAATTTTTAAATGGTTATGATAATTTAACCTCAAAATGAATCCCCTGAAGTGTGCATTCAGAGTAGCTTCAGGGAAATTCCTTGGGTTTGCTGTTTGCATCGTGGAATCAAAATTAATCTAGAGAAGATTAAGGTGATATTAGAAATGTCACCCCCTAAGAGTTTAACTCAACTCAGATCATTCCAAGGGTGGTTGGCATATCTAAGATGCTTTATATCCAACCTATCAGGAAGATGTCAACCATTTTTAGCACTTGTCAAAAAGGATGCTAAATTCAAGTGGGATGATAAGTGTTAGTATGCCTTTGAAGACATCAAGCACTACCTGATGATGCCGCCAGTTCTAGCTACCCCTATCCTGGGCAAGCCGCTCATACTATATAATGCTGCATTAGTCGACTCCCTTGGCACTTCATTGGCTCAAGCCAATGATGAAAGGAAGAAAAATTCTCTCTACTATCATAGTCATCATCTAATCCCTACTGAGGCAAATTATCCACCCATTGAGAAGCATTGCTTAGCTTTAATCTTTGCATCCCAAAAGTTATGGCATTACATGCTTTCTCATAAAGTGAACTTGATCTCCAGAATCAATCCACTATAATATCTCTTGACACAATCGATGCTATCTGGATGGTTTGCACGTTAATCCATGATTTTATCATAGTTTAACATTACTTTTATACCCCTTCGTGCAGTGAAAGGATAAGCACTAGCAGATTTCTTAGCAGTACACCCACTTCTAATTGATTCTCTGCTTAGTGAAAACCTCCCTGATGAATAAATCATGAACTTAGAGGACATTAGTATTCACCATTGGGAGATGTACTTTGATGGTGCGACTTCCTCTCAAAGAGGAGAAGAATCACAATCTACTATCCCAAGAAAAGCAGTGGTAAGAGTAGTTATCCTAACTCCAGACTACGATGCGATGAGATTCTCATATCACATATCCAATCCTTGCACCAACAACGAAGCCAAATATGAGGCTTTGATTTTCGATTTAGAGTTAGCCATTACTCTAAGCATCCAAAACATTAATATCTATGGGGATTCTCACTTAGTCATCAATCAAATCATTGGGTCCTACAAAGTTTTAAAGCCTAAACTCCATCACTATCATAAGTACACTATGGAGTTGTTGGCCTGAATCCCAGAGGTTACCTTTTACAAGATTCCTCATGGAGAAAATGTTATAGCAGATGCTTTAGCCAAACTTTCCAAGGAGTTGGCAGGTCTCGAAGATGAGTCCATATCAATAAGGGTCTAAAATAGATAAGTCTTATCCCTTATTAATACTGAACTCATCGAAAAGTATTCTCTTGAAGGGGAGATTATCGTTACCAAAAAGGATGAGGAGTTAGATTGGAGGCAACCATTTATAAATTACCTAAATAGAGGCAAACTACCTGAAGAGAAGTCACTAGCACATCAGGTGAAGTAGAGATCACTTTCCTACGCTCACGTGGATGGCACCTTATGATGGTGGTCCTTTGATCATATGTGGTTATGTTATTTAGACAAACACAAAACCCATAAGATCGTGACTGAGGTACATTTGGGATTATGTGGGGCTCACCAATCTGGTACGAAGATGAAAGTCAAGATCAAGAGACTTGGATACTACTAGCCATCGATGATCACATACTGCATGGACGTAGCAAAGCAATGCCACCAATGTCAAGTACATTGTGTGGTCCTACACCAACCACCCAACATTCTACACCCTACATTGGCCTCATGGCCATTCGAGTGTTGGGGTACCGACATAATGGGTCTGATTGATCCTTCATCTTCCAAGGGTCATTGATTCAACCTAGCTACCATCGATTATTTTTCCAAGTGGGTAGAGACGATTCCACTTAGATAGGTCACAGCTCAACATGTTCTCCAATTTTCAGGAACTATATCGTATATAGGTTCGGGGTGCCTCGATGAATTATATCTGATAATCGTACTACATTCAAGAGCACCAAGATTAACAGTTTCACCCATAGACACAACTTAGATTGGAGATATTCTACCATCTATTACCCAAGGGAAAATTCTTTGGCAGAAGCCTTCAACAAAACTCCATCCAAATATTAAAGAAGACACTGGACGACAATAAGTGGCAGTGGCATGAGCAGTTAGTTGAAGCCTTGTGGGCCTACCGCACCACATATAGAACTCCAACTCAGTCTACTCCTTTCTCCTTAGTATATGGGTCTAGTGCCATAATATCTTTAGAAGTCCCACTCCCATCACTAAGGAAAGCTGTGGGTAACAAGATCACAATGAAGCAGAACACCAAGTTACGGTTAGAAGAGCTCAAAGATTTAGAGGAGAGACGCATACGAGTATGCTAGAACCTCGAGTTGTACAAAGCTAAAATGATTCAAGCTCATAACAAGTTGTTCCATCTTAGAGATTTTCAAGTAGGAGAGCTTGTTTTTATTCTAAAGAGATCAATTATTGCTCATCATAAGATGAGAGGCAAATTTGAACCCACTTGGGAAGGCCCTTTTACCATAAAGAAGGCCCACCAAGGAGGATCTTATCAGCTCATCAATCAAAAAGGAGAGTTCCCAATACTTCTAATCAATGGGATCTATTTAAAGAATTATTATCCTTAAATCCATGTTTGAAAATCTTAATCATCAATGAAAATTCCATTTTGATACAAATCTTCTCTTTATTGAAAAAATCTTTGTTTGTGAATCTTCCACAATGTGTTTAGGGTATGTGAAAGAGAACCCAAGTGGCATCATATCCTTCATCAACACAACACAAACATAAATATCACACAAACACATAAATAAATACACATATTTTGTCTCGGGCTACTTCGAGTTGGGATAACGCCCACATAGCGGCACTCACTCAATAGCTCCTCTAGGTCGGGCTGACGTGTTACCTTGTTAGTGTGTCACCCCAGTGCTCTTCTTATTTTGGAGGATGTAAGTCTGGTATGCTTTGCTTCCTTACTCGGCCATTGCACATCGATAAGCGCCTTGCTAGCATGGTAGGCCTTACTACACGGTCATTAAGGTATCATCAGGTTGGCTTTATTTAAGAGGATGTAAGTCTGCTACGCTTTCTTCTTAAATTAGCCATCATACACTGACTAGGTTGAGTATATTTAAGGATTAGGGTAAGTCCCCTGGCAATCCTTTCCTCCTGATTACTTCCCTCCTGATTACTTCAAGTCTAGGTACAATCCTTCCTCATGACTCCCTACTTAGTTGTCATCCTTAGGTCGGGTTGACTTATTGTACCAACAATAGGTTACCCCAATGATTTTTTCTTACTTTGGAAGATATAAGCCTGCTACGCTTTCTTCCAAGCATAGCCATTGCACACCGACGGGTAGCCTTAGGTCGAATAGCACCTATCGAGCTGATGATAGGCTATCCTAGCAATCAGTTTCTCTTTAGGGAGATGTAAGTCTACACGGCTTCTTCCTAGACTGATCATTGCACACTAACGGGCATCTTATGTTGGTTGGTGTTCGCTATGCTAACAACGACCCACCTAGTGGATACACCACTCATGGTAGATGTAAGTCTGTTATGCTTTCTCCTTGAGTTGGCCACCTATGGTGTTTATTTTTTATTTATGTATTGGGGGACACCACACAGATCTGAGGGTGTACTTATTGACGTGATTAGGTATGACATCAAGGAATGGTACACTATCTCTAAAAATAGAAATCACAATCCTACAATAGACCTAATCACCTAATAAGGACTCCTAAGGAATGATGGGTCTTCGAATATACCAGAGATTTTTCACGTACTTTACATGGATCAATAAAGCGGGGTTTATTTAAATTGGGCTCTAAAGTTCCCTTTGGGGGAAATCCCTTATAGTTAATTACATCCTAAAGAAGGTAAGTTTTTTAAGAATACTCTCGATTAAAGTAGGAAATTGTTATCTCCAAAGATTTCAAAGATAGGACTATCAATAAATTGGTTATATTTAAAAAATCAAGTGGGATAGATCAAAATGAGAGACATATTATTGAAGCCAAAAGAGATTAGTAGGGAGTGCTGATGATACTAGGAAACCTAGTGAGCACTCCAACTTATCCTATAGTTGGACTTTACATGTTTGAAGTTAAGGAGAATTATATGTTTGAGTTAGAATTTTATTAGAAAGCTAGGACTTATAATCCCATGATACAATATTATGAAAATGCCTAAGAGGTGAGGATTTATGCTTGTAGCTCAAGAGAAATAGCAACCTCAGATCCTAAATCTAAGGAGCTTTAGTGATGGCCAAAGTACGTCCTAAATTTAAGTGAAGATGGGTATATGGTTTACCTCTAGAGATCACTCACTGCTGACTTATAACCACCACAGGTGGCGGCCTAACTCCTCCTATATTTTAAAACCATGTAATTAGGTCATATGTTTAGTAAGATGGTTAGGATGTTATTAATTAGAAAGGAACTAAAGTCATTAAACCCACTCCCAAGGAAACTAGAGCATGAGTGGTATGAATAATGACTTAATCTGATGCAGATTTTATCAATTTTTATTTTCTTTTAGACTTTTTATTTTGACAAAGGCTATAGAATTTTTATATATATAAATGCATGATGAAATGAGGTTATTGGCTAAATCATAGAGAAAAAGGTATTTTTCACGACAATAGAGACCCTCAAAGGTCAAGTCTTCCCCTATCGTGCAAGGATGAAAAACCTCTCTTAGTAAAAGTGAAACAAGATGACATGCATGATATTAAGCATACAATATCTAGCTAAGGGTTTCTAAATCTTTTATTAATCTTGATTTAATACCTAAGCTTTAAATAAGATTATGAGTTGTTTAGAAAATTAGTTATGAATTGTAGTTGGGGTAGAAAGTTTATTTTTCTCTAAGAGCCTAACCGGATCCAGGCCGCACATTAAATCACCATACATGAAGAAGCTATAAAACTACATGTCATTTCTATTACATAATTGTAAACAAAGTATCAAATAATTTATAAACCCAATGTAGAAGAATAACAGGCTGGTGCGGTCGGGTACTGTCCTACAACCCGAAAAGAGAAATGGGTAGTCGCGTTCTACCATTATACAACCCGGTATTTGAAAGAATAATTATAATTTTATAAATGAATAAATGTTATGGGGGCCTTCATTCTTTATAACTTCATGCTTCCTCTTCTTTTCTTCTTTGTTTGGATTTGCTTGCTTTGAAGGCATCACGGAGCCTCCCAGGATAAAGCCTTTCAGCCTCCGCTCATCCTAATCCCCAATAACACTAATTCTAATTCCTAATACAAAATTATATCAAAAGTATGAAAAGTAAATCTAACTATACCTATCAGACAAGTGTTAGCTAAACACACCATACAACCCAAGAAGTTATACATATAATTTGGACTTAGCACCCTGCACATGGGTAACCAAGTCCACCTATCTTAATTTAGATTGTGCTTAGGGGTTAAGCAACCTACAAAAGAGAGCATTTATATTTATCTTAAGAACCCCTTAAGCATAATCTTCTGCATAAACTATGATTAGGCCAATCACGACCTAAAATCCAGTCTATGAAGTATACACCCTAACATCCAGTCTACAATAATACATCATAAAACCAAACATACATCAAACCATGCACCGCCCTAATATAAAACTAGAAATCTTGACTTAATCTAATGTGTGTGTATTAAGGCTTGTGTAATATATTCTAGCTAGGCTTTAGAGATGTCATTCTCTAAGTATGAAGGATATTTAATTATAAAGGGTTGATTTCATTTTAAGTGATTTAGTTGATTTGAGAATTTTACTAAGTGTTTTTTTTTTGTTTCATTTAATTTATACTTAACAACTAAGTGTTATAAAGAGAAGAAAAGAGAGAGTCACTCTCTTTTATTCCTACCTTAAGTCACATCTAAAACAAATTAATTAAATGAATTCTCTTTAGTCAATGGATTATTATATATTTTAATTAGTCCTAAGTTTAAGTTCACTTTAAGTAGTCTCATTCAATAAGAAAGGCATCTTAAGATTAATTGGGATGAATTACTATCACATGACACATATCCATTCATTTCTTTCCATCATATATAACATGCATATGATTAAGTCCTAAGCATATATATGCATGCAATATGTTTTTGGCACACTTAAATGTGGGATGCATGAATGATTTTCAAAGAAAAAGAGGATTCTCATTCATTAGCTAAATACACATCCAAATGTATGAAAGTTCTAAGAAAGTACTTCGCCATTATTTTGCACCAGCGAAGTGAGGTAGGAACCTCCTTGGGCCTACTTAAAGTTGTGCGTCCCTAGAATGTCTAGACTAATATACCCACTATTCCTAAATACATATGGATGTATAAGAAACTATAAGAATAGAAAATCATGCAAAAGTAGAATGTAATTTAATTGATTTATTTGTCTCAATGAATTAAACCTATAACCAAATTCTAATATTAAAATGCATAAGAATTAAATCAAGTGGGTACATCACCATTATTTTGCACTAGGGCAATGAGGTATGAACCTCCTTGGGGCTACTTAAATCCATGCGTCCCCAGAATATCCAGACTAATATACCCACTAACATTCGTACTTAAGCAAATCAACATATTAATGAAAGAAAGGAACTTCACTTCATACATTTAGCTTATATTTACATGCACCTCCTATGTATGTATAGCTAATGTCACAACATGTATTATTATTCATTAATAAGCTTTTGAAAATACATTTGAGATTTAATAGTGATAATAGCCACACATATTTTTAATTAAGCCAACACATGTAAATTGATATTAAGGAAATCATTTTCATTTAATTAATTTAAAAAAAATGAATGCAAGAATACAAGTGGCATATAATATTTTAATATGCTTGGAAAGAAATAAAGAAACACAAGCATGTAATTTTATTCAATCCAACTAATTTCTAAGGACAATCATATCAAACAAGTTTATTTAAAACAAATCAAAGCTTTTTAATGTCATTTTTGATTTCATGTTTTAAGTTGATTTGAGAGATATGAGAAATGTTTACTAATCTTAATCTCATTCCCCATATGTGTGAGTTAATTTGATTTAATAAGAAGAAATTAGATGATTTTTATGGATTGATTAAATTAAGCATGGATCAAGTCACATAATTAACCCTTACATATGTTACCTTAAGATAATTCATTAAACAATTATGAGCTAATATGATATGCAAATACATTGAAAAGTAAATAGCAATGCTCCTATGAAATGAAAGGGACCTAATTCAATTAGCTCATGATCATTTAATAATTAAGCTTAAGGAACTATTTAATTACTTTTATGGTTCTCTCACACATGTGAGCTAACCATAATTTCATTAAGCTACTTTAAGTTCTTGAACACCTAAAGATCTACCCAAGAATTAAAACAAAGAAATCAGGTTTAGTTAAATTTGAGTTTCATTAATTAAACTATTAATGCATTAATTCATCTCTCTTTACTATCAAATTTGATTATCTTTCGAAAATGAAATGGACTTAAGGCAAAAAGATTGGAAAAGAGGTCCCCGCCTAATTCCATAAGCCATCCATTGGATTAAGCATGATTTAGTATGATTTGAATTCCAATTTAGCTAATTAATTTTCTAATTAGTCAATTAATTAATAATTAGGACTTTAGTTGAAAAGAGAAGGACAATTAGAGAAGGGATTAGGAGGAAAGCTCTAACCCACTTCCCTAAGTATCCTTATTGTTCAACAATAGTTAGGGAGTCCAAATAATTAATTAATAACTATTCATATGCTTAATCACCTCTTAATGAAGTTAAGATGGTAATTAGGGTTTAATCAATCAATTTCTCTAATTAAGCAACTAATAAATTCCTAGAAAAATAGGGGGGTAGAGGTCATCCCCCTAAACATTTCAAAAAGTTTAAAATCAATTGGATGATTAATTAAGGAGTAATTAAGCTAATTAAGTTTTTAATTGAATCCTAATTAAGCTCTATTCACTATTCAAAATCCATTATAAATATTTTTATTAAATTATTCACTGAAATATCTTTAAAATAAGCTCTCATTTGCATTTTTTGGATTTTTCTACAGTTAGTTATGAAGTTTAAAAGTTTTAAAAAATTAATTAACCTAATTAAAGCCTAATCCCGCCATTCTATGTGTTGTGGCTATCCATGTGGCACCATGGGATTGGTTCTTTAAATTGTCACATCTGCACACCTCTTCAGCTAGTGGCGGACACAGTATTAATCTCTGCCATTCGATCTTGGATCTGATGGAATGGATCAAACTTAAGGCTTAAGGGAGGAAATATCGTGGCTCTAGCATGATCTAATCAGAGCTATCCATTCCAATCATGTGGAACGGATGACTCGTGATCCTTCCTCTACATAGAAGGCGGAAGACGAAACCCATCTATTATCTCTCATGCAATCCTAGCTCACCAAAGCTCGTATTGGCTCCAAATCGATCCCACACCTTCACACAAAGGATCCAAAAGGATCCAAAGGATATGATCGGCTCACATTCACGTTCACTTTACAAAAGACCAACCAAAAATGAGCTAAGGATTAGTTTTAATGTCCATACCTCATCGGAGCTAAGACCGGCAATATGAGCAATTAAGGAAGCTACGTCTAGTAGAGACGAGACCCTACTGAGCAGTAATTACTTTAGTTTGAGGTGGATTGCTCTAGAGACCAAGATCCTCCTTTTAAGCATTCAGTTTTGGTCAAACTCTTATCTCCTGTGGCTTTGGAGATTGAAGGAAGATTCGAATGGCTTCGACGAGTCATGGAGATGGTGAGGAAAGGGGGAATTTGAATTTGATGGAAGAATGGAAGAGGTGAAATCAAATGGGGGTTGCCCTGTTTTAGTTTTGCACGAGAAGAAGAAATTTTGGTGAGGGGAAACTCGGGAAGGCCTTGAGGAAGGCTCTGGGTTTTTGAAATCACTCAAGAGGCTCAAGTCAGTCAAATGCCATCTCTTCCTATTCGAATTGGGGGAGCATACCTCAGAATTGAACGTGATGGACGGAAGGGATCAAATCTATAATTTTATCTGGCCAGCAGCTGCTAGGGCATCAGACTTATCTCCATCGAGTCCATGTGGCATGATCTGAGTGGGGAAATTCTTGGGAGGAGTCTCCAAGGCTAATATGGGCAGTGGTGGATGCTTTCCTCCTCCCTTTGTCCATGGGGTTTGGCTTGGAGTGAAGGGGATGAGGTTGGGTTTCCCTTGGTCCATGGCTGATCCTAGTGTGCTTAGAGTGGGCTATGGGGAAGATGATACTCCAAATAGCAAATTCTAGGGTTGCTAAGGAAAGGAGAGAATGGACTTTGCCTCTTTTGGATGGAATCCAATGAAAAGGTGTTTGTCCAATGGCTAATCCCCTTGGGTGGGGCCTAGTTTGCTTATGAGCAGATTTTGGGTTGAATTGGGATCAATTTGGGTTGGGTTGGTCAGCCACCAAAGCCCCATGAGTTTATTTTGGGTGGTTAAGCTTCATTTGGTCAAATGGGTTCATATAAGCTCATGTTGGGTTGGGTTGACCAATTGGTCAAATTGGGTCAAACCCATGCTTGGATTAGGTTCAAATGCTATTTTGAAGAGCTTTGGTTCAAATGATTTGTGTTGGTTTGGCTTAAGTTTGATTTTGGCTCATTTTAAATCAAATGGGTCAAGTTGGCCAATTTGACCAAGTTGACCAAATTAGGTTGGGTTAGGTGTTGGTTCATGTTCAATTGATTAATTGAAAATTATTGTAGCCTTTAGTTTGATTTGATTTGGATTTAATTTAAATTTTGGCTATTTTGACCATTTAGGTCAATTAGGGCTAGGTTGGGTCAAGTTGACCAATTGGTCAAATTGGGCTTGATCATGGCTTTAGTCAAGTTCAATAATTGATTTGGAAAGAACTTGAGCCATTGGTTTCAATCAATTTAGGTTAAATTATGATTTGACCCATTTTAGCTTTTTAGGCCAATTTGGGTCAAATGGCCAATTGGACTTGGTTTGGCTCAATTGAAGGTTTGGTCATGTTCAATCATTGATTATGAGTTAGTTTGGATCAATGGTTTTAATTAATTTGGTATATGATGGGTTTTGGCTAATTTAGGTTTCATTTGGGCTGAAGGTTGACTTGGTCAAAGGATTGAGTTGACTTGATTTGACCTAATTCAAGGTGGTTGATCATCCTAAGGTGATTGTTGATCATGATATGAGGTTTGGATGGCCTTGGTTCAATCCAATTTGGGTTGGACTAGAACTTGGCACAAAAAGGGTTCTTTATGTCACTTTGGTTCAAGTGGAACTAAATAGGTCAGTTGATTTGGTTTTGGCTTGATTCAAGTTTAGTTGGACTCATATATAAGCCTAGGATTAAAATATAAATCCAATTATAATTAATTTGGAGTTTAATGGATTTTAGCTCATTTGAAGTTTTTAAGTCAAAAAGGTTAACTTGGGTTTGACTTGGGTTTGACTTGGGTTGACTTGAATTTGATTTGATAATTATATTTTATATTTATATTTGGCTAAATGATTGAAGGAATGATTGATTCATGAGAAAATCTATTAGTTTTGGCTTGATTTGGAAATATTTGGTCAAGTTCAAGAAATTGGTTAAAAAGGCTTGAATTAGGTTTGGTTTAATTTTGGATCTGATTTTACCTATTTGAATTTATATTTTATTTATATTTGGGAATATAATTGAAGATATAAATAGGTCATGAGAAAATAACTTGAGTTTGGATTGATTTGGGAGCAAATTTGACCAAGCTTAAGGATGTAGATCAAATGGGCTTAAGCAGTGAATTGATTTAGTTTGATTTATTTTTTATCGTTGGATGGTGGGTTTCATTTATATTTTTAAATATAAATGAAGGAATAATTTATTTATAAAAAAATCAATCAATTTTGGGTTGATTTGGATTAAGATTTGATTAAGCCTATGGAGGTAGGTCCATAGGGCTTAAGGAGGGATTTGGTTAGATTTGGATTTAGTTTGATTTAGTTTTGGCTATTTGGGTATGGATTTCATTTATATTTGTGAATATGAATGAATGAATAATTGATTTATAAAGAAATCAATCAAGTTTGAGATAATTTAGGTCAAGATTTGATTAAGTTTATGGAGGTGGGTCATAAGGCTTAAGAGGGAAATTTTGATCTTGGATTTGATTTGAGATTGAATTATTTGGTTTGGACTTTGAATTTGGATTTGGTAAATGATTGAAGGATTGAATTGATCTTTGAGAAAATCAATTGAATTTGGATTGATTTGAATTTGGTTAAGGCTAAGTCCATGAGATGAAATCAAAGGGCTCAAGAAGGGTTTTGAATGTAATCATGGGATTTTATGGAGAAATCTTGAGTTTGAATTTGATCATGAGATTGATTATGAGTCTTGAAAATTTGGTTTGGTATAAATTTGAGATTTGGTTTAAGAAGGAAAGCATGGATTGGGTTTAGTCTATAGGGTAGGAAAATCTTCCTAAGTCTCTAAGGCATAACCTATTCTTATGGCTAACTCTTCTAAGTCTCTAGGCTTAGATTAAGCATTCACCTAATCACTAGAAGTGTCTTAAGACTAGGGAGCTCTTAGTGTCTGCAAGAGTCCTAGATCTATGATGAGAGAGTTGAGAACTCACTCCAAAAGTGAGATCAACACCACCATATACCTACATGACTTATTTTCTTCAGGGATCAGGATAACACCCTTAGTGGCACCTCCCCTATGGGCACTCTATTTGGATCATGTCCTTGGAAACCCCATTTAGACACAGACCCAGGTTACTCTTGGATTGGACAGTCTCCCTTTCCTGGTAATTACCCCTGTGGTTAGAGATTCTATTCCACGGATGCACAGATTCTCCCTTGATCTAGTAAATCTGAGATAGGTCAAGGCAACATAGCCCTTTCTTAGTGTGGTCCCTCGCACACCAACAGGGTCCATGATAACAAATTTTATATATATATATATATATATATATATATATATATATATATATATATATATAATTCACTTGTGGATTAGGAGAATGCCCCTAGTGGCACCTTTCCAAAGTAGGCATCCTATCTCCATGGCAGAGTCAACAAAACTCCCTATAGGAATCGTCTGACAACTATGGAGTTGATAGGGGTGTGCACTACACAGTTCAAACCAAAAAATTGAATCGAACTGATGTTAATTGGTCAATTTGGTTTAGTTTTTATATTTATTATTTGGTTTTTGGTTGAAATTATGGGTTAATGCAGTTTTATGGTTTTTGGTTTGGTTTAACGTTAATAAATTTCAGTTTATACGGTAAAACTGATTATTTTGGTTATAGGGCCTTCGACTTCGAGTTCACCTCTCGTCTCGAGTCCACAAGCTGAGTTGAGTCGCTGAGTAGTCGATTTAGAGATGCTTCAGAGTTCGTAGTGTGGCCTTTCATTCCTCGACTCCTCGATGGCCGATGCGATGCCATACACTTCTTTGAGGATGGAGAGTCTCGAGTCTCGACTAGGGCATAAGGCATTCAGTGGCATTCCAGGCTGATTCCAGCGATTCCAAATCTCTGATCTTTCGAGCTTTCGTCACTTTCCTATTTAGATCGCCTTCTCCTTCCTTTTATTTTTTTTCCCTAGGATATTTCAACCTACGTTCTGACTTATGTCTTCACTCTTCACTTTCACTCCTCACATCCGATTAATTTAAGTCTCTTTGAGTCTTTGAGAGGTACACCAGTAAGAACTAAATCACATTATCTCAACTCCTCTCTCTCTCTCTCTCTCTCTCTCTCTCTCTCTTGTGGTTGTTGATGGTTTGAATCATATTGTGAGCCTATGTGACTATGTCATCACTGTCGTTGACTTTATTGGTTGTTGATGGTTTAGGGCTTTATGCTATCTATCTTGTTGGTTACTACCTACTGGAAGAGACCTTTTGGAAGAAGTTTCTGAATTTCTTTTTTTTTTCTTATTGATAAAGAAAAAAAAACAGCTTTAAGTTATTGACATATTGTTGATATTATGTTATGCAGCTTCAAGTTATTGTTGGTTAGTGGTTACTGACATATGCTAATATTCAATTGTTCTCTGTTATGCAATTGATCACTGCCCTTTTTTTTAATTTGTCTCTATAATTTGGTTTAGGGAAAACCAAACTGAATAAACCAAACTCTAATTCGGTTTATTTGGTTCAGTTTATATGGTTTTTTTTGTGCTATTTTGGTCGGTTTGATTTTTTTCAAAATAACGGTTTGATTTATTCGGTTGGACCAAAACCCAAACCGAATAAGCCAAACAGACCGAATGCTTACCCCTAGGAGTTGAGTTAAGTCCCTAACGGCACTCTCTCAGTAGTCACCCTTAAGTCGGGTTCGACTTGTTGCACCACCAATAGGTCACCCAGGAGGTCATCCCTGCTTTAGAAGATGTAAATCTGCTACACATTCTTTCCAGCACGATCATTGCACACCGACGGGCAGCCCTAGGTTGGGTTCGATTTATTGTGCTATCAACAGTTCACCCATTGGTTATTATTTGCTCAGGAAGATGTAAGCCTGGTACACATTCTTTCCAGCAAAGCTGTTGCACACCAAAAATCACCCCATAGGTTAGATAATCCTACCCTTCGGTTGGTAGACTACCCCTTTGGATCGGTAAATCTGAGATAAGCCCAGGCCGACATAGCCCCTTCTCAGTGCGGTCCATCACACACCGATAGGGTCCATCAAATTAAAATGAAATTAATCTTGATAAATTTTGGGCTGGCATAAGTCCCTAGTGGAATTCACTCAATAGTCACCTTAGGTCAGCTTTGATTTGTTGAGCCATAAATAAGTCACCCCAACAGTAGTTCCCTACTTTGGAAGATGTAAGTCTGATACACTTTCTCCCTAGCACAACAGTTGCACACCAAAAGGCGGTAGGTTGAATAATCCTATCTTATGGTTGGGAGACTACCCCTTTGGACTTGTAAATCTAAGATATTTTAAGGCCGACATAGCCCCTTCTTAGTGGGTCCATAGCACACCGACAGGGACCACAACATAACACATCAAATCAAATCAAATTATGATAAAATTAATCTTGACTATTCTTGAGTTGAGGTAAGATCCTCAGTGGCACTTTCTCAGTAGTCACCGTAGGTCAGGTTCGATTTGTTGTGCATCCAACAAATCACCCCAATGTTTGTTCCTTGCTCAGGAAAATGTAAGTCGGCTACGCTTTCTTCCTAGCACAATCATTGCACACTAAAAGGCAACCCTTAGGTTGGATAGCCTTACCCTATGGTAGGTATACTACCCCTTTAGACTTGTAAATCTAAGATAGGCCAAGGCCTCCGTAGCTCCTTCTTAGTGTTGTCCATCGCACACCGACAGGGTCCATAACAAATTAAATTCAAAACCAACCTCTCTAGTAGAGTCAAATCAAATATATCAAGCAGACCAAATTTTTTCCCAGCGATACACAAATCAAATTAGTCTCCCTAGGGGAGCCTAAACCTAAATCTAAGTCAAAAAAACCTTGGCCGGGCTTATATCTCCAATGGATATGTCCTCAATTCAAAATCATCCACCCACCCGTGGAGCGAAATAAACTTATCTCTCTAGCTGGCGATCAAATAAATCAAAGAAATCCAACCAAACTTTAATCCCCAATGAATGCACCCCCAAATAAATCATATTTCAAATCAAATTCTTATCCCCAGCAGATAGCTTGAATCTGCTTCCTTAATGGAAGGTTCATATACTCAATCTCCAATGGATCCTTCTGGTTCTCTTATGCTCTTGGCATAAGTTGAGTTGCATTGCATTAAGATTGTGATTCTATCTACCATTTTGGGTTTAGGTATAAATCATTTCTATTAGCGCTTGCAATCCTTTCTGATGTTGTTGATCATCTCAAACCAACACCAATACGTGCGGTTTGTCTTGTCAGTTACACCACACCTATTGGGGGTCCTTTTGTTGGCCTCACTTTTGGAGTCAATTCTCAATCTTTTCATCTTAGACTTAGGAGTTTTTAGACACTAAGAATTTAATTAGTCATAAGACACTTCTAGCATTTAGGTGAACACTTAATCAAGCCTAGAGACTTAAAAGGGTTAATCATAGGATTAGGCTATGCCTTAGGACTTAAGAAAATACACCTACCCTGTAGCCTAAACCCAATCCATGTTCACCTTCTTAAGCTATAATCAAACCTCAAATTCAATTTAAATACGAAACTCAAATCCAGATCCAAATCAAAATCAAATGATTGAAATCTATAACCAATTCCAAACCATATCAAATCAAATTAACCTAAGCCATATGATTGTATCTTATGGACTTAGCCTAAGCCAATATCTAATTCAAATAAATCCAAAATCAATTGACTTTCTCAAAATCATTTATATCTTCAATCATCTTCTTAAATATAAATCAAATCCACATTCAAATGATCAAAACTAAATTAAACTAAATCAAATCAAATCAAAATTATTCAAAATCCATATGAATCAATCTTCATGAGCTTAGCCAAATTTGCCTTCAAATCACTTCAAATTCAAATGATTTTCTCATGAATCAATCATAACTTCAATCATCTTCATAAATATAAATCAAATATACAATCAAATGATCAAAATTAAATCAAACTAAATCAAAATCCAAACCTAAGCCACATGACCCAACTCCATGGACTTAGCCAAATTCTCTCATTACAAAACCCAAATTCAATTGATTTTCTCACAAATCAATTATTCCTTCAATTTTATTCATGAATATAAATGACATTTACAATCATTAATCCAAATCAAAATCAACTCAAGTCAAACCCCACTTAGCCCATTTGAACACAAACCAATTATAATTGAATTTATATATCAATCCCAAATCCATATATAAACTCAATTAAATCAAACTCAACCCAAAATCAAGCCAACTAAACCCAATTGGCTCACTTGACCTAAAGTAACCAATTTGACCTATTTGAACTAAAATCCAATTCAATCCAAACCAGAATGAATTACATCAATCCAAACTTCAAAACATGATTGTTGATCATCCTAGGTTGATCAATTATCATAAATTGGGTCAAACCAAGTCAGCCTAGTACTTTGACCAAACCCAATCCCTTAACCCATATGGACCTAAACTAGCCAAATTGCAACCTAAACCAAATCTCTTGAAACCAATGATTCATATCAATTCAAAATCAATATTTGAACATGATTTGACCTTCAATTGAGCCAAACCTAACCCAAGTTGACCCAAATTGACCTAAATGGCCAAAATGAGTCAAATCAAAATCTAAATCAAATTGATTACAATCAATGGCACAAGTTCATTCTAAATTGATTGGTGAACTTGACCAAAGCCTTAATTGAGCCTAATTGACCCACTAAACCCAAATGATCCATTGACCCAACTTGACCTAAAGGGTCAAACCAACCTAAACCCAAACAAATCCAAATTAAACTCAAGGCCTACAACATATCTCAAATGATCAACCAAACCTAAACCAAGTCATGACCCAAGCTAATTTGGCCAATTGGATCAAATTGGTCAACTTGACCCATTTGACTCAAATGAACTCAAATAAACCAAAACTAAAATAAAACTAGATTAAACCAAACCAATGATATCAATACACTCCAAATGATCATATGAACTTGACTCAACCCTTAGTTTGACCCAATTTTCCCAATTAGTCAATCTAACCTGATTTGACCTAATTTAACCCAAATGGGTCAAATTGAGCCAAATCAAGCTAAATGAACTGCAAATGACATGAAATTTTGGCTAACCCATTTTTGAATCATTTCAAATTTGTCCAAATCAAAGCTAATTCCAAATGACTCAAGATACCCTTGGGCTAAGGGTGTCACATGAGACAAACCACCCAAATGAACTCAAATGAACCAAAACCAAAATAAAACTAAATTGAACCAAACCAATGATATCAATACACTCCAATTGATCATATGAACTTGACTCAATCCTTGGTTTGACCCAATTTGACCAATTGGTCAATCTAACCTGATTTGACCTAATTTGACCCAAATGGGTCAAATTGAGCCAAATCAAACTAAATGAACTCCAAATGACATGAAATTTTGGCTAACCCATTTTTGAATCATTTCAAATTTGTCCAAATCAAATCTAATTCCAAATGACCAAGATACCCTTGGGCTAAGGGTGTCACATGAGACAAATCACCCATGTAAGTGGTCATTTCCATTCATTGGCCACTTAGCACTCTCCCATTAGTCCACCTAGGCTCCTAGGACACTGCCCAACCTAACCCGAAGGTAGTTGGGTTAACTATGACCCAAGGGGAGGTGAAATCACCTCACCTCTCCCATTGGTACACTTGAAACACCAAGGACACCAACTAATCCTCCTTGGCAGCCACCTCCCATGTCTTGCCCACTCAAATCGAGCCACCTAAGAAGATTCTCTACCATTCCTAGCCACCATCGACGATCGAACATCTACAAGAAGCCAAACAAGGCCAAGCTATCTGATCAAGAGGAAGGGGGGTATACACCCCCTCATTTCTACTCAATCACATAGTAATTCATTCCCTAGAGCAAGAGAGCCATAAGACTAGCTGTCAAGAGCTTCTTAAGGAGTTCCCAAGCTTCCCCAAGTTCCTCATTCTCAAATTTCTTCAAACTAAAATAAAGTAACATCCCATTCATTCCCATTTGTTCAAGGCTCAACCAAAGTGCAATTAATTTTACACACACCTTCCTTGGAGCTAGTCGAGCAAGAACGAAACATCCCCCAAGCCCTCAGACTGCTGGACAACCAACTTCGATCGACACTGACCACCTACGCTTTGAGTGTTGGCCTTATGAGCAAAACACCTCAAATTGGAGCTTGTGCTGATTAGTAGAGCTTCATCTCCACTTATTGAAGCTTCCTCAATCGGATTTGGCACCGGTCTTGAGCTCCGATGAGGTATGCCATTGAAATCGATCTTTAGAAAAATATGAGTTAGAACTTTTTAAAGATAACTTGCATCTCACGTGATCTTGGCCATTGGATCCCTTTGGATCCTCCTTGCAAAGGTGTGAGATCGATTTGAGATCAATTCGAGCTTGGGTGAGCTCAAATTGATCAAAGGAAGGAGGAAGGTGTCCATCTTCCATCGATCGATAGACGAGGGATCACGCACTATCCGTTCTGCTTTATTGGAACGGAAGGTCATGATTAAATCTATTAGAATTATCCTATTTTAGCATTTAGCATCGCGAGTGTAATCATGGTCGTTCGATCTTAGATCGGATGGTGCACGAGCTCAGCCACTACGCAAATCACATCATTTTTTTAATAACCAATCTTGTGGCGCCACGTGAAAAGCACGCCACATGGTGCAGACGGGATTAAGGGTTAGTTAGGCTTAATTAATGAGTTTTAATGGATGAAACTTCCTAAAATCATAACTAATTATAGAAAAATCATAAAAATATAAATAAATACTCATATTGAAGGTATTTTAGAGGGGAATTTATTTAAAATATTTTTAATTAATTTTGATCAATAATTAAAGCTTAATTATAATTTAATTAGAAATTAATTAGCTTAATTACTCTTTAATTACTTAAGTAATTAATTCCAAACTTTTTGGGTTAATTCAATGGGTTGACCTCTGCCTCCCATAATTTTCTTAGAGTTTATTATTTGATTAATTAAGAAAATTGACTACTTAAGCTTTAATTACCCTCCTAAGTTAATTAATCATTAATTAATCACATGAATAGTAAAATGTCAATTAATTAAGTGGTTAATCACTATCCAATAGTGAATAGACTAATAGAATGGGATTGAGGCCTCCTACCTAATCTATTTCCCTATGTTCATTTCATTAATTAAACTAATTAAGGCTTAATCAATTAATTAAACTATTTAATTAACTAAATTGAAATAATGCTCACATCAGAACTTAATTAAATAAGTCTTGGGCAAATCTTTAGGTATTCAATACCTAAAGAGGTCTTAAGAAAATTATGATCAACCCACATGTGTGGGGAAAACTATAAGAATACGTAATTAAGTTTTCTAAGCTTTATTAACCATTAATAATGAGTCAATTGCATTAGGTCTTTTTTGTTCCTTAGGATCATTGCTAATTTTATTTTCATATCATATTGGCTCATAATTATTTGAGTAGTTATGTTAAGGTAACATAGAAAAGGGTTAATTAATGGACTTAATGGATACTACAACTTAATTAACCCATAAAATAATTTTAATTATGTTTCATTAAACCAAATAAATTAACAAACCTTGAAATGGGTTAGGATCAACAAACCTTTTCTCACATCCTTAAATCAAATCAAAGTATGGGATTAAAAATGATGTTAAGAAAGCTTTTGTTTACTTTAAAGAGTTTTATTTAATATGATTGTCCTTAGGAATTAATTTGATTGAATGAAAGCATGTGTTTATGTTTATTTATTCCTTTCCAATCATGTTAAATGTTGCATGTCACTTAAAATCATGCATTCATCTTTTCAAAATTAATTAAGATAAATGGTCTTTCTTTATATAAGCTTCCATGTGTTGGATTAATTTATAATATGTGTGGCTATCATCGCTAATAAATTTAAATTATTTTCCTAAAGTTTACAAATTAATTACATTGATTAGAGTGATAATAGTTATAAATACCTATAGGCTTTGCATTAACGTATAGCTTAGGCTTGTGAAGTAAAGCTTTCTCTTCCTTAATTCATATATAGTTTTACATGTATTTGAATATTAATAAGTATATAGTCTGAACATCCTGGGAATACGAGGCTTTAGTTAGCCCAAAGGAGGTCATTTGATTACATCACTTCCCTGGTTAACAATGGCACGTACTTATTTGATTTAATTTATATGTATTTCTACACTATAATTTGGATGAAACTTTGCTACATATACATAAATGATTCAATCAAATAAAGTATAATTTTTTGCATGATTTTCTTCCCCTTATTTACATATACATTCATGTGTAGTGAGATAGTAAATTATATAGTATGGACATCCCAAGAATACAAGGCTTTAGCTAGCCCCAAGGAGGTCATATGATTACCTCACTTCCCTGGTTAGCAAAGGCACGTACTAGCTTATTCCTCTTTACATGTGTATGTATGTGGGGCTAAACAATGAAAGTCTCTCTTTTCTACTAAAAATTCTTACATTCATGATCAATCAAGTGCTTGGGTTGATTAGTCATGTGATTTGGAGCTTTCTTTCTTATATTCACGTATATAAATTTACATATGTTTGAATGCAAATGAGTATATAGTTTGGACATCCTGAGAATATGAGGCTTTAGATAGCCCCAAGGAGGTCATTTCATTACCTCACTTCCCTGGTTAATAATGACACATACCTATTTAATATCATCCCTGTGTATTTTTATATAAAAATTTAGATAGAGCTTTAAATTAATATGATTAAATAAGTTAATCACATAAAAGAATATAAGCTTCAAGTACATATATACATTCATCATACAAGTGTGCTAAAATATGTTGCATGTATAGGTACACTTAGGATTAAAATCATATGCATGTTACATGTAATGGAAAGGAATGGATTAGCATGTCATGTGATAGTAATTCAATTAGATTAATCCTAAAATGCCTTTCATATTGAATAAGATCATTTAAGATGAACCTAAATTTAGGATTAATTAAAAATATGTAATAAGCATTCACTAAAGAGAACAAAATTGAATTAACATGCATTAGAAAGTGACTTAATGTAGGGATGAAAGAGGGCAATCCTCTTTCTTCTCTTTATAACATGTAGTTGCTAAATGTAATCATATGAAACAAAAGAAAACAAAAATTAAAATTTCAAATCAATTAAAGAACTTCAAGTGAAACCAAACTTTCGTGTTAAGTTGAATTCTCCTACACTTAGAAAACTACAACTCTAATGCTTAGTAAGACACATCACACAAGCCTTAACACACACATTAGAATTAAGTCACCACTTCTAGCTCTATGTTAGGATG